>JAOWBW010000501.1:2500-20000 GCA_026119855.1 Campanula takesimana
CCCTAAACCCTAAACCCTAAACCCTAAACCCTAAACCCTAAACCCTAAACCCTAAACCCTAAACCCTAAACCCTAAACCCTAAACCCTAAACCCTAAACCCTAAACCCTAAACCCTAAACCCTAAACCCTAAACCCTAAACCCTAAACCCTAAACCCTAAACCCTAAACCCTAAACCCTAAACCCTAAACCCTAAACCCTAAACCCTAAACCCTAAACCCTAAACCCTAAACCCTAAACCCTAAACCCTAAACCCTAAACCCTAAACCCTAAACCCTAAACCCTAAACCCTAAACCCTAAACCCTAAACCCTAAACCCTAAACCCTAAACCCTAAACCCTAAACCCTAAACCCTAAACCCTAAACCCTAAACCCTAAACCCTAAACCCTAAACCCTAAACCCTAAACCCTAAACCCTAAACCCTAAACCCTAAACCCTAAACCCTAAACCCTAAACCCTAAACCCTAAACCCTAAACCCTAAACCCTAAACCCTAAACCCTAAACCCTAAACCCTAAACCCTAAACCCTAAACCCTAAACCCTAAACCCTAAACCCTAAACCCTAAACCCTAAACCCTAAACCCTAAACCCTAAACCCTAAACCCTAAACCCTAAACCCTAAACCCTAAACCCTAAACCCTAAACCCTAAACCCTAAACCCTAAACCCTAAACCCTAAACCCTAAACCCTAAACCCTAAACCCTAAACCCTAAACCCTAAACCCTAAACCCTAAACCCTAAACCCTAAACCCTAAACCCTAAACCCTAAACCCTAAACCCTAAACCCTAAACCCTAAACCCTAAACCCTAAACCCTAAACCCTAAACCCTAAACCCTAAACCCTAAACCCTAAACCCTAAACCCTAAACCCTAAACCCTAAACCCTAAACCCTAAACCCTAAACCCTAAACCCTAAACCCTAAACCCTAAACCCTAAACCCTAAACCCTAAACCCTAAACCCTAAACCCTAAACCCTAAACCCTAAACCCTAAACCCTAAACCCTAAACCCTAAACCCTAAACCCTAAACCCTAAACCCTAAACCCTAAACCCTAAACCCTAAACCCTAAACCCTAAACCCTAAACCCTAAACCCTAAACCCTAAACCCTAAACCCTAAACCCTAAACCCTAAACCCTAAACCCTAAACCCTAAACCCTAAACCCTAAACCCTAAACCCTAAACCCTAAACCCTAAACCCTAAACCCTAAACCCTAAACCCTAAACCCTAAACCCTAAACCCTAAACCCTAAACCCTAAACCCTAAACCCTAAACCCTAAACCCTAAACCCTAAACCCTAAACCCTAAACCCTAAACCCTAAACCCTAAACCCTAAACCCTAAACCCTAAACCCTAAACCCTAAACCCTAAACCCTAAACCCTAAACCCTAAACCCTAAACCCTAAACCCTAAACCCTAAACCCTAAACCCTAAACCCTAAACCCTAAACCCTAAACCCTAAACCCTAAACCCTAAACCCTAAACCCTAAACCCTAAACCCTAAACCCTAAACCCTAAACCCTAAACCCTAAACCCTAAACCCTAAACCCTAAACCCTAACCCTAAACCCTAAACCCTAAACCCTAAACCCTAAACCCTAAACCCTAAACCCTAAACCCTAAACCCTAAACCCTAAACCCTAAACCCTAAACCCTAAACCCTAAACCCTAAACCCTAAACCCTAAACCCTAAACCCTAAACCCTAAACCCTAAACCCTAAACCCTAAACCCTAAACCCTAAACCCTAAACCCTAAACCCTAAACCCTAAACCCTAAACCCTAAACCCTAAACCCTAAACCCTAAACCCTAAACCCTAAACCCTAAACCCTAAACCCTAAACCCTAAACCCTAAACCCTAAACCCTAAACCCTAAACCCTAAACCCTAAACCCTAAACCCTAAACCCTAAACCCTAAACCCTAAACCCTAAACCCTAAACCCTAAACCCTAAACCCTAAACCCTAAACCCTAAACCCTAAACCCTAAACCCTAAACCCTAAACCCTAAACCCTAAACCCTAAACCCTAAACCCTAAACCCTAAACCCTAAACCCTAAACCCTAAACCCTAAACCCTAAACCCTAAACCCTAAACCCTAAACCCTAAACCCTAAACCCTAAACCCTAAACCCTAAACCCTAAACCCTAAACCCTAAACCCTAAACCCTAAACCCTAAACCCTAAACCCTAAACCCTAAACCCTAAACCCTAAACCCTAAACCCTAAACCCTAAACCCTAAACCCTAAACCCTAAACCCTAAACCCTAAACCCTAAACCCTAAACCCTAAACCCTAAACCCTAAACCCTAAACCCTAAACCCTAAACCCTAAACCCTAAACCCTAAACCCTAAACCCTAAACCCTAAACCCTAAACCCTAAACCCTAAACCCTAAACCCTAAACCCTAAACCCTAAACCCTAAACCCTAAACCCTAAACCCTAAACCCTAAACCCTAAACCCTAAACCCTAAACCCTAAACCCTAAACCCTAAACCCTAAACCCTAAACCCTAAACCCTAAACCCTAAACCCTAAACCCTAAACCCTAAACCCTAAACCCTAAACCCTAAACCCTAAACCCTAAACCCTAAACCCTAAACCCTAAACCCTAAACCCTAAACCCTAAACCCTAAACCCTAAACCCTAAACCCTAAACCCTAAACCCTAAACCCTAAACCCTAAACCCTAAACCCTAAACCCTAAACCCTAAACCCTAAACCCTAAACCCTAAACCCTAAACCCTAAACCCTAAACCCTAAACCCTAAACCCTAAACCCTAAACCCTAAACCCTAAACCCTAAACCCTAAACCCTAAACCCTAAACCCTAAACCCTAAACCCTAAACCCTAAACCCTAAACCCTAAACCCTAAACCCTAAACCCTAAACCCTAAACCCTAAACCCTAAACCCTAAACCCTAAACCCTAAACCCTAAACCCTAAACCCTAAACCCTAAACCCTAAACCCTAAACCCTAAACCCTAAACCCTAAACCCTAAACCCTAAACCCTAAACCCTAAACCCTAAACCCTAAACCCTAAACCCTAAACCCTAAACCCTAAACCCTAAACCCTAAACCCTAAACCCTAAACCCTAAACCCTAAACCCTAAACCCTAAACCCTAAACCCTAAACCCTAAACCCTAAACCCTAAACCCTAAACCCTAAACCCTAAACCCTAAACCCTAAACCCTAAACCCTAAACCCTAAACCCTAAACCCTAAACCCTAAACCCTAAACCCTAAACCCTAAACCCTAAACCCTAAACCCTAAACCCTAAACCCTAAACCCTAAACCCTAAACCCTAAACCCTAAACCCTAAACCCTAAACCCTAAACCCTAAACCCTAAACCCTAAACCCTAAACCCTAAACCCTAAACCCTAAACCCTAAACCCTAAACCCTAAACCCTAAACCCTAAACCCTAAACCCTAAACCCTAAACCCTAAACCCTAAACCCTAAACCCTAAACCCTAAACCCTAAACCCTAAACCCTAAACCCTAAACCCTAAACCCTAAACCCTAAACCCTAAACCCTAAACCCTAAACCCTAAACCCTAAACCCTAAACCCTAAACCCTAAACCCTAAACCCTAAACCCTAAACCCTAAACCCTAAACCCTAAACCCTAAACCCTAAACCCTAAACCCTAAACCCTAAACCCTAAACCCTAAACCCTAAACCCTAAACCCTAAACCCTAAACCCTAAACCCTAAACCCTAAACCCTAAACCCTAAACCCTAAACCCTAAACCCTAAACCCTAAACCCTAAACCCTAAACCCTAAACCCTAAACCCTAAACCCTAAACCCTAAACCCTAAACCCTAAACCCTAAACCCTAAACCCTAAACCCTAAACCCTAAACCCTAAACCCTAAACCCTAAACCCTAAACCCTAAACCCTAAACCCTAAACCCTAAACCCTAAACCCTAAACCCTAAACCCTAAACCCTAAACCCTAAACCCTAAACCCTAAACCCTAAACCCTAAACCCTAAACCCTAAACCCTAAACCCTAAACCCTAAACCCTAAACCCTAAACCCTAAACCCTAAACCCTAAACCCTAAACCCTAAACCCTAAACCCTAAACCCTAAACCCTAAACCCTAAACCCTAAACCCTAAACCCTAAACCCTAAACCCTAAACCCTAAACCCTAAACCCTAAACCCTAAACCCTAAACCCTAAACCCTAAACCCTAAACCCTAAACCCTAAACCCTAAACCCTAAACCCTAAACCCTAAACCCTAAACCCTAAACCCTAAACCCTAAACCCTAAACCCTAAACCCTAAACCCTAAACCCTAAACCCTAAACCCTAAACCCTAAACCCTAAACCCTAAACCCTAAACCCTAAACCCTAAACCCTAAACCCTAAACCCTAAACCCTAAACCCTAAACCCTAAACCCTAAACCCTAAACCCTAAACCCTAAACCCTAAACCCTAAACCCTAAACCCTAAACCCTAAACCCTAAACCCTAAACCCTAAACCCTAAACCCTAAACCCTAAACCCTAAACCCTAAACCCTAAACCCTAAACCCTAAACCCTAAACCCTAAACCCTAAACCCTAAACCCTAAACCCTAAACCCTAAACCCTAAACCCTAAACCCTAAACCCTAAACCCTAAACCCTAAACCCTAAACCCTAAACCCTAAACCCTAAACCCTAAACCCTAAACCCTAAACCCTAAACCCTAAACCCTAAACCCTAAACCCTAAACCCTAAACCCTAAACCCTAAACCCTAAACCCTAAACCCTAAACCCTAAACCCTAAACCCTAAACCCTAAACCCTAAACCCTAAACCCTAAACCCTAAACCCTAAACCCTAAACCCTAAACCCTAAACCCTAAACCCTAAACCCTAAACCCTAAACCCTAAACCCTAAACCCTAAACCCTAAACCCTAAACCCTAAACCCTAAACCCTAAACCCTAAACCCTAAACCCTAAACCCTAAACCCTAAACCCTAAACCCTAAACCCTAAACCCTAAACCCTAAACCCTAAACCCTAAACCCTAAACCCTAAACCCTAAACCCTAAACCCTAAACCCTAAACCCTAAACCCTAAACCCTAAACCCTAAACCCTAAACCCTAAACCCTAAACCCTAAACCCTAAACCCTAAACCCTAAACCCTAAACCCTAAACCCTAAACCCTAAACCCTAAACCCTAAACCCTAAACCCTAAACCCTAAACCCTAAACCCTAAACCCTAAACCCTAAACCCTAAACCCTAAACCCTAAACCCTAAACCCTAAACCCTAAACCCTAAACCCTAAACCCTAAACCCTAAACCCTAAACCCTAAACCCTAAACCCTAAACCCTAAACCCTAAACCCTAAACCCTAAACCCTAAACCCTAAACCCTAAACCCTAAACCCTAAACCCTAAACCCTAAACCCTAAACCCTAAACCCTAAACCCTAAACCCTAAACCCTAAACCCTAAACCCTAAACCCTAAACCCTAAACCCTAAACCCTAAACCCTAAACCCTAAACCCTAAACCCTAAACCCTAAACCCTAAACCCTAAACCCTAAACCCTAAACCCTAAACCCTAAACCCTAAACCCTAAACCCTAAACCCTAAACCCTAAACCCTAAACCCTAAACCCTAAACCCTAAACCCTAAACCCTAAACCCTAAACCCTAAACCCTAAACCCTAAACCCTAAACCCTAAACCCTAAACCCTAAACCCTAAACCCTAAACCCTAAACCCTAAACCCTAAACCCTAAACCCTAAACCCTAAACCCTAAACCCTAAACCCTAAACCCTAAACCCTAAACCCTAAACCCTAAACCCTAAACCCTAAACCCTAAACCCTAAACCCTAAACCCTAAACCCTAAACCCTAAACCCTAAACCCTAAACCCTAAACCCTAAACCCTAAACCCTAAACCCTAAACCCTAAACCCTAAACCCTAAACCCTAAACCCTAAACCCTAAACCCTAAACCCTAAACCCTAAACCCTAAACCCTAAACCCTAAACCCTAAACCCTAAACCCTAAACCCTAAACCCTAAACCCTAAACCCTAAACCCTAAACCCTAAACCCTAAACCCTAAACCCTAAACCCTAAACCCTAAACCCTAAACCCTAAACCCTAAACCCTAAACCCTAAACCCTAAACCCTAAACCCTAAACCCTAAACCCTAAACCCTAAACCCTAAACCCTAAACCCTAAACCCTAAACCCTAAACCCTAAACCCTAAACCCTAAACCCTAAACCCTAAACCCTAAACCCTAAACCCTAAACCCTAAACCCTAAACCCTAAACCCTAAACCCTAAACCCTAAACCCTAAACCCTAAACCCTAAACCCTAAACCCTAAACCCTAAACCCTAAACCCTAAACCCTAAACCCTAAACCCTAAACCCTAAACCCTAAACCCTAAACCCTAAACCCTAAACCCTAAACCCTAAACCCTAAACCCTAAACCCTAAACCCTAAACCCTAAACCCTAAACCCTAAACCCTAAACCCTAAACCCTAAACCCTAAACCCTAAACCCTAAACCCTAAACCCTAAACCCTAAACCCTAAACCCTAAACCCTAAACCCTAAACCCTAAACCCTAAACCCTAAACCCTAAACCCTAAACCCTAAACCCTAAACCCTAAACCCTAAACCCTAAACCCTAAACCCTAAACCCTAAACCCTAAACCCTAAACCCTAAACCCTAAACCCTAAACCCTAAACCCTAAACCCTAAACCCTAAACCCTAAACCCTAAACCCTAAACCCTAAACCCTAAACCCTAAACCCTAAACCCTAAACCCTAAACCCTAAACCCTAAACCCTAAACCCTAAACCCTAAACCCTAAACCCTAAACCCTAAACCCTAAACCCTAAACCCTAAACCCTAAACCCTAAACCCTAAACCCTAAACCCTAAACCCTAAACCCTAAACCCTAAACCCTAAACCCTAAACCCTAAACCCTAAACCCTAAACCCTAAACCCTAAACCCTAAACCCTAAACCCTAAACCCTAAACCCTAAACCCTAAACCCTAAACCCTAAACCCTAAACCCTAAACCCTAAACCCTAAACCCTAAACCCTAAACCCTAAACCCTAAACCCTAAACCCTAAACCCTAAACCCTAAACCCTAAACCCTAAACCCTAAACCCTAAACCCTAAACCCTAAACCCTAAACCCTAAACCCTAAACCCTAAACCCTAAACCCTAAACCCTAAACCCTAAACCCTAAACCCTAAACCCTAAACCCTAAACCCTAAACCCTAAACCCTAAACCCTAAACCCTAAACCCTAAACCCTAAACCCTAAACCCTAAACCCTAAACCCTAAACCCTAAACCCTAAACCCTAAACCCTAAACCCTAAACCCTAAACCCTAAACCCTAAACCCTAAACCCTAAACCCTAAACCCTAAACCCTAAACCCTAAACCCTAAACCCTAAACCCTAAACCCTAAACCCTAAACCCTAAACCCTAAACCCTAAACCCTAAACCCTAAACCCTAAACCCTAAACCCTAAACCCTAAACCCTAAACCCTAAACCCTAAACCCTAAACCCTAAACCCTAAACCCTAAACCCTAAACCCTAAACCCTAAACCCTAAACCCTAAACCCTAAACCCTAAACCCTAAACCCTAAACCCTAAACCCTAAACCCTAAACCCTAAACCCTAAACCCTAAACCCTAAACCCTAAACCCTAAACCCTAAACCCTAAACCCTAAACCCTAAACCCTAAACCCTAAACCCTAAACCCTAAACCCTAAACCCTAAACCCTAAACCCTAAACCCTAAACCCTAAACCCTAAACCCTAAACCCTAAACCCTAAACCCTAAACCCTAAACCCTAAACCCTAAACCCTAAACCCTAAACCCTAAACCCTAAACCCTAAACCCTAAACCCTAAACCCTAAACCCTAAACCCTAAACCCTAAACCCTAAACCCTAAACCCTAAACCCTAAACCCTAAACCCTAAACCCTAAACCCTAAACCCTAAACCCTAAACCCTAAACCCTAAACCCTAAACCCTAAACCCTAAACCCTAAACCCTAAACCCTAAACCCTAAACCCTAAACCCTAAACCCTAAACCCTAAACCCTAAACCCTAAACCCTAAACCCTAAACCCTAAACCCTAAACCCTAAACCCTAAACCCTAAACCCTAAACCCTAAACCCTAAACCCTAAACCCTAAACCCTAAACCCTAAACCCTAAACCCTAAACCCTAAACCCTAAACCCTAAACCCTAAACCCTAAACCCTAAACCCTAAACCCTAAACCCTAAACCCTAAACCCTAAACCCTAAACCCTAAACCCTAAACCCTAAACCCTAAACCCTAAACCCTAAACCCTAAACCCTAAACCCTAAACCCTAAACCCTAAACCCTAAACCCTAAACCCTAAACCCTAAACCCTAAACCCTAAACCCTAAACCCTAAACCCTAAACCCTAAACCCTAAACCCTAAACCCTAAACCCTAAACCCTAAACCCTAAACCCTAAACCCTAAACCCTAAACCCTAAACCCTAAACCCTAAACCCTAAACCCTAAACCCTAAACCCTAAACCCTAAACCCTAAACCCTAAACCCTAAACCCTAAACCCTAAACCCTAAACCCTAAACCCTAAACCCTAAACCCTAAACCCTAAACCCTAAACCCTAAACCCTAAACCCTAAACCCTAAACCCTAAACCCTAAACCCTAAACCCTAAACCCTAAACCCTAAACCCTAAACCCTAAACCCTAAACCCTAAACCCTAAACCCTAAACCCTAAACCCTAAACCCTAAACCCTAAACCCTAAACCCTAAACCCTAAACCCTAAACCCTAAACCCTAAACCCTAAACCCTAAACCCTAAACCCTAAACCCTAAACCCTAAACCCTAAACCCTAAACCCTAAACCCTAAACCCTAAACCCTAAACCCTAAACCCTAAACCCTAAACCCTAAACCCTAAACCCTAAACCCTAAACCCTAAACCCTAAACCCTAAACCCTAAACCCTAAACCCTAAACCCTAAACCCTAAACCCTAAACCCTAAACCCTAAACCCTAAACCCTAAACCCTAAACCCTAAACCCTAAACCCTAAACCCTAAACCCTAAACCCTAAACCCTAAACCCTAAACCCTAAACCCTAAACCCTAAACCCTAAACCCTAAACCCTAAACCCTAAACCCTAAACCCTAAACCCTAAACCCTAAACCCTAAACCCTAAACCCTAAACCCTAAACCCTAAACCCTAAACCCTAAACCCTAAACCCTAAACCCTAAACCCTAAACCCTAAACCCTAAACCCTAAACCCTAAACCCTAAACCCTAAACCCTAAACCCTAAACCCTAAACCCTAAACCCTAAACCCTAAACCCTAAACCCTAAACCCTAAACCCTAAACCCTAAACCCTAAACCCTAAACCCTAAACCCTAAACCCTAAACCCTAAACCCTAAACCCTAAACCCTAAACCCTAAACCCTAAACCCTAAACCCTAAACCCTAAACCCTAAACCCTAAACCCTAAACCCTAAACCCTAAACCCTAAACCCTAAACCCTAAACCCTAAACCCTAAACCCTAAACCCTAAACCCTAAACCCTAAACCCTAAACCCTAAACCCTAAACCCTAAACCCTAAACCCTAAACCCTAAACCCTAAACCCTAAACCCTAAACCCTAAACCCTAAACCCTAAACCCTAAACCCTAAACCCTAAACCCTAAACCCTAAACCCTAAACCCTAAACCCTAAACCCTAAACCCTAAACCCTAAACCCTAAACCCTAAACCCTAAACCCTAAACCCTAAACCCTAAACCCTAAACCCTAAACCCTAAACCCTAAACCCTAAACCCTAAACCCTAAACCCTAAACCCTAAACCCTAAACCCTAAACCCTAAACCCTAAACCCTAAACCCTAAACCCTAAACCCTAAACCCTAAACCCTAAACCCTAAACCCTAAACCCTAAACCCTAAACCCTAAACCCTAAACCCTAAACCCTAAACCCTAAACCCTAAACCCTAAACCCTAAACCCTAAACCCTAAACCCTAAACCCTAAACCCTAAACCCTAAACCCTAAACCCTAAACCCTAAACCCTAAACCCTAAACCCTAAACCCTAAACCCTAAACCCTAAACCCTAAACCCTAAACCCTAAACCCTAAACCCTAAACCCTAAACCCTAAACCCTAAACCCTAAACCCTAAACCCTAAACCCTAAACCCTAAACCCTAAACCCTAAACCCTAAACCCTAAACCCTAAACCCTAAACCCTAAACCCTAAACCCTAAACCCTAAACCCTAAACCCTAAACCCTAAACCCTAAACCCTAAACCCTAAACCCTAAACCCTAAACCCTAAACCCTAAACCCTAAACCCTAAACCCTAAACCCTAAACCCTAAACCCTAAACCCTAAACCCTAAACCCTAAACCCTAAACCCTAAACCCTAAACCCTAAACCCTAAACCCTAAACCCTAAACCCTAAACCCTAAACCCTAAACCCTAAACCCTAAACCCTAAACCCTAAACCCTAAACCCTAAACCCTAAACCCTAAACCCTAAACCCTAAACCCTAAACCCTAAACCCTAAACCCTAAACCCTAAACCCTAAACCCTAAACCCTAAACCCTAAACCCTAAACCCTAAACCCTAAACCCTAAACCCTAAACCCTAAACCCTAAACCCTAAACCCTAAACCCTAAACCCTAAACCCTAAACCCTAAACCCTAAACCCTAAACCCTAAACCCTAAACCCTAAACCCTAAACCCTAAACCCTAAACCCTAAACCCTAAACCCTAAACCCTAAACCCTAAACCCTAAACCCTAAACCCTAAACCCTAAACCCTAAACCCTAAACCCTAAACCCTAAACCCTAAACCCTAAACCCTAAACCCTAAACCCTAAACCCTAAACCCTAAACCCTAAACCCTAAACCCTAAACCCTAAACCCTAAACCCTAAACCCTAAACCCTAAACCCTAAACCCTAAACCCTAAACCCTAAACCCTAAACCCTAAACCCTAAACCCTAAACCCTAAACCCTAAACCCTAAACCCTAAACCCTAAACCCTAAACCCTAAACCCTAAACCCTAAACCCTAAACCCTAAACCCTAAACCCTAAACCCTAAACCCTAAACCCTAAACCCTAAACCCTAAACCCTAAACCCTAAACCCTAAACCCTAAACCCTAAACCCTAAACCCTAAACCCTAAACCCTAAACCCTAAACCCTAAACCCTAAACCCTAAACCCTAAACCCTAAACCCTAAACCCTAAACCCTAAACCCTAAACCCTAAACCCTAAACCCTAAACCCTAAACCCTAAACCCTAAACCCTAAACCCTAAACCCTAAACCCTAAACCCTAAACCCTAAACCCTAAACCCTAAACCCTAAACCCTAAACCCTAAACCCTAAACCCTAAACCCTAAACCCTAAACCCTAAACCCTAAACCCTAAACCCTAAACCCTAAACCCTAAACCCTAAACCCTAAACCCTAAACCCTAAACCCTAAACCCTAAACCCTAAACCCTAAACCCTAAACCCTAAACCCTAAACCCTAAACCCTAAACCCTAAACCCTAAACCCTAAACCCTAAACCCTAAACCCTAAACCCTAAACCCTAAACCCTAAACCCTAAACCCTAAACCCTAAACCCTAAACCCTAAACCCTAAACCCTAAACCCTAAACCCTAAACCCTAAACCCTAAACCCTAAACCCTAAACCCTAAACCCTAAACCCTAAACCCTAAACCCTAAACCCTAAACCCTAAACCCTAAACCCTAAACCCTAAACCCTAAACCCTAAACCCTAAACCCTAAACCCTAAACCCTAAACCCTAAACCCTAAACCCTAAACCCTAAACCCTAAACCCTAAACCCTAAACCCTAAACCCTAAACCCTAAACCCTAAACCCTAAACCCTAAACCCTAAACCCTAAACCCTAAACCCTAAACCCTAAACCCTAAACCCTAAACCCTAAACCCTAAACCCTAAACCCTAAACCCTAAACCCTAAACCCTAAACCCTAAACCCTAAACCCTAAACCCTAAACCCTAAACCCTAAACCCTAAACCCTAAACCCTAAACCCTAAACCCTAAACCCTAAACCCTAAACCCTAAACCCTAAACCCTAAACCCTAAACCCTAAACCCTAAACCCTAAACCCTAAACCCTAAACCCTAAACCCTAAACCCTAAACCCTAAACCCTAAACCCTAAACCCTAAACCCTAAACCCTAAACCCTAAACCCTAAACCCTAAACCCTAAACCCTAAACCCTAAACCCTAAACCCTAAACCCTAAACCCTAAACCCTAAACCCTAAACCCTAAACCCTAAACCCTAAACCCTAAACCCTAAACCCTAAACCCTAAACCCTAAACCCTAAACCCTAAACCCTAAACCCTAAACCCTAAACCCTAAACCCTAAACCCTAAACCCTAAACCCTAAACCCTAAACCCTAAACCCTAAACCCTAAACCCTAAACCCTAAACCCTAAACCCTAAACCCTAAACCCTAAACCCTAAACCCTAAACCCTAAACCCTAAACCCTAAACCCTAAACCCTAAACCCTAAACCCTAAACCCTAAACCCTAAACCCTAAACCCTAAACCCTAAACCCTAAACCCTAAACCCTAAACCCTAAACCCTAAACCCTAAACCCTAAACCCTAAACCCTAAACCCTAAACCCTAAACCCTAAACCCTAAACCCTAAACCCTAAACCCTAAACCCTAAACCCTAAACCCTAAACCCTAAACCCTAAACCCTAAACCCTAAACCCTAAACCCTAAACCCTAAACCCTAAACCCTAAACCCTAAACCCTAAACCCTAAACCCTAAACCCTAAACCCTAAACCCTAAACCCTAAACCCTAAACCCTAAACCCTAAACCCTAAACCCTAAACCCTAAACCCTAAACCCTAAACCCTAAACCCTAAACCCTAAACCCTAAACCCTAAACCCTAAACCCTAAACCCTAAACCCTAAACCCTAAACCCTAAACCCTAAACCCTAAACCCTAAACCCTAAACCCTAAACCCTAAACCCTAAACCCTAAACCCTAAACCCTAAACCCTAAACCCTAAACCCTAAACCCTAAACCCTAAACCCTAAACCCTAAACCCTAAACCCTAAACCCTAAACCCTAAACCCTAAACCCTAAACCCTAAACCCTAAACCCTAAACCCTAAACCCTAAACCCTAAACCCTAAACCCTAAACCCTAAACCCTAAACCCTAAACCCTAAACCCTAAACCCTAAACCCTAAACCCTAAACCCTAAACCCTAAACCCTAAACCCTAAACCCTAAACCCTAAACCCTAAACCCTAAACCCTAAACCCTAAACCCTAAACCCTAAACCCTAAACCCTAAACCCTAAACCCTAAACCCTAAACCCTAAACCCTAAACCCTAAACCCTAAACCCTAAACCCTAAACCCTAAACCCTAAACCCTAAACCCTAAACCCTAAACCCTAAACCCTAAACCCTAAACCCTAAACCCTAAACCCTAAACCCTAAACCCTAAACCCTAAACCCTAAACCCTAAACCCTAAACCCTAAACCCTAAACCCTAAACCCTAAACCCTAAACCCTAAACCCTAAACCCTAAACCCTAAACCCTAAACCCTAAACCCTAAACCCTAAACCCTAAACCCTAAACCCTAAACCCTAAACCCTAAACCCTAAACCCTAAACCCTAAACCCTAAACCCTAAACCCTAAACCCTAAACCCTAAACCCTAAACCCTAAACCCTAAACCCTAAACCCTAAACCCTAAACCCTAAACCCTAAACCCTAAACCCTAAACCCTAAACCCTAAACCCTAAACCCTAAACCCTAAACCCTAAACCCTAAACCCTAAACCCTAAACCCTAAACCCTAAACCCTAAACCCTAAACCCTAAACCCTAAACCCTAAACCCTAAACCCTAAACCCTAAACCCTAAACCCTAAACCCTAAACCCTAAACCCTAAACCCTAAACCCTAAACCCTAAACCCTAAACCCTAAACCCTAAACCCTAAACCCTAAACCCTAAACCCTAAACCCTAAACCCTAAACCCTAAACCCTAAACCCTAAACCCTAAACCCTAAACCCTAAACCCTAAACCCTAAACCCTAAACCCTAAACCCTAAACCCTAAACCCTAAACCCTAAACCCTAAACCCTAAACCCTAAACCCTAAACCCTAAACCCTAAACCCTAAACCCTAAACCCTAAACCCTAAACCCTAAACCCTAAACCCTAAACCCTAAACCCTAAACCCTAAACCCTAAACCCTAAACCCTAAACCCTAAACCCTAAACCCTAAACCCTAAACCCTAAACCCTAAACCCTAAACCCTAAACCCTAAACCCTAAACCCTAAACCCTAAACCCTAAACCCTAAACCCTAAACCCTAAACCCTAAACCCTAAACCCTAAACCCTAAACCCTAAACCCTAAACCCTAAACCCTAAACCCTAAACCCTAAACCCTAAACCCTAAACCCTAAACCCTAAACCCTAAACCCTAAACCCTAAACCCTAAACCCTAAACCCTAAACCCTAAACCCTAAACCCTAAACCCTAAACCCTAAACCCTAAACCCTAAACCCTAAACCCTAAACCCTAAACCCTAAACCCTAAACCCTAAACCCTAAACCCTAAACCCTAAACCCTAAACCCTAAACCCTAAACCCTAAACCCTAAACCCTAAACCCTAAACCCTAAACCCTAAACCCTAAACCCTAAACCCTAAACCCTAAACCCTAAACCCTAAACCCTAAACCCTAAACCCTAAACCCTAAACCCTAAACCCTAAACCCTAAACCCTAAACCCTAAACCCTAAACCCTAAACCCTAAACCCTAAACCCTAAACCCTAAACCCTAAACCCTAAACCCTAAACCCTAAACCCTAAACCCTAAACCCTAAACCCTAAACCCTAAACCCTAAACCCTAAACCCTAAACCCTAAACCCTAAACCCTAAACCCTAAACCCTAAACCCTAAACCCTAAACCCTAAACCCTAAACCCTAAACCCTAAACCCTAAACCCTAAACCCTAAACCCTAAACCCTAAACCCTAAACCCTAAACCCTAAACCCTAAACCCTAAACCCTAAACCCTAAACCCTAAACCCTAAACCCTAAACCCTAAACCCTAAACCCTAAACCCTAAACCCTAAACCCTAAACCCTAAACCCTAAACCCTAAACCCTAAACCCTAAACCCTAAACCCTAAACCCTAAACCCTAAACCCTAAACCCTAAACCCTAAACCCTAAACCCTAAACCCTAAACCCTAAACCCTAAACCCTAAACCCTAAACCCTAAACCCTAAACCCTAAACCCTAAACCCTAAACCCTAAACCCTAAACCCTAAACCCTAAACCCTAAACCCTAAACCCTAAACCCTAAACCCTAAACCCTAAACCCTAAACCCTAAACCCTAAACCCTAAACCCTAAACCCTAAACCCTAAACCCTAAACCCTAAACCCTAAACCCTAAACCCTAAACCCTAAACCCTAAACCCTAAACCCTAAACCCTAAACCCTAAACCCTAAACCCTAAACCCTAAACCCTAAACCCTAAACCCTAAACCCTAAACCCTAAACCCTAAACCCTAAACCCTAAACCCTAAACCCTAAACCCTAAACCCTAAACCCTAAACCCTAAACCCTAAACCCTAAACCCTAAACCCTAAACCCTAAACCCTAAACCCTAAACCCTAAACCCTAAACCCTAAACCCTAAACCCTAAACCCTAAACCCTAAACCCTAAACCCTAAACCCTAAACCCTAAACCCTAAACCCTAAACCCTAAACCCTAAACCCTAAACCCTAAACCCTAAACCCTAAACCCTAAACCCTAAACCCTAAACCCTAAACCCTAAACCCTAAACCCTAAACCCTAAACCCTAAACCCTAAACCCTAAACCCTAAACCCTAAACCCTAAACCCTAAACCCTAAACCCTAAACCCTAAACCCTAAACCCTAAACCCTAAACCCTAAACCCTAAACCCTAAACCCTAAACCCTAAACCCTAAACCCTAAACCCTAAACCCTAAACCCTAAACCCTAAACCCTAAACCCTAAACCCTAAACCCTAAACCCTAAACCCTAAACCCTAAACCCTAAACCCTAAACCCTAAACCCTAAACCCTAAACCCTAAACCCTAAACCCTAAACCCTAAACCCTAAACCCTAAACCCTAAACCCTAAACCCTAAACCCTAAACCCTAAACCCTAAACCCTAAACCCTAAACCCTAAACCCTAAACCCTAAACCCTAAACCCTAAACCCTAAACCCTAAACCCTAAACCCTAAACCCTAAACCCTAAACCCTAAACCCTAAACCCTAAACCCTAAACCCTAAACCCTAAACCCTAAACCCTAAACCCTAAACCCTAAACCCTAAACCCTAAACCCTAAACCCTAAACCCTAAACCCTAAACCCTAAACCCTAAACCCTAAACCCTAAACCCTAAACCCTAAACCCTAAACCCTAAACCCTAAACCCTAAACCCTAAACCCTAAACCCTAAACCCTAAACCCTAAACCCTAAACCCTAAACCCTAAACCCTAAACCCTAAACCCTAAACCCTAAACCCTAAACCCTAAACCCTAAACCCTAAACCCTAAACCCTAAACCCTAAACCCTAAACCCTAAACCCTAAACCCTAAACCCTAAACCCTAAACCCTAAACCCTAAACCCTAAACCCTAAACCCTAAACCCTAAACCCTAAACCCTAAACCCTAAACCCTAAACCCTAAACCCTAAACCCTAAACCCTAAACCCTAAACCCTAAACCCTAAACCCTAAACCCTAAACCCTAAACCCTAAACCCTAAACCCTAAACCCTAAACCCTAAACCCTAAACCCTAAACCCTAAACCCTAAACCCTAAACCCTAAACCCTAAACCCTAAACCCTAAACCCTAAACCCTAAACCCTAAACCCTAAACCCTAAACCCTAAACCCTAAACCCTAAACCCTAAACCCTAAACCCTAAACCCTAAACCCTAAACCCTAAACCCTAAACCCTAAACCCTAAACCCTAAACCCTAAACCCTAAACCCTAAACCCTAAACCCTAAACCCTAAACCCTAAACCCTAAACCCTAAACCCTAAACCCTAAACCCTAAACCCTAAACCCTAAACCCTAAACCCTAAACCCTAAACCCTAAACCCTAAACCCTAAACCCTAAACCCTAAACCCTAAACCCTAAACCCTAAACCCTAAACCCTAAACCCTAAACCCTAAACCCTAAACCCTAAACCCTAAACCCTAAACCCTAAACCCTAAACCCTAAACCCTAAACCCTAAACCCTAAACCCTAAACCCTAAACCCTAAACCCTAAACCCTAAACCCTAAACCCTAAACCCTAAACCCTAAACCCTAAACCCTAAACCCTAAACCCTAAACCCTAAACCCTAAACCCTAAACCCTAAACCCTAAACCCTAAACCCTAAACCCTAAACCCTAAACCCTAAACCCTAAACCCTAAACCCTAAACCCTAAACCCTAAACCCTAAACCCTAAACCCTAAACCCTAAACCCTAAAC
>JAOWBW010000501.1:25000-478785 GCA_026119855.1 Campanula takesimana
GGCACTATAAAGCCAAATTTTTACCAATGACCTCTTGGTCTAGTGGTATCATGGCCTTCTCCTGGGGGGGGAGGTATCAGGTTCTACTCCCGCTGGGAGCAGGTTCTATAGTATATAAACGACCAATGACCTCTTGGTCTAGTGGTATCATGGCCTTTTCCTGAGGGGGAGGTCTCAGGTTCTACTCCCTCTGGGAGAAGGTTCTATAGTATATAAACGGTTTATATACTAAAGGCACTATAAAGCCAAATTTTTTTACCAATGACCTCATGGTCTAGTGGTATCCACTTTGGTATTAGAGGCTTCCCCGGGAGGGAGGTCTCAGGTTCTACTTCCGCTGGGAGCAGGTTCTATTAATATATAAACGGTTTATATATTAAAGGCACTATAAAGCCAAATTTTGAGGAGGTTTTTGTTTTTGGCGATTTTTGGGAGATTTCTCCCAGATTCGGCCGTCGGTCATATCTCCGGCATCGGAGATTATTTGGAAGATCCCAACGGTGAAATGGTGCGGATTAGTGATGCGTATGTGATCCAGAAATTTTAAGACGATCCAACGGTTAACGAAGCGAGAATCGCGATTTTACTGTCCTATTTTTGGAGGTGCAGTTTTTAGTTTTTAATTCGATTTCTTGGTGTTTTGGCTGATTTTCTTGGCCAATTGCTTGTTTTGGCCGGATCCTATTTCCATGGTAGGCTCGGAAATGGTGAAGGAAGGTATTGGAGTGGCATCGAAGGATGGGGGAGAGATTAGGGTTTCTGCAAACCCTAATTTGCATGGCGGCACTTCAATAGGTGGGGAGGTATTAAATCATTCTTTGATTGGTGGGGTTATTTCCAAGGTGTTAAGGATGCCATGGTTCATGGTTTGCAGGGGACACAAGTTTCAAATCTTCCCCAATCTTCAATAGAGGCTGCTTCAGTGCCGGGTAATGTTGTTGAAGATGTTGTGCATGTTACTAAGGCTCCAATCTCTTATTCAGCTGCTCTTCAAGGTGATAAGGGTGTTGATGGGACGTTCATCAACCCATTTACGTGGGTTAAAGCTCCTCCTAGACTTCGAGCTTCTATTGGAGGTATTCCGGCTTTGATTTTAACTGATAGAGAGGTACAGGCAGCCGTTGTGTCATGACCCGAAACCTTGGCACTTTGTTTATTATTTATTTAATCTTTTTAATGAGTTATTTGTGTTAATTTTGTTAAATTGAAACTTTAGGGTTCGTAGTGTAAATTGAGTTTGGGGAGTCTTTGGAAGTATTTTGGGAAACTTTGGGACTTTTGTTAATGTTTTAACTTTGAGTGACCAATTCGTAATTTTGGATTTTAGATATTATCTCCTCCCTCTCCTCCCATGCTTTCACTCTCCTCATTTCTTCTTCTCTCTTCTCTCTGCATTCTCTCTCCATTGAAAGAAAAGGTAAGAGCATTTCATATTTTCTTTCTTTTGATCATCTTCTATTAATCTTTTCTTAATACTCATTTTATATAAAATGTTTAGATCGTCGCTAGGATCGTTTATAGCCAAGAAAATCCAAATTCCATTTCCTTTCATAAATTTCCAGGTAAGTTACTTTCCCCCTTTTTATGCTAAAATGCTTATACTAAGCCTATATGATGCTAGGTTCACTATATATTGCTTCTTGGTTTGATTTGGAGTGAATTGACATTTTATTCATTTTTGTGAGAATTTGATGTTTGAATCATTCTTTGATATTGGGTTGTTTAGATGTGATTATATGAGTCCTTTTAGGCTTATAAGTTGTTTTAGTACCTTACTATACTAGTTAGAAGTGTTAGATTTTGGGTTGATTGTGAATGGGTTAGAAATTTTAGAAGAACCCCGTTCATCTTGCCGATTTCCGGCAGAACAGGGGGCGTGGGCGACCGCCCAAAATGGGGCGTGCGGCCGCACACCTTGCTGGAAGGTTTTTGTCTTGGTTGTAGGAATATTGGGCGACCGCACAACCATTTATGGGCGGCCGCACAGTGGTTTTGAAAGGTTATACTTGTTCTTTTTGTGTGATTTAAGAATGTGCTTTGGTCTAGGTTTTGTGCACGATCCTTGTTGACCTTATTGAACATCTTGGTACACTCTAGTGTTGGAATTGGGTCCTTTATGATAAAAAATGTGATGGAATTTGATTAAGTGTTAATTGGGAATTTGGAACATCTTCTTGATGCATTTGTGGTTTGACTTATCTTTATGATGACTATTTGGCATGGTTCCCTACTTTGGAATCATTGGTTGTTTATCGAGCTAGTACTTTATTACTTAGCCTTTATTTAAAAGTCCAGCTGGTACTTGTGTTTTCTTTAGGCAATGGATAATATTATAATGGCACACGAGCTAAGTCCAGTATAGTATCGTCCATTGGTTCCTCTTTTCCCCTTCCAGATTGGCCTTGGTTGGGATGAGCTAGCTCCCTTTGGTGAGTAATCTAGCTAGTCGTTTGGGTTATGACTTTGTGTCATATTCCCCTTGTTACTTTATCGTTGTTAAATGGTTCCGGTACCGGGGTTGTTATCTTCAGCTGTTTATGCTACTACGAAGATTGGTTGATCGGTTGAAGCTGCGCAGCGATCGTTATGTTTTGTCCTTTCGGTGGAACCTTGGCTCAGTATCCTTTGTAAAGTGTTTATTTCAGCCTTATGTGCGTCATGAAGAGTTGGTCGTTATTTCCAACCGGTATGGGACGGTTGGCGATAGGGAGCCTCTCTTGTTATGTGTTATCTGTGATTTAGTTATATTGTTGATTTGCATAATAACTTGTCATATAGTTGTATAAGTGGCTTACTGAGATTCTTTCTCACCCCCTTTCCTTTCAAACTTGTTTTTCCTTAACACCCCCCCCCAGGAAAGCAAGTGGTAGTACGTTATGAGGTCCGTTGTAGCGGGAATCTTCTGAGCAGGTTGATCTCCTTTGGGGTAGTTACTCTTCGGAGCCTTTATGTATTATTGTTGTGAGATCGTGGTAGTCCAATGTTATGTAAATTCTGTTGTCTTTTGAGTATATATATGTTATTAGTTGTTTTTTCTTCCGCTCTGGTAAATAGTCTCCGAGTTATAATCTCGTTGAGGTGTAGTCTCAATTATTGATGTGGTTTTATATCAGAGTTCGCGCGCCTGCGCGACAGTTAGTATCAGAGCATTGGGATTAGATCTTGAAAGGGATAAGAACTCTGATATTAAGTAGGTTTGGATACTCATATATTATGATTTTGAGCGATTAGGAAAACTAAGCTTTCTTTGAGGACAATTAGTTGCATTTGTTATTGAGGAATTGTGGATCATGATCCTAGAGGATTCGAGAACGAATTTCTTTTAAGGGGAAAAGAATGTAATAACTTGAAAATTTATGAATTTCATTCTTGGGGTTTAGTCTTTTGTTTTGATCGTTAGTTATCATTTGGTAAGAAATATTTTGGTTTTATTTAGGTTTTATTACTACAAGGTTATTGGACTACTTAAGAAATTATAGTTTGAGATAGTTTATATTTGTATGAGATGTATGAATAAGCGACTGTATCAAGGATTCTTAAGATAGCAATTACTTTTTGTATATAAGTTTCATATTTGGGATAAGGATGTTGTACCAACGTGATGTTGACGTCGAGTGTTCCTACTCTTGTGATATACCAGACATGGGGCTAGTGTTAAAAGTATTAATTCTATTGGGGTTAGTTGGTTTGAGGATAGAGAGTGAGAGTTTTGAAGACTTAAGTGTATATAGCTCGTAAAGTGGACAAAGTTTCGCGTCATATACAAATGCTTGTCCTCGTTCTTTGAGTTATGATGAGGTGTATTTTCAAATACGAGACTACGGAATTGCTATCTTATACAGGATAATATCCTCGAGGAAGGTATATCGAGGGGCAGAGCAAAGGTTAAGAAAACAAATTTAATGAAACCGAGTTTAAGATATTTCAGAACCAGATTTATCAGTCAACTTTGGAGGATTGACTGTTCTGATTTAGAAGGTTCCAGATTGCATGCAAACATTCGTTGGATATATCTATGTGTCTAATTTCATAGGAAAAAATCGGTTTATCGTTTCGAGCTCTAGAATGGGAGAAAATGAGTTTTTGGTACAGAAGGTATAATCTGTCAGCATAACAGTTTTCAGCAACTTTTGTTTTCCTAGTTCATGTATTGTTCTTGTTCATGCTTTGTATATGGAATGGAGGAGTGTTCCATTTAGCCTATATTATAAACCCTATTGTGAGGGAGAAAAATTCAGATTTTGGGATGTATTTTGAGTCTTTGGCATTTAATAGAGAAGATGGATTTCTTCTTCGGTTGCTCTTGGTGGGTTCCAAGGAGGTTTGAGTGTTTATTTCCTTTAAACGTTTCACTTGTGTTTCCTCGTTTTATTTTCCATGTTCCGGTATCACTATCGGTATATATATAAGAAACCCGATAGAATTATGGGCGATAACACGCTAAAGGTTATAAGTTGATTTAGTTATGTTATCTATACGGGGTATTGGTGAGATAAGTGGTATGGCCTAGCTTTCCATGAGTCGTGAATCTCTTGGTTGCCATCGGTCGATGGTGAATATTCCTATAATAATAAGTGTGACTTTGCTTAGAAGTATAATGGGTGTATATATAACGTTTATGTTCCGTATAGAAAATCAGGAAATGCTTAGTACAAGGTTGTAGTGCTGATATTTAGATCAATAACCATATTGCATCCGTTGGGTTAAAAGAGTTGAAGATTCAATTTGAGAATTTCTTGATAGGAGGTTTTTTCTTTACATTTAGTACATCTACGAGAGTGCATCGGAATTGTCTAGTATGAGGAAATACATAATTTATTATGGGTTATATTAAGAAAATTTGTTATGATACTTTTGGGATCATTTTAGTACATGACTGGAGTGAGTTAAAGCAATTTGAATTATGAGTATATTGTGGAAGTTATAATCATTAATGATGGTAAGTGTGTTAAATTTAAAGGACTAAGCATATTTTGAGAAGGTAAGAATTTCTCGAACAATATTAAAGGCATTTTTTTTTTTGGGTTTTAGTTAAATCGTTGTTCCACGGTTCGGAATCTTTTCTTTGTGGCGTTTCTCGTTTGGATTAAGGATTTGCAAAGAAATTTGGGTATGGATACTTGGGCATATTAAAGGATGCTATGATTTTGCATTTGGTCAGTTGAAATATTGCTAGCTAATTGGATTATTGTGTTGGTAATACTGTTGAGACTAAGTAATATTGGGTTAATAAGTGTATACGTGAAAGACTAATTTGGGTTAGCCATTGAAGATTTAGAATTTGTTAAATTCCTTTGGGTATATGAGCACGGATTATTAATTTAAATGGGAGTTAGAGGAAATATTTTGAAGATAAAATTTGGATTGTTTTGCGGACTACTGGGTATTTGGAATTGTTTTAGGCTTTCAAAGATTGGAGTAATGTGATGATGATATTATAACATGGATTTAACTGGACATTTTGCATTAGAATTTTGGGCTTATATTGTGCCTTTAGTTTAAGGGGTTAACTAAGTGAAAGCACTATAATGGTAATCCTTGGAGATATAGTCGCTTCGGTGAATATTATGGGGATGAAAATTTTTTTTAGCTTTTCATAGTTTAAGAAGTTGATGAAACTCGAGATGATTTAATGTTTTGAATTTCTGAGAAGTAATATTGAGTAGAGATTGAGGAATATATTGACTCAAGATGATAAAGTAATTGTATAGGTTTTGAAGATTAACTCTCGATAAATATAACTATCTATGACTCAGGATTGATGGTAACTCTAGGAATATTGCGTTAGCAGATTATATTTTTGTCTTATGGAACTAAGTTTGAAGTGATATGTTAATAGACTACCAATATTTGATTAATATATTTCTTAAGAAAACTAAAAATGAGTTAATGCAAGTGGGTAGAGAAATTCAAAGATCATGATTGTATTATGTTTTATCACATAAAGAAAATGAGTGTAGTAGTGTAATCACTGATCATGTAAAATGTGTATGTTATATTGGATACCACTGAATGGGAGATGTTGGAAGATTTGACTTAGTGGAATGGAACACGTATAGCGGAAATTCTACTATATTTACTTAAAGAGATTCACCAGACCAAGTAAGTTACCCATTCAATTGGAAACAAAAACATATGGGATGAATTTGAGGAATCATATTGGATCGAATAGTTGATGACGGTAAATTTTCGTGTATATAATTGAATTCTTGGGTTGACAATAATCGTTAGTTTTATTCTTTCCCTTATTTTTTCAGGTAGTAGTATGATTTCATGGGATGCTTGTGGAGATAAATTATGATAGGGACCATTGTGGTATATCTTGATCTAAATAGACTTCTCAGAGTGTTATGGATATTTATTTTGGTTTTATTATAATGTTAGGTAACCTTTGGGACTAATATATATATTTTTAAGGATATACTACGTGTATGTGGAGTAGATTGCAAATACTATTGGAATGATGTTAGATCGTCAATACGTAAGGATGAACCGAAAAAAATTTGCGGGTGTTGATAATCTAAGGGTTAATTAAGAGCGTTAAGCTAATCTGAAATAGATCGTTTATGATTCAGAATGGGTAAACAAGTGATACTGATAACCGGAAATGAGATCCTAAGGTCAAGTGAGGGAATTAGTTTCTTGAAGGAATTATTTGTAAAGATAGTTGATGTAAGGATCAAGTTTTGAGTAAAATTTACTCTTGTGAAAGTATTAAGGAAAATCGTGGGAAGATACTTGAGGTGGGAACCTAGTAAGTCGCATTTTTATACTCTTAATACGGATGGTTCTGCAGTTCATGGTGTGTGCACAGGGGGAGGTATAGTTTGGGATTGTAGAGGGGCTATGGTTTTTGCCTTTTATCATTTTTATGGCATGGGCACAAACATGCAAGCTGAGATTTTCGCACTTCGCGATGGTTTGTGCATGTCGTCAATGGGGGTTGCAGTCAGTGATGGTTCTTTCTGATTATTCTTTGGTGGCTGTCACATTTTAAAAGGTAAATTTCAAAGTCCTTGGAAATACACGTATGAAATCCGGGATTGTTCGGTATTGGTAAGAGGCTATGGTTTAGAACACGTCCTTCGTCAAGCTAATGGAGTGGCAGACAGATTCGTAGCGGAGGCGCATGTCCATGGGACTCAAAGGGTTTATAACATGTCTCGGGATCTTCCTAGAGGCGTGTTGCAGGATCTGAGACTTGATGATAATGGTTATTATGTCGAACGACGATAAATGGGTGTTTTTTATGTTCCTTGGTCTGTTTTGGTTTGAGTTGGGAGCAATTTTATGCTTTTCTGCGAAGTGGGCATTACAGCTAAGGCTCGGCCGAGCGGATTTGGCAACTCGCCCATGCAGCACGGTCGTGCACCAACTTTCGAGCTCTCGGCATTTGGAGATCAGCCGAGCGACTTTGGGGACTCGGCCGTGCATAATGTCGATGCACGATCGTGCTCTTTTCTTGGCACAGGCGTGCAATACATGTCGAGAATTGGGTTTTACAAGCAGCAAGTGCTCGGCCGAGTCATTTGGTTTGCACGGCCGAGCAGATTGGTTGGGTCCGGTCGGGTCTTGGGTGTGGACCGGCCGGGTCGTTGGAACATTGGGCAGTGTTGGGCTTGTCTGTTGGGCTGTTTGGGAATGGATCTTGGGCTCTTCTTGTGGACTCTTGGGCTATGCATATGAAGATTGGGTTGATGACTTTGAAGACTTGGGCCACAAATGGCAATGTTAGGGTCATTTTATGGTTTAATTTTTTTTAGGACTTTAATTTTTTAGATGGTTTTACCGCTTGAGGCTTGTTCTTATTTTTTGGATTTCGAGGTCCGGCTCCATATCCGACAATAAGTCGGGTGGTTGTCCCCCTCTTGTATTATTATTTATTTTAATTAATAAAATCCTCCCAGGTGCCGCCCTGGTTTCTTTAAAAAAAAAAAAAAAAAAAAAACCTAAACCCTAAAACCCTAAACCCTAAACCCAAAACCTAAACCCTAAACCCTAAATTCACCGCTCTAGCCAAGTGGGCTTTTCCCCGGATATCTACAGCCGTATTTGCTTCTTGCGTCTGCAAGCATTAAAAGAATCAACGATTCTCCCAACATTTGGAACGAGGGTAGTAAACTTTCGATCCTCTGGGTTGAATAATGTAACCTTAGTACTCTGATCAACTTTTAGATTAATATTCAGTTTACTTTAGAGAAGAGAAAATAAGCAACTCCCATAAATTAACTAAAAGTTCTTGCTTATAAGCTTAACAAATATAAATTTAATGTAGTGTGCATATTTAGTTGGCACGAAACATTAAATTCTAACATCCCATTATAGATTATAGTGTAATAGAATGAATAATGGTTACTTTCTTTTTCTTGTGCCAGGAAATGTCCAGAAATATTTCTTTTATTTACTTAATCGTGATCGTGCAGTCTATATCCCCATAATGAAATTGAAATTTAATCAGAAATCAAATTTTATAAAATTTTCTTCTTTTTCTTCCTTCTTCTTGATTAATTATCGCTAAAGCGTATCCAATAACACAAATTTTTGTAATCTCAAATTGAGATTACAAAAAATTGTATTGTTGGATACGCTTTAGCGATAATTAATCAAGAAGAAGGAAGAAAAAGAAGAAAAATTTATGAAATTTGAGATTACAAACAATTGTGTTGTTGAGATTTTCATTAGTTTTGTTGTTTAATAAATTTCTCTCTTCTGTAGAGATCCTTTGATTCTCTCCTAGGTGAGAGCCGTAGATTTCTCTCCTCAGTGAGAGCCTATGTTTGTGGTTTTGTTTGTTTGTTGTTTGTTGTTTTTTGTATCTTCTAATTGTGACAAATCTAGTAGAATTTCACAATGAAGTAAAAGTCTTTGTTCTTACTTCACATAGATGTTTCGTGAATTTTGAGTTGTTTAGAGGGCATTTTTTCGTCAACCCGGATTCTCTAACGTATGGACTCAAAGCAACATCTTATCCAGTGAGGGAACACTTAAATGCCAGATTGAGGCAGTTTCCAAATTTTATTTAAATTATAATCTGTAAGTCTTAAGATTTAGATTGAAATAAACTTTGTTGTAGGTTTAGAGATGAAACTACTTTTGATATTTTAGATGAGCCTCCAACTATTGTGGTGTGTCATCTCTTTTACTATTGAGAATGAATTTTGTCGTTAAAAAAAATCATAAAAATTAGGGATTTTTACCAATAAGTCCTTGAAATAGAGTGTAATTTACCAATAAAAACAATAAATTTCGATTTCTACCTTAGGATCCCTGTGTTAAATCAACATCTTCATTCATGGAGAAATCTAAATCTGGGTATGAGATGCATTCAGATGGGTTGCAATAGTGGGTGATGTGTAATTTTTGAATATATTTCCCTATGGGTTGTGATTTTGTTTGATGGATGATATGTAATATTTTTATACTTTGAAATTGAAAGTTCTTGGTGAATGACGTAGTGAGTTGAAATCTATGCTGTTTATTATATAATGGGTGTTAGTAGACGTGTCCAAAATCTAACCGGAACCGGCTAACCGGAGATTTTTAACCGGTCAAAACCGGTCAAACCCGGCTAACCGGTTAACCGTGAACCGTCTCAACCGTCAACCGTATTTTCAAGGTTCGGTATATTAAATCAGCAGCATCAAGGAAACTGGCTGATCATCACTTCATTTCTCAGTTATCAAAAATTGATAACTGAGAAATGAATGTACCAGTTCTTGTACTCAAATTTATATGTGAATAACTGAGAAATGAATGTCTTATTTATTATATAATTAAACCGATAAATTGAGTCATCAATTGTGAAAAATGAGAGATGATTTTATCAGTTTTTACTCAATTATGAGCAACTGCTAAATGAATGTTTCAGTTATTATATTCAAATTCATGTGTGAACAACTGTGAAATGCATGTCCCAGTTATTATAATAATTGTGAAAAATTGAGAAATGAATTTATCAGATTTTAAAATGAAAAATGAAAAAATGGCACAACTGTGAAATGACTCAACTGTGAAATCACACAACTGAGAAATCAGTTGTAAAATGATTTTACAAGTGAAAAATGAAATTTTATTTTTTAAAATTGTAAAATTAATTGAGAAATAAAAAATGATTTTCTCAAATTTTTACTAGTGAAAAATGAGATTTTTATTTCTAAAATTTGAATTATGTTTTGAGTGTACTTGTTTGATTCGATTTGGCGATACGGTTAAAACGGTGGTCTCGGTTTTTTTTTCAATTTCTAGATTTTGAGATATTATATTTTAAAATTTTGAGGGGGAAAAATAAGAGAGAGAACAAGTAGAAGGAAGAGGGAGAAAAAGTAGGAGGGAGGGGAAAAGAAAACGCATCATGAAAAGAGAGAGAGAGAGAGAGAGAGAGAGCAGATGGAATATCAAGGCATCGCTGGTTGTGCGCGCATCATTTATGGAGAGCATGGGCATTTTGGTCCAAGGAAATTGTAAGGGACTTATTGACGAGTTTTCATTATGTCTTTCCTTATTGGTCATTTTTGTTTGAATGAGTGTCTTATTGGTCAAAGCCTCAATAAATTATCAAGAATTTATTTGGAATCGAGTTAGTGATATTTGCATTGGATGACTGGACTATTGAAGTATGTCTGTTTTAATTCATCATAATTAAACAAAAAAATGATATTTAATTTTATATGTAAACTTGCATCGAATATGTGTATGCAACAATGATAAGTTGACCCAAAATTGTTGAGTTAAATAACCATTTAATCCTTAACCTTCGTACCTTTTTTTTTATTTTTGGACACTGGGATGCTATTTTTTCCTTTCAGTCCTTAGCGTATGTATTTCATGGACATTATAGTCCTTCCGTCAATAGACTGTCAAATACTCCGTTAAATTTGTTGACGTGGCGAGTCATGTCATCGAATTTGCTTACGTGAAATCATGTATTATGAATGTTTGCTTGTAGTCCTTCTTTCAACCTCTCCCTTACCCCTCCCCACATGCCCCCACTATATAAAGCGCTGTCTCGGTTCATCCCACCCTTAATCGCCACCTCCCACCTAGCTCCGTCCTCTCCTCTCACGACATCCCATCGCAATATAGCCCCATTCGGCTCCCCCTCTTCTATTCTCTTTATCTCTTCTACATCCTGATGAGACCGAGCTTTATAGACCGGACTGAACCCGGTCTAAACCGGTACAACCGAGTCCGCCCAAGCCGGACCTGAATCCTGACGACCGAACCGGATAAGCCCGCAGGCGAACAAGCTCGAGAGACCCGGTCTCCCCGATGACCATGAACGAGATGGCCCTGCCTCCCGCTATCCTAAGGGTCCCGTGCTGATCTCTCAACCTCCTGTCCGGAGCCCGTAGTGCCCAGCTGGCACAAACGTACAATGGACGTTAACGATCCGTAGCTGACATACCATGACGGTTGGTGGTGGAACCATGATTTCCTGACAACACGCCACATTCCCAGTCACTTTCTTGATCGGTCCAATGAGGACCTGCCACGTACCAAGGCAGTTGGTACCTTGAACCTGTCTATCTTATCTACCCATATAAATACTCCCTTCCGCCCCCATGGGCCAGGTACGTGCTCTACCCTAATCACACACACAATGTCTTCACTGATCTTTCTTCTTAGGTTTTCCTCAGAGATCTTACTTTCACACCCGAGGGCCTAAGCCGGATTCAAACCCGGCCTTGGTCTTAACGGTGTTCTTGTCTGTGTTGTGATCAAGAACAGGAGACAATCAAACCGGAGTTCTATCTCCATGACCCCAGATTTCTAGGGCGTCATCACATCCATCTCCACCGTCGCCTCCTCCAACCCCGTTCCCTTTGTTTGTCGTCGCCTCTCCTTCACTGCATCTCCGCCTCTACTTTTGTCTCTCAGTCCGCCGAATCCATGTTGCCTCTCCTAAAGCACTTTCCAAGTAATCGAGAGGCAAGATCAAGGGCATTGATTCAGTAGAAATCAGGAGTCGATTTGATTCAGTTTTTCTCCAATAATATTGAGATTGGGCTATTGAGAGGTGAAAATGAGTTTGCAATTAGGATTTAGGTTCTATAGCATTTATGGGTTTTACAAGTCACTCGAATTATCGGGTTGTTTTATATTTCTTGATTAATGAACAAATTGGAAATGTTTTGTTGATCTAATTTGGCTGGTGAAGCATACATGGGTGTATCTAAATGAGTGTATTATTTTTTCCATTGAGAAAAAACTGTTATTATGATAGAAAGACATTGCTGTTTATTGTTAATATAAATAAAAATACACAAAATTAAGAAAAGACATCAATTACTCCCTCTGTCCCTAAATGAGTGTCCAAATTTCATTTTAAAGGACACTGAAAATCTCAACTTTTTGAACAATTTGGTAACAACGATTCATATATAAACTTGTAATATCCTTTTCAAACCTTTAGTTTTGCACATATAAAGAAACGGTGAAAAAAATTCGAAAAAAAACGTTTAGAGAGAAAGTTATGTTGAAAAAATACACTCATTTAGGGACAAAGATATTTTGAAAATAGACACTCATTTACAGAGGGAGTACTATTTAGGACTTTTTAAAAAAAAAAAATGATGTTTTCAAGTTGTTCATGCATGGTTCCACATAAGCAACTTTTGGAACATCACTCTGCCGTATATCACCGGTCTTAAGAGCATCCACAATGGTAGAACTCTTTTAAAGAGCTTTTTTGTAATTCCAATATACCACATCTACTTCTAATCAACAAATAAAAACTAAAAGCAAGTTTTACAATGGTATAGCATTTTCATCAACTTTTTTGTGGACCCTACATTCAACACTAAAAATAAAATAAATATAAGTATTGGTTAATATTTAATGGTCAACATGGGGAATAAAAGAATAGGTAAAAAAATTAATGAAAAAGCTCATACAAAGAGCTTTTTCCACATAGAGTTACTAAGAAACACTTTTAACTTTTTCAACAATGATAAAAAAAAAACTCCAAAAAGCTTTTTCATAAAAATAAAAAAGATTTTAAAAAGCTCCCATTATGAATGAATTTTTTCTCAAATAATTCCTTTATTTTTAAGTATTTACCAAAGTACCACCTTTTTCAAAGTATGTACCAAAATGACCAACTTTGAGGTAATACGCTTCTAGGAAAAGCGAATTAGGTAATACGCTTCTTCTTCTAGCGAATTAGTCTTTGACCAAGTTTAATTACCCAGTTAATCTAACCATAATCTAATTCGCTTTTTCTGAAAGCGAATTAAAACAGATTATTTACCCCCAATCCAGCTCTCCAAACACCTCTTCCATTCCAACAATGGTGGCGATGGAGATGAGGAATTGGGGGGACGGTGGTGTTTGGAAGGTGAGTAGAGTGAGATAGGGAAAGCTCTGGAGTTCATGGCTATGGGTTTATGGTAAAGGGATTATTTAATTACAAAGATAGGAGAGTGATTTACCTTAGATCTCGAGAGAGCGTAGCAGCGTTTGGTAGGAGACCTGCTTGACTCTTCGAAGCCATCGACGGTAATTAAACCGCCGCCACTACCAGATGTAGCGCCGCTCCAAGAAAGCGGTGTAGTGGGGCTGGCTCGAGTTGAAATGGGCTTATTGTTGGGGAGTATCGTGGTCCTGGAACGGCGCTGACGCACGCTCCAATCTAAGGGAAGGGCCGGCGACGGCGTGTTAAGGGGTGGGGGCGGGAGAAAAGTAGGGTTGAGGTGAAGGAGAAGGTTCTTTGTCAGTTGAGATGGTGGAATAAAAGGTAGAGAGAGAGGGAAGAGAATGGTGGCAAGTAAAATATGTGGGGCCAGTGGGGGATGTAAATAAAAGAAAATAATAATGAGAGGGGTAGGAGGGTTTATATACAAGTATGGGGAATGCAATTCGCTTTCTAGAGGAGCGTATTAGGATTAGCCTTAATTACCTTCGATGGATTAATGGGGCTAATTAGGTCAAAGGGTAATTCGCTTTTGGCATTAGCAAATTAAGATAATTCGCTTTTCCTGGAGGCGAATTACCTCAAAGTTGATCATTTTGGTATATACTTTGAAAAAGGTGGTACTTTGATAAATACTTAAAAATAAAGGAATTATTTGAGAAAAAAATCCATTATGAATGCTCTAATGTAGTAATTTAGTGACCAAGAGGAAAAAAAAGTCTGGTTGAGGACTAAATGAGTATTTAACTCCAAAATTATTAGTTAAATAATACTTGTATAATTTTTTTGTTTCTTTATTACACCAGTTGCAGTTTGACTCTAGTCTAATCATGTTGTATTTTTGTCAAGTTTATCCAAATTATATTAAGAACAAATTATTCTATATACAGCTATTGATGAGTTGTTAAAAAACAGTAGTCGGTTAAATAACAAGTGTATAATTTTTATATTCAATTATTACACCAGTTGCAGTTTGACCTTAGTCTAATCATTTTAGAATTTGGCCAAATTTGTATTTTATCAAAAATCAATTTGAAAAATAATGTCCACTTACTCCAAAGTTCTTATTTTCCTTTTTTATTTGTCTTAAATTAAAGGTTTAAATTATTTTATTATTTTAAATAGATAATGGAACCCATTTGTCATTCTCACAATAAAAACTTCTTACCCACTTTCTCTTTCATATTTTATTTTTCACACTCACAACATTTATTTTTTCTTAATTTACATGTCAAGTCAAACTAAGAAACTTACATATGGTCGTAGGGTGTACTTGTTTTGTTAATTCTCGATTTCTCTCTTAAAAAAAAAAAAAAAAAAAAAAGGTCCTCCTTCTTTTGCCATTATTCAAAAAGAAAAACTTCATTCTTCTTCTTTTGTCAATTCTCCAATAACACAATATTTTTATAATTTCAATTTGTTGAAATTACAAACAATGGTGTTGTTTGTTTTCAATCACTTTACATTTGTAATTTTTAAGAATTTTGCACAAATTTTTAATACTTCTTCATCATGGAATAAATTTCTCTTCTTCAAAGTCGTCGATTTCTCTCCTTTATTGAGAGCCTATATTTGTTTCTTTCTTTATCATTATTCTTATTGCACAAGATTTTTTCGTGAATATTGTGATGTCTAGTGGGAGTTGCTTCATAAACCCAGATTCATTAGTATATCAAGGGCTCAAAGCAAAAGGACCGACTTTCTTGACTCATAAATGCAGGTTTGGGGCAGTGTCCAAATTTCATTGGAGTAAAATATACGTACGTCTCAATATTTAGTTTAAAAAAAATCATTGTAGTAAGTTAAGAGATAGAAATTCTATTGAAATGGGGTGAGCCTCCACTTTATGAAGTATCATCATGTTTTTTTTAAGGGTTAATGACAATTTAGGGCCTGAACTGCAGGGGGGGTGCGTCTAAAAGGGGCTTGGGTTTTTTTTTTTTTTCGCTCGATCAGGGCTCAATATCTAAAATTTTTGGCAGTTAAGGGCTTTTTTTGACGAAAATCATTAGAAAAGTCAGTTAAGTGTCATGTGCCTCGCACGTGATCATAAATCTGGATGGATTTGAAATGAAAAGTTGCCAAAAAGGGTCAAACTGTAAATTTTAATATTTGAAGTGAACACGATCGGCGCTCTCTTTCCCCGGTGGCTCCTCTTCTTCCTCCGGCGAACCTCCCCACAGCAAATCCACCACCTGGTAATCTCCATATGGTTAACCCAACTGCTTCTTCCTCGTTTGGTGACTCTAAGCTGTTTCAATTCGTTGAATCAGTTGGTAGTTCGTGATGGCAGACTGGGCACGAATTACGGAGAGAGCCAGGGAAGAATGCAATCGGAATGGTAGATGCGCCGTCTCCGTCGCCGGCTTAAACTTTCGGTAAGTATCTCTCTCGCGTTCTCTCTCTCCCTCTCTCCTTTCTCTCTCTCTCTCTCTTTCACGTTCGGATTCCTGATTCTTTAAATTTTGATTTTTGATTTCTGATTTGCTTGTGTGTTGTATTTTTGTGTATAATCCCTTCTACCTAGCAACTCCCTTTTTTGATTTGTGAAGTTTTGATTTTTGATTTTTGAAGTTTTGATTTTTGATTTTGTTTACTTTCTGTTTATTTTAATTTGTACTGATTTTAGAATTATTGTTGTTGGTAGTGGCGGTCTGGTGGTGGAGGTGCAATGTTGGTGTGGTGGTCCGGTGGTAGTGATGGTGGTGGGCTGGTGGTGGTGGTGGAGAGAATGGTGGTGGTGGTGGTGGAGAGAATGGTGATGATAATTTGGTTGAAATGTAAAAGTTGAATTTTGAATTTCATTAACAAATTTGATTGTAATAAGATTTTATATTTGGACAATTTTTAGGTAAATGATTAGTGTTTAATCATAAATGTTAAATCTCTTAATTCAATTTCATTATCAATTTTCATACTTATAACATTTATTTTTCTTAATCTCCGTGTAAAGTCAAACTAGGAACTTTAAATTGGGACGGAGGGAGTACTTGATTATTTAGAAAAATGATTACTCCCTCCGTAATGTTCTTAGTTTGACTATGCACGCTTATTAAGAAACTAAGGCAAAAACAAAGGAAATGAGTCAACCAAAAGTAGAGAGTGAAAGATATAAATGTCCAAAAACACTATTCATGAAACAAGTGGGTGAAAGTAAGTTAGGTGAATGTAAAAAGTAATTTATTATGTTCATAGAATAAAATTTAAATTTATTTATAATTTTCTTTATTTTAAATTTATTATTTAGAAAATAATCTAAATCCTTTTATATTTAATATAGCTATTAGATTAATTTGTTTAATAATTTTAATTTTTTTAATAAATTTATTTTATATATGATAATTACTTATTTTATTATATACTTGATTATTTAGAAAAAATATTTATTTAATTTTTAAACCTTTTGAGTTTCAAAAATTTCACTAAAGCCCTTACTAACTAATATCATTACAAATACATCCATATTTATGATCACGTGCGAGGCACATGACACTTAACTGACTTTTCTAACGATTTTCGTCAAAAAGCCCTTAACTGCCGAAAAATTGAGATATTGAGCCCTGATCTAGCGAGAAAAAAAAACCCAGGCTCCTTTTAGACGCACCCCCTGCAGTTCAGGCTCTAAATTGTCATTAACCCTTTTTTTAATTGTGAATGTAATTAATTTTCCATTTGCAAAAAAAAAAAAAAAAATCACTACTACTACTACACACAATAATTCTGTGTAGATTATTTTTTGTTATTTGATAAATATCAATGTTTTACACTTGTCTCGTAATAAATGTTCAAATCTAAACCTGCTATTGATTAACAACGAATATGGGCACATTTTAGGAATAAAGCAGTATTATCTAACTTTATTTGTGTATAAAAGTTTAATGATATAAAGATAAAAATATTATAAACATGATTACAAAATTTTAAATGAGAGCTGAAGTTAACTATTTAATATATATATTCAATCATTAGTTATTACTTAATAGTTTATATATTAATTACCCGCCAGAAAATGAAGAACCCGTACCTCGAGGACTGGGCTCAGAAGTCCAAACGGGTCTAGCCGGTCCATTTTCTACGACACCCAAATCAAGCTCATCCCGAGCTCATATAACAAGGTCCTCCTGTTTGCACCCGAGAAAGATTTGGTTGATCCTCGCTTTTGCCTTTTTGATTTGAGAGTCGCCACCATGTTGTTGTACGGAACACGGACCGTGAGATTCTTGAGTTCGGGGTTAAGTTATGGATTGGGAAGGTCAAGGAGCACCCAATTCACCAAATCTAGGATTGGTCTTGCTTAGGTGTTTTTAATCAAATAAAGAACAAGTAAAACAAATAAAGCCAATGATTAATTTCTTAATTATTGGAATGTGGGATCATGTGCTTCGAGACCATCTCCATAGATTGGAGAGGCTCTAGGATGATCATTTTGATGGGATTACACTACTCTAAAACAAAGAATGAGATGAGAAGTAGAGATTAAAAGCGTAGGAGTTTACCTAAAGCGTTCTTGAGATTCCAATTGATGGCCTTGACTAAGTCCTTGAAGATCCAAGAGTTTTGTGATGACTTTGGCTTGAAAAGATGAGTTTTTGGTGGTGTTTTGGTGTGAGGAAGGAATAAAAACGGGATTCTTTGGAGAGGGACTCACTAGAGAGTTGTTAACCCCTTTTTGTGGTGAAAGACTCTATTTTTATAGGTATTAGATTACTTAGGGACCAAGAAGAGGAGTCCTAAGTTTAGTAGGAAATAGAGTCCTTATTGGGAGAGGTTAAAGAAGGTAGGCAATCAGTAGGAAATCACCCAAGAAGCTTCATATTAGATGTTTCCCGGATTAGGAGAATGTTGGCCAAGAAAGATATCGGGACGGAGAAGGAAAGTGGATTAATCCCGAAACAGTAGGATATGTCTCGTACGAGACATTGATGTCTCGTACGAGGCATCCAGTACAAAAGTACTGTTTTGTCCTTCTGTCAGCTTCATTTGTTCATTTTAGCCCCTAACTAACGGAGTCAGTTAGAAACTTAACAAAACGTGACGAAACTAATAGGTTTTCATCCAAACACGAAGGCGAGATACGAGAGTAGTGTAATAATAAATTTGAGTTCAAAATAGGGTGTCTACAGAGCCCCTCGGCGACGATACTTATGGAAGAAGTAACGTCGTCGATAGAAAAGACGCCATTTAGAACTTTGGGCATGGTCGTGCTATAAAGCTGCCTACGTATCCTTTGGAAAGGAATCAGACCAAACGTAGTTCAACTCCGAAAACACGAAAAAACGGTGGTTTTAGGTATTTTGGAAATCATTTTGAAAGCAATATTGCGGTAAGTAAAGTTTAGAGTTTAGAGAGTAACCCATACTAAGGAATCAATGTCCTTGACCCAATTCTGAATATACCCTTTGTTGTTGATGGAGTATCGCGGTTGACGGTGCCCAGTCAGGACTTACCTGCTCGCCAATGTAGGATTTTATACTTCACGCCAGTGTAGGACTTCACGCCAGTGTAGGACTTCTCGCCAGTGTAGGTCTTCACGCCAGTGTAGGACTTCACGCCAGTGTAGGACTTCATCGCCAGTGTAGGTCTTCACGCCAGTGTAGGACTTCATCGCCAGTGTAGGACTTCATACCAGTGTAGGACTTCATCGCCAGTGTAGGACTTCATGCCATTGTAGGACTTGATTGGTTGCCAATGTATTGGAAGTACTAGATGCAAAATGTTGATGTGTTTGAATTCTGTGGGGATCATTTGATCGCTCTTGGATTTTCTTAAGCATGGATTGGCTTTTATACCTGTTCATACAATAAGTAGAGCCTATTCTAGCAAGCAATTTAGCTTTATTTATCTTGTAATTGGACTCATGTGGCGGTAACAAATTTATGTGCATGCTCGGTCGGTCAACCTTGGTGTAAGTAGTGTGAATAGCATGGATTCATGATGGGATGTTTATTGGTGATGAACTGTGTGTGTTGATTTGTGTGTGTGTGCGGGGACCTGTTTTGACAAGTTAGGGCCTAATCAGGTTTTCTGCAGAGATGATGTGCTACGGGGTTTCTCTGATGGTTATCTCGTGTGAGACTCGCTTGCCTTGTGCAAGATGATCCGTCCAGATCGTTCCTTTAGTCATGTCGTGTCAAGGGAGACGACTATTAGTCCGACAACCAATGATATTTATCAATGTGCAAGCTCTAAGTAGGCTGAGCGTACTTTGTTGACAACTCTAGAGTTCCATGTCCGAATGTCTCCGGTGAAGGTGATGAGAGACGTTATCTATTCCCCCAAGTTTATCTCATGTGTGGTCTAAGTCCAGTCCCAAGAATCTTGTATGTTGTAGATGACTTCATGAACAGGCTTATGAGGCTATTTGATTTGAAGAAGAGTGTTCTCCCGCTTGATTGATTTGAGGAAGGAGGAAGGTTGAAGAAGAAATGATTTGAAGAATGTTCACCTTTTTTTTTTAATGACGCACTCTGATTTTTGCCTAGACCGCCCTTTCGAGTTTTCAATCTAGCGGGCATCTCTTTTGCGTCTTTTTTTTTTTTTGACAGGGTATGTACTCAAAGATGACTCAAAGATGAGAGTAGTTTTGTCTCTTATTGGGGGAGAGACATACAAGATTTTTGGATTTGAATGTATTAGGCATTTTAGTTATCGACTTGGCTTTCGGGAAGTGTATTCCAAGCATCGACTCGGTGAGGATAACGCACTTTGTAATGAGAGTCAGAGGCAAAGAGGATAGCCTCTAGTGCGGATTTACTTTTACGAGTTCGTATATCTTGAATAGGAATTGGAAGGGGACGGAAAGAATAAAAAGTCCCTAACCTTGATGCTTGGATTTCAAAGAGAAGTGTATGAGAGAGGAAGCCCCTAGACTCAACAATGAACGCTACTTGGCTCAAAGTACTAGAAAGATAGTTCTATCTTTAATGGAACCTAGTATTTATTTTTGATGTCTTAAGTGTTTGTTCAATTATTTTTGCAAGTGAATCATCTAGAAATGTCTTGACAAGTTTTGAGGAGAAGGCCTAATCATTAGTGCGCCCTTCGGATTTCTTCATGAGTGATATCTACGGATGATGGAGACGGTCTTCAATTTAGGAGTCTCACTTTTTCTTCATTTGGATTTGATCTTCGTTGTAGGAGGAGATGAGAGGCCTCCTTTTTGACTTCATTATGTGTGGTTGAAACTCCTTCTTTGTGGGGTTATGAAAGCTTGAGATTTTTTTTTTCTTTTTTTTTTTTTACTCTCAAAGCTTAAATTGAGTAGCCCCACTTTTCTTTGGGAATGATAATGCCCTTTACTTTCTTCCATCATGGTCCTTCGACTTCTGACGTTAGTTGGTGATGATGTATAGCCCCTAGGCCTTCTCACTTGTTTAGACATTTCTATTATCAATTGCAAGGTTTAGATTAATGACATTTATTGTTTGCGGATCCATTTCATGAATTAGAGAGAGGTAGAAAAACCTTAGAGTAGTGTATAGGAAATAAGAGTGACTTTTATTAATAACTAGAATTCAAAAAAGACTCGATAGTTTAGTTGACACAAACTAGAGAAGGGGGGAAATGGACTAGAATGACAGAACGACTCTTCGAGTTTATACTAGGAAATTAAACATATTCTATTTCTAAGGAGAAAGGGAGAGGATAGTTGTAGCCCCAAAGTGGTTGATCTTGATTTCTTCTTGAGGCTTCATTCTTCTTTGTGTAGCTTAGGGAGAGGGTTGATAGTAACACTTGGTATCTCTATTTCCTTCTTATCAATGAGATCTTGGATCACATCTTTTAAGTGGCGGCAAGAGTTGGTGTCATGGCCGGTGGCTCTGTGGAACTTGCAGAATAAGGGGATACGGTTGTAGTGATAGTTCACCTTGTGAGTAGTCCTTTCTTCAGGCTTTATTTTGCCTTCCTTTAAGAGGATGTCAAGGAGACCCTCTTGAGTAACCCCTTCAATATTATCGTAGTTCCTTGTCGTTCCCATCTTAGTAAAGTTGGATATATTAGGGTCACAGAGCCGCCTCTTCTTCTTAGGCGGCGTTGTCTCACAAAGGGCTTCGGCCTCCTTTCTAGAGCATTCCTTTTGAGCTTGCAAGCGTGCTTGAAGTGTGCCGATCTTACTCTCGTAGAACTCCTCTTGAGTTTGTAGACGGGTTTGGAATGCCTCAATCTCTTTCTTGTGACACTCTTCTTAGGCTTGTAGGTGACCGTGAAGGGTTGCAACTTCTTTCTCATAGTAATCCTCTTGGGTTTGTAAGCGGGTCATGAATTCTTCCTCCATTTTCCGCTTGAAGTCAGTGTATAGGGCAGTGGCGCCTACTTCGACCATTTGGCTTACTTCTCCTTTTAGTCGGGTCTTGAGATCATGGGCCTCTTGCATAGACTTGGTGTCGGAAGAGTTTGGAACGATCTAGTTGCGATTCAGACGGACCTAACGGTATAGAAATCGCGTTAAACCCAGATTAAGGTACCAACAAGTCGGCTTTATAAGGTGTATAGGCTTAGGAGTGAGTGTAGGTTGACCAAACAGGCACAGCACAGAAACAGACACGGACAAAAGGAGATGTCTTGTACGAGACAAGGATGTCTCGTACGAGGCATCCAGCACAGAACACAGAAATTCAGTTTTTTAATCCTAATTTTGGTCGGACGGAACTTAATCCGTTTTGGGGGGTTTCTATCTAATATCCTGGAATAGTGGATTCTGTCACCCTAGAATATGAGCCCCTTGTTTTTCACATGTATTGCACTCTCCCAAACGGACAATTTGGGAAAAGGTCTCATATTCTCATCGGAATCCACCATTCAATTTAGCCAAACCTAAGTGATTCCGTAATTGTTTTGCACTTTGTTAAACAACGCATTAATGCAATCAAACCTTGTGAATTTTAAAGGACAGCCGAAAGGGACTTGTTGAACGCTGCGGTCGAAACTAAGCCAAATGGCATCCACAATCCCGCACAGAATAATGAAAGTAGGAAAACACAAACTCGGATTTCCGTAGAGAGGTTCTCCATTTTTTCAAAATCATTTGTTCAACATTTTACCGAAGGGACATTCGTCATATTCACAAGGGGGAATTATAGATTGTAAAGATGCGTTATCTTGGGCAAAGATTAAAACAACCCTAAGAATCGAACCGACCGGTCTCGAGGAGTGTCTTATTAGCTATTATGTATGCATGAGGTTGATGCAAGGCTTACGGCTAAGGCTCCCCATGAACACAGTCTAGGAGCGTGTCACGGAGTGGGTACACCATCTTTGGAGAAACCGGCAAGGGCCATTCGTTAGAATGGGGGTGCTGACCGACATCCGTCCTCCGATTGGGACCCGGGTTTATAGGGTATGTAGTGCAATTAATCTACATGCGTGCACGTGTGTGAGAGTCAAGTTTTAGATGTCAAGGGAAAAATAGAGATTTTTTTTTTAAAAGCAAGTAAAAGATTGACCGGACCAAAATGGTTGCCTACGTTTCTCTTGATCTTCAGAAAAAGAAAGAGAGACTCAGGTCAACGTAGTTCGAGTTTGCAAAGATTTTGGAGAGGAGAATAGGCACATAAGTACGTAGGAGCACATAGAAGAGAGTGATAGAAGTACTCACAGTGCTTGCATTACCCATTAATGGGTGCAAAATAAACTAGGGAATGAGTACAGTAGTCATCCTAATTTATTTATTTTTCATACTCCGCTGCAGAAGATGTTAGTGAAAAAACAATACATGTATATGACATAAATCATTTATTGCACATATGGGGACGGAGCAAAAATAAGCAAAGAAAAGTACCTTTTTTTTTTTAAAAGTCCAGGGACTGATCTGGAATTTCTGAAAATCTGGGACTGTTCTAAAATTTTTGGAATAACAGTGACCAATCTGTAAATTAAGAAGTTTTGGTGACCATTCTGTAATTCTTTTTTTTTCGGTCCCAGTTTGTTTTTTTTTTTTTTAAATACCTAATCATTGCTAATGATTGCAAATGATTAAAAGGAGATTTAATCATAGGCAATCATTGGTTAATCATGACCCAATGATTATCCTTAATTTTTCCAAATCAAAACCAATGTTTGGCGGCTTAAAATAGAAGCCTCGTACGAGGCATAAGATGTCTCGTACGAGATAATTCAGCCCAGATTTCAGATTCAGAACAGAGCAGTCCGAAAATTCACATAAAATTCAGAAAAATCCAATTTTTTGCAGAAAATTAAAACGATTAAAAACACCTAATTTGCACGCAAGTCTAACCCACTTAAATTAGTCTCCAGCGGAGTCGCCACTGTTTGCACCCGAGAAAGATTTGGTTGCTCCTCGCTTTTGCCTTTTTGATTTGAGAGTCGCCACCATGTTGTTGTACGGAACACGGACCGTGAGATTCTTGAGTTCGGGGGTTAAGTTATGGATTGGGAAGGTCAAGGAGCACCCAATCCACCCAATCTAGGATTGGTCTTGCTTAGGTGTTTTTAATCAAATAAAGAACAAGTAAAACAAATAAAGCCAATGATTAATTTCTTAATTATTGGAATGTCGGATCATGTGCTTCGAGACCATCTCCATAGATTGGAGAGGCTCTAGGCTATCACCTTTTGATGGGATTACACTACTCTAAAACAAAGAATGAGATGAGAAGTAGAGATTAAAAGCGTAGGAGTTTACCTAAAGCGTTCTTGAGATTCCAATTGATGGCCTTGACTAAGGCCTTGAAGATCCAAGAGTTTTGTGATGACTTTGGCTTGAAAAGATGAGTTTTTGGTGGTGTTTTGGTGTGAGGAAGGAATAAAAATGGGATTTTTTGGAGAGGGACTGACTGGAGAGTTGTTAACCCCTTTTTGTGGTGAAAGACTCTATTTTTATAGGTATTGGATTACTTAGGAACCAAGAAGAGGAGTCCTAAGTTTAGTATGAAATAGAGTCCTTATTTGGAGAGGTTAAAGACGGTAGGAAGTCAGTAGGAAATCACCCATGAAGCTTCCTATTAGATGTTTCCCGGATTAGGAGAATGTTGGCCAAGAAAGAGATCGGGACGGAGAAGGAAAGTGGATTAATTCTGAAACAGTAGGAGATGTCTCGTACGAGACATTGATGTCTCGTACGAGGCATCCAGTAAAAAAGTACTGTTTTGTCCTTCTGTCAGTTTCATTTGTTCATTTTAGCCCCTAACTAACGGAGTCAGTTAGAAACTTAACGAAACGTGACGAAACTAATGGGTTTTCATCCAAACACGAAGGCGAGACACGAGAGTAGTGTAATGATAAATTTGAGTTCAAAATGGGGTATCTACACCTCCTCCTCGTCCCTCAAGAGGACACCTGGCTAGGCGACGAGCCCACATATCCCAACCCCGAGCTCGCTCAACTCGAGCTCCCCCTCGACGAGGTCATCACCCCGGCGAGCTCAATAACGTGCAAAGTGGACAAGCCGTACCATCGCAATAAATTCCCAATGGGATCTCTTACAACAAATGCCCACATGTACGGTATGCGTCCAATCAAAACATGCGGTGGTTACACACTGTCCCATCTAGTATGCGGGCCAACCCGGGGCTGCCACGTGGCTCACCGGACAATGCTATTACCCAGACAATAGCTTGTCTCTAGACGGTAATTATAACATCTTATTCTCTCTCCTTAGGTATGATGCCTTAACCCTCACACACTCAACACACATAGAGAACCCTACTTCCCTTCCAAATCATTCCACGCCTTATACTTAGTTCCCTCAGAGATCTTACCCTCACACCCGAGGGTCTAAGCTTGGATCAAACCCAGCGTTGACCTTAACGGTGTCATTTGTTGTGTTGTAATCGTAGGAACACAGAAATAAAGCCCAGATATCCACCCACTCGTAGTGACCCAAATTTCGTGGCGTCGTCCGAATATAAAAAGTTTAAAACTGAATATCTATCCTTCATATCATTCTTTGAAAAAATAGCCAATTTTTGTATTCTCTTTGTACAATAATAGTAAATTTTACTATATTATTTATCTATTTATTCATTAGTACGAGAGACATCTTCATGAAAATATTATTTTTTTTATTGGAAAAGTATACATAAAATTATAATATATAATTATATATTAAAAATTTATCAAATCAAAATAATATTAGTATTTTGTATTCCTTAAGTTCATAATAATAGTCCAACTTTTTTGACTAATTGAATTTTGACTAAAATTTACAATAAAAAATTATTTAAATAAATAATTGTTATTGATTCTAATGGTGTATAAATAACAAACTTTAATTAGCATTTCATGTAAATAATTATTCTCTATTATTTTTTATTTAAATTTCAATCAGATTAATCACTAAAGAAGTGTAACTAATCTTTATGAAATTGAGGGAGTAATAAATATTTGTTTAAGAACAAAAAAAACAAAATACAAAGATTCAATTTTATGTGGGAAAATTGTAATTTGGTTACATGACACTTGGTAATTTGGTTTTTAGGTTTTGAAATTTTGCAACCGATTCTTGTGTTTGGCATTTTGTTGCAAATTAGTATAAAAACCAATGAAGTGTTAGTTTTTTGACGAAAAATAACTATGAGTCATACACATGACCTTTTAAAGCCCATTTCAGATATTTAACAAACACTATTCCACCACCATCAACTTTAGTTCACCACACGTGCGCCATCACCTTCACCATCACCACCACAAAACTTCCACTTCAACAAATTTCTCATCTTAGTCTCAAAGTCTCTCTTCAAAGCCCATATATTTGCCAATAATCTGATACTCACTATTTCCCTATAAATAACTCTCAATGTTATCAAATCAGATATCCGGATCTAGAAAACCTAACAAGTAATACTCAATGCAATAAATTTCAAATTTACTAATGAATAATAATGAAAAAGAGTTTTGTATATAAATATGATTTTCTCTCGACATATTCTTTCATTCTTCGGCAATCTTGTACGAAGAAGCTGACATTCTTTGTAGTTTGGAGGCCTACCGAATGTAAATCTGATTTTTCTTTGTGCAAAAGTAGATATGAAATAATAACTGGAAGAGAGAAGGAGAGGGGCGGGTGAAGCACAAGTACAATCAAATTTTAATAACCCTTTTTTACACTAGTTATGTAGAGGATGCGAGCCAGACAAAATCCAGCGTTTGTTGAGTGGCGATTGGATCAGCAGGAGGGGAGGGATGAGTTGGGATGGCTGGAGAATTAATGGGGGAAGGGGGTGATGGCAAATATAAGGTGGAGAGCAAAGGCCGGCGGCGCTGCTTAGAAGACGATGGTTCTGAGAAGAGGTTGAGGAATACATTTGAAATTTGGGAATGTGAAGAATGTGATACAACGTGATTAAATTTCACATATGAAATATTTTTTGTTTTCCTTCTTTTTTGCCTCGTTAATGATATCTAAATTTGTTAAATATCCATCTAACCTAAAGCCATGTGCTCACGAAGGTAATGGTGGTTGACGGTGATCGAATGACTTGTGAAATGATGAAAATGCCTTCTAAAAGTCATGAGTATGGCTCATCTTGTGAAATGATTGAAATGCTTCCTAAAAGTCATGTGTATGGCTCATGATTATTTTTCCGTCAAAAAAATATCACGTCGTTAGCTTTTACACCAATATCCAATACAATGCAAAACTGAAAATTGAGTTACAAAATTTACAAACTCGAGGATCAAATTATAAAAATGGTACAAACTCAGCTAACTATATTACAACTTGCCCATTTTTTTAATTAAAAATAGAATAAGTAAATTTTGAATTGGAACGAACATGACCTCCTTATATTTTTATTATTATTATTATTATTATTATTATTATTATTTTTCATTTAGTCCATCTTCTATACTTAATACTTAGTCTCGTAATAAAGTACCCATTTTGGATGTCTCATTGAAAAATATCACTTTCTTAAGAAAATAATATATGTACTCCACTTTCTCTCTCATTCTCACTCATAACAACTATCCGTTTACTATTTTCTACTTATGGGCACAAAATAAGGTCACAAAATCTTGCTCACAAAATGAGGTGTGATATTTTACTGGTTGCATCGATAATGGACCCGCCACACTCTAATTAAAAATATCAATAACATCATTACACTTAAGATTTTGTGAGCAAGTTTTTGTGAATTTTTTATGCTATTCTTTTGCTACTGGACGGAGAGAGTACAGGTATTTTGACCGAGGGAGTGGAGGCATTTCCCGCGATTTAAAATTGACTTTTGGCAGTCAAGTCGTGCCTTTCCAAGTTTCCAGTTTCCTCTCTCTCTCTCTCTCTTCCTAAAGACTCAGTCTTGATCTTCTTATTCATACATAATCAGTCACGACCTTCATCGGATTTCTCTCTCTAAAACAACAACATTCATTGTTAATTACAATTACAATCTCCATCTATTCTCTCTTGTTTGTGAAGATGTTGATGTTAGTAGACTGTTCAGGCTGCCGGACCCCACTTCAGCTCCCGCCGGGAGCCAGTTGCATTAGGTGCTCCATCTGTCAAGCCATCACTCGTATCTCTGATCCCCGCAGCCTCCCGCCGCCTCCTCAACTCCATGGAACCCCAAGCTTCAACCACCACCACCAACACTACGCACCCCCACCACCATCTCCGTACAATCATGCTCCGGCGGGTCAACCGCCGTCGGTCCATGGTAGCAAGAGGGCCGTGATTTGCGGGATTTCGTATAAGAAGAGTAAGAACGAGCTGAAAGGTTGCATCAATGACGCCAAGTGCATGAAGTTCTTGCTTATTAACCGCTTCCAATTCCCTGAATCCTCTATTCTCTTGCTCACCGGTAAACTTTCCTTTCCTTTCCTTCCTATTTGATTAATTATCGTTCTCCAAATTCTGTTAATGAGATCAATTCATTGACCTTCATTCACTACTAGTGCCTTTATAACAAGAAGAATATAATGCCAGGTGAATCTAAATACTACTCCCTCCCTCCGTGATCTTCTCATTCATTTGACTATTAAAAAAAGACTTGTGTTTATGCACATTTAAGCCTAAATTGTAGAAATGAAAAAAACTTTTTATAGGACAATGATAAATGGTAAATGATAAGATCAATTCGGAGTACTACTCATTTTGGTTATCTAATACGCATTTCCGTAAGTAAGTAGATTGGTGCCTGATGCTCGGATCCGGAACCTCTGTTTGTCAAACGGATATGTGGGGGGAGTTGGATGAGGTTTCCAGCAGCTTGGCAACCCCATCCATCTCTGTGTACTTATATTGTTATTTGTTGTTGATGGCTAATTAACATTTACAGAAGAGGAAAGTGATGCGCTGAGGGTTCCAACAAAACACAACATAAGAATGGCTATGCAATGGCTAGTCCAAGGTTGTAAAGCAGGAGATTCGCTGGTGTTCCATTTCTCAGGTCATGGGTCACAACAGAGGAATTACAACGGCGATGAGATTGATGGATTTGATGAAACACTGTGCCCTTTAGACTATGAGACTAAAGGAATGATTGTTGATGACGAGATTAATGCAACACTTGTTAAGCCTATTCCCCACGGGGTGAAGCTTCATGCTGTTATAGATGCTTGTCATAGCGGCACCATGTTGGATTTACCATTCCTTTGTAGAATGGACAGGTACGTACCGATCACCCACCCACCCATCTCTCCCTCCCTGCCTGCCTATGTATATGTATAAAAGCCCTACCCTTTTACTCATTGTGTGTGTATGGATGGATGGATGGATGGATGGATGGATGAATGTAGGAGTGGAAGGTATGTCTGGGAGGACCATACTCCTCCATCAGGTAAATGGAAAGGAACAAGTGGCGGCCAAGTTATCTCCTTCAGTGGCTGTGATGATGACCAAACTTCTGCTGATACAAGTGTACGTTCCTTCCTTCTTTCTTTCTTTCTTTCTTTCTTTCTTATACTAGCAACTTCCATTTATCTGGGCCTTGTATATATATATATATATATATATTATGTCAGACTACACCTAGCTAGTTAACTAAATACACTTTGTATATGTCTGGCGGGCACTGGCAGGCTCTGTCAAAAGTAACTTCAACGGGGGCTATGACCTTTTCTTTTATCCAAGCACTTGAAAGTGGTCGCGTAAATACATATGGAGATATTCTTACGTCAATGAGGTCCACCATTCGTAAAAATGAATCTGATTTAGGAGGAGGTGCTGTTACCTCTCTTCTATCCATGCTTCTCACTGGAGGGAGTCTTTCTGGTGGAATGCGACAGGTACCTCCCTAACGTAACATAATTCGCTGCAATAAGACTTGGTAGAATCTTACGACATTCTGTATTGGAGTAATCAAAGTAACCTTGTTGTTTTACATTTACTGCACTGCAGGAACCCCAGTTAACATCTAGTGAACCATTGGACGTTTACACAAAACGTTTCTCTCTTTAAACACTCAAACGCAACCCCTGCCCTCTGGGTGTACAGTGTTGACAACAAGTATTCAGGAACGAACTTGTGTCCGCTTATTTGTTTTGATTAAGGTTAATTTGTTGTGCTTCTATAACAATCGTCTATTAACGCCATTCAAATTTGTAAAGCATCAAGTCTATCTTGGTTTGCAAACTAAATTGTCTCGTTTCCATGTAAAACTTGTGCTCGCAACGAGTCTTGGTAAAGTTGAACTATTTATCGTACACACACTCAAAAACACACATACAATTTCCTTTGAATGAAACTTTGGTAGTTTCTGCTACCCTTGGAGCACAATGGTGTGTTTTGACCTTACAAAATGAGTCAACTGCCTCACTATCCGTCCCTATGAATGCACCTGAGCTCGATAAAGAAGAAAAAAATAATTTGATTCGCGAAAAAGTTCGGCTTGCTCAAGCTTCATCAGCTCCTACCTTTAGTCCCCCCGAAGCTAGTCGTCCTAACCCTAAACATTTTAATAACTCTTACCGGACCAAACTTTCTGTTACCACCCCCAGTATCATGTCAAAAATTCATCACAAACCCGTCAGTCAGTCATTCGACTTCAGAATCCTCTACATCACTATCCAAAAGCATCTCTTCTTCTATTCCACTCTCTGCTGCTTCAATTTCAATGTCTGCTGCTTTCTTGCCTTCTCTCTCTTTTTCATCTCTTCTTCTTTTTCTCTCTCTGCACTTCTAGCCTTCGCCTTTTCGAGTCTCAAGCTCACCGTTTCCCATGATACAAGCCTATCCAGAAAGTTGGTTATATAATCGTCCCTACGGTTCTGTGAGATACAAACACCAATTGGGTACTATTAGATCTCATAGCAATCAACTATCAGAAAAGCAGGCATTTTGTATTCAAGGATGACTGAAATTGCAATGCTATTTTGGCACTTACTTGGAAATCGAGATAATATGCGTGCTGCATGAGAATTTCAATTGAGAATATTAATCAGCAATCATCGCTTATTGGGGAGGGGAGGGGAGGGGAATGGAGGATAAAAGACTAGAGTGAAACTATGGTTTACCTCCCAAACATCTATAGTGAGGAGCGGCTGCAAGAATCCAAATAATATCATGAGATTCACAAATCTGAAGGGTAACTAAACTCATGAAATGGCTTCATAACCCAAAACCCTAATTTGCCTAAAAAGAATCAGTGAGGTACCACAAAGAAAGTCAATGTTGACTTTTGTTTTTGTACACCTCAAAATATAACAAAGCATGACTCCACCGGTTCAGGTATAGATAAAGGTATCACTAGGACATAAACAATCATACTAAAACTCACCGAGTAATCCCAGACAAGAGGATTGACAGCATTGGGACTCTTCACCACTACCAGCTTCTTGCCCTCCTCTGATGGGCAAGGATTTACTGCATTGCCAACATCGAGTCTATTTGCTTTGTCTGAAAGAGAAGTGAGAAACAACACAAAGTGTCAAAATAAGGTCCTTGACTCATAGCCACATTAGTTAGTTACATAGCTTTAAAAGACTGGGTGATAACTGAGGCAGAGACAAAGGAGCACTCACATACAAGCCATACCCAACCAGAACCAAAATGAGTGGTTGCAGCAGACTTGAACTCAATGACAAATGCTTCAAATGAACCGAAATCTCGGTTAATCAACTCTAACAGATCTCCAGATGGTTTCCCGCCACCATCTTGTTTCATGGACTCCCAGAAAAATTCATGGTTCCACACCTGCAACAAGTAGATGAATACTTTAAGTAAGAAGAAGAATTATTGAACCGAATAGAAGGTACCCCACCAACCAACAGGGATTGATCACCAAACTATCCAATCTGAAAAATATTAATCGGTAAATGTAAAAAAGGAAAAGTTATCCAGCAGATACCTGTGCAGCATTGTTGAAAGGTAAAAGGATATTGCCTTTGTTGTACGTAGTCAATATCATGTCTTCCAGTGTCATCTCAACTAGTTCGGTTTCCTCAATTTGGTTGTTTAGTTTCTCGACATAACCTCTGTGGTGCTTTCCCCAATGGCACTCTGATGTTTCTTGGCTCATATGTGGCTCCAATGCAGCCTATGAAATTCATCACAAGAAGAAGCCAAATGTAGCATTAAAAACAGCCAATTAACCTAACACACTTATAGTCATAGCTGGAAGTCAAGGTGGTGTTCAAATTTCATCATACTTCAGCTCAATTTTTGCGTTTATTCTCCCAGGAATAGATCTCCCAACAACTTGGTTCTGTTCCAAAAAAATAGGGATGAAACACCACAATTCTGTTATCAATGTTGGAAGAGGCATTTCAACGAACACTTGGCAGTCGCAGAGACAAAACAATAGGAAGAGTAGTTGAAAATAAGAGAGAAGAGACCTTGTGGGTATGCCTGAAATGAAAGCTCCGAGTTGCTCCATAATATCCTGAGAGAGAGAGAGAGAGATCTACCTGACGATGGAAGAAAAGCGGAGGTTAGAGGGGTAGCTGTCGCCTGCACAACCATCTCTCCTTTACAATTGTGGATTAGAGACAATAACTGCGACGGTTCACTTACGCCGGTGCACCTACCTTGGAGGCGCCGTTATCCCTTTCTTTTTTCACACACCTGATTGATTCATAAATACTACTCCCTCTGGTCTGTGACTGTCATCATTTAAGTTTATTACTTTGCTTTATTACTTAAAATAGAAATTGAATCCATTTATTATTCTCACAACAAAACTTCCTACACACTTTTTCTTTCTTATTTTACTTTTTCACACTCACAACATTTATTTATTTTTAATTTACGTGCAAAATCAAAATAAGAACCTTATAGTGAAATAGAGGGAGTATTTATGTCTGCTCCCCCGTCCCATAATGCAGACTAAATGTGATCTTTTTCATTTTAATGTATCTTAAAATTTGCATTTGAGGAGAGAGTATTTATTCAATTTCACTTTAATCAACTAAATCACACTTCCATATTATTGTGGGAGATATTTTTCATACTTATCAAATACTTTTTAGGCCAAAATACATTTACCCCCCCAAAGTATCCACCGAATCCCACTTTGCCCCCCAGCGCCAAATTTGTCCCACTTTGCCCCCCAAAGCTTCAATTTGTCCCACTTTCCCCCCCAGCTCCAGACTTTGACCCCAGCACTAACGAATGTTAGAAAATTTAACAGAATAGGTAACGATTTGACTATTTTGTAATGCTTATTAGTTTTTAAGGGTCAAAATGCAAAGTTTCAAATATTAAGTACTAAAAATTTATTTATTTTTCCAAATATTTAACATTATCTTAAATCATAAATAATTAATAAGTCTTGAAACTAATACTAATTTTATGCTAATTTTTTTTTTAAAAAAAAATATGAAATTATTTTTTCTAAATAAATGAAATTTATTTTTTTAATAAAACTAAAAATTAAGTATGTTTTTTTTATTTTTTAAATAAAAATATTTAAAAAAATAAAGATTTTTTTTTCTAAAAAAACATTGTAAAGTTTTATTTATATTTTTAAAAAATATAAAATAAAAATTTTAAATTGTAATTTTTGTAAGAATTTTATTTAAAAAAAAATTAAAACATTATAGCCTTTTTTTTATTTTAGAAAAATATTGTATTTTTTTGTTTGTTGAAAAAAGTACAATATTCTTTTAAATATTTTTATTTAAAAAATAAAAAAAACATACTTAATTTTTAGTTTTATTAAAAAAATAATTTCATATTTTTTTAAAAAAAAAAAATTAGCATAAAATTAGTATTAGTTTCAAGACTTATTAATTATTTAAGATTTAAGATAATGTTAAATATTTGGAAAAATAAATAAATTTTTAGTACTTAATATTTGAAACTTTGCATTTTGACCCTTAAAAACTAATAAGCATTACAAAATAGTCCAATCGTTACCTATTCTGTTAAATTTTCTAACATTCGTTAGTGCTGGGGTGCAAAGTCTGGAGCTGGGGGGGAAAGTGGGACAAATTGAAGCTTTGGGGGGCAAAGTGGGACAAATTTGGCGCTGGGGGGCAAAGTGGGATTCGGTGGATACTTTGGGGGGGTAAATGTATTTTGGCCTACTTTTTAAGTCTCAAAACAACTTTCACTTATTTATTTGTTTTTGTTTCCATAAACCTCACTTTCTTAAAAAATGTTCAAATTATTTTTCATTCACCATACTTCACTTGTCATACTTACAGTTGTAGGTCTCACTCTTAAATTATCATACTCACAACTAATTTTTCACTCATAATAATTTTGAATATATTATTTCCTCAATTTCCGTGCATCTTCAAAACGATGCGAGTTATTTTGGGACGGAGGGAGCAAACATTTGCGATATACTCCCTCTGGCCACAAATATAAGCAGAAAAATACAAAAAACACACATTAAGAAAGTAATTAAAGTTATTTAATTGTCTTTGTTTTACAACAAAAACATGTTAAAATTATTAGTATAGTCCCATATTAAAAGAAGTGTAGGGCATTTTTATTTAAAAAATTATAAAATGTTTTTATATTTAATGAGTTTTTCATTGTAATTAATAAAATTTACTTATATTTCCACCGCCTTCTCCTTCGACGACCACGTTCCAACCTCCTTGTCCGTCGAAGGCCTCAATCTTGCTCAGAAATCCTTCATCTTCTTCTCCAAGTGCCCCACCCAACAGCTACCCTCTTCCCCCACCCTCAAAATCGTCGTGCGCTGCTCTCTCTCTCTCTCTCTCTCTCTCTCTCTCTCTCTCTCGACAGTTTCCGACGTGGGTCGTATCCCTCCTTATCATCCAGTTCTTTCATTGTAATCCAGTATGTGCGAGTGTATATACTACGGGGTTGTGCGTGTGTTTGTGAAGGAGATATGAATTTTGGCCTGAATTGGTTGTGGTTGATACAGGAGAATTCCATGGAGATAAGTTCATTGAAGGTCAGAGCAAAGGCCAAGAAAACAGATTCAATGAAGCTGAGTTTAAGATTCTCCAGAACCTGATTTTTCAGTCAACTTTGACGAATTAACTGTTCTGATCCAGAAGGTTCCAGAATGCATAAAAACATTCGTTGGATATATATATGTGTCTACTTTCACACAAAAAAATCGGTTCGTCGTTTCGAATTCTAGAAAGGGAGAAAATGCATTTTTGGTACAGAAGGTACAAGCTGTCTGCATAACAGTTTTTAGCAAATTTTTGTTTTCCTAGTTCATGTATTGTCTTCGTTCATGCATCCTTTTGCCTATGGAATGGAGGGATTTCCATTTATCCTATATAAACCCCATTGTGATTGGAAAACTCAGATTTTGATTGTGATTTAGCCTTGAGCATTATAATAAAAGAAGAGTTTCTTCTTTGTTTTACTCAATACCCTTTGGTGGATTCTTAAGAGTAGCGAGTGTTATCCTCTTAAATTGTGTTTCACTTGTAATTTCCTCCGTGTTTCCATTTTTCCGGTGTCAGTGGTGGTGGTACATGAATGGTGGGGATGTGAATTTTATGGTTGATTTTAAATATGGATTTTGATTTTGATTTTTTGCAGGGGATGTGAATATCATATTTTGGGTTTGATTTAAATCATGGTTTTAGGTGGTTGTGAATTGTTGCAGAGTCAGGTGGTTGTGGCGGTGGTATAGAATGGTAGGGATGGAGTCGCCTGGTGGGATGGTGGCGGTTCTAGGCAGTGGTGGCCTGAAGGTGGTGTTGTTAGGTTGAAAAAGTAATATAATAAAAGGAAAATTGGAAAGAGAAAATAAGAAAATTAATTCTGATTTTTTTAATTAAAATAGTCAAATTACAAAATTATAGTTGAGAAAAAAATTAATGCCTTTTTTCTCGTAATCAGTTTTATTATTATTGTATTGATAATTTAATAAAATTAATAAATTCTATTTTTATCAATTAATTTATAAATATTCGTGTAACCCCCTTACATGGAAAATTTTCTTTTTGAATATTTACTAGCATATAATCCCGTGCTTCGCACTGGGTCTAGACTACATGCATCATTTGGTATTTTATAAAATGAAATATATATTTTGTAAAATATTATTCAAAAGATAGACAACATAAAGTAATAATCTTTCATTAAACCAATTAATAATTTATAAATAGAGAGGGTTACGTGCATTCGTATATAAAAACTTAGTTTGAAATAATCAATTTGATACTAAAAATCAAAAAATTGAAAAATTAAATAAAAATAAAGATGAAGATCTAATTGAAAATAGACGTGGAGTTTATATAATTTAGCAACCCATTTTTTCAAAATAATACTTGCAAGTGAAATAATAGAAATAATGGATGGAGTTTGAGGAAAGAAAATGAGTGGGTCAATTGCACATGATTTTTTTTTTTAAAGAATTGCACATGAAGTTAATGATTGATTCTATATTTCGACATCCAATATTACAAAACCAATTGAAATTATTCATTTGTGGAAAATGAGGGCTTGGACCATTCAACGGTCTGACTTTTAAAACATCAGACTATATAGGCCTCAACTTTGTGGGTTTGATAGTTCATTGGTTTTTCTTTTTGGAAGCTCCTTACTACACATGCCACACAATAAGTGAATCGTCATTTTATATTCTTTTCTAGAGTAAATGTACAAAATTATTTTTAATTGTCATCATGTCATGAATGATTACATTCACACTACATTGATCTTTGAAATTTCCCACATTTTTATTTCCCTTCTTTATGTTCATGCACACATATATTCTCTCATTCTACTCCCTCCATCTTAAAAGATAATCTTTACTTTTTTTTTGTTTATAACTTTTTGATATTTATGATCAATTCAATTAAATTTATATCATAATAAAAAACAAAACTTAATATTTCAACGTAGTGTATAGTATAATCCAAATTGCATGTAGTATGGTCAGTGAAAGTTGAAGAGGCGAAAATATAGAAGATTTTTCCTCAAAAAGTTTAACTGCGACTAATTAAAATTTTATTTTACACCATTACTAACAAATCTTTTCAATTCCAATATTTTCCCAATACTCATATTTCTTAATGAATCATTTAATTTGCTTTACTTTTCAGTGTTCTTAACCTTTCAATGTTCTTAAAACCTCCTTATTTCATTGCATTTGAAAGTGAATATCTAAATATTTTAAAATAGAAAAGTTCATTTGAAAGTGAATATATGAATAATAAAATTAAATAATAAATATAATCATAAGTGTTATTCATAAGCAAAGTATTGCCATTATAGTTATTTGTTTAAATATGGCAGTTAATAAAATATAGTAAATTTTATATTGATTATTTCCATAGTCTTGACAATTTGATATATACTCTTATGACCATTTTTTTGGTGATTACTTGTGCTGTTGTTTTTTTAAAGTTTGGATTTTTATCTCATGGATACCAGTGAAATCCCTACTTCTTAAGTAGGAATGATGCATAGTGTTGAGTTATGTGCTTTTCTGGCCTTGTCCCTCGAGGCTTACATTCTCCATCGAGCCTATCTTTGTGCTTCTTTTTTTTTTTTTTTGGATAAATCTATGTGCTCTATTCAGCATGTATGTGAGCAGGTGGAGTTATTTATTATTGTTGATTCTTAATTGTCAAATTCTCTGTTGTTAGTTTGTCAGCTTATTTAAAGTGAATTCTTTTTACATAGGGTTAATGACAATTTAGACCCTGAAGTATGATACCACCCTTCCAATCGAGCCCTGAATGTCTTTTTTGGCCAAATCAGACCTTGGGGTAATTCATTTTCGCCAGTTAGGATTTTTTTAACAAAATTCGTTAAAGACTCAGTTAAAAAACATGTGCCATGCACGTGACTAACTGAATTGGGTTGTTTGAAGTTGGTGTTTCTTTTAAGGGGCTTAGTGAAAATTCCAAACTTAAAAGGGCTGAAATTAAAATAATTATAACATATTAAATAAAAAAAATTAAAGTTATTTTCAAAATATTTCTTCACAAAAGTAGCCCATCATTGTCCGTTGACCTCTTCAACTAGGTGAATCAGCAATCCCCATTTGATGATTCTTCAATCCATTTTCATAAAAAATGGATAACGACAACAATCTGGGAGGTGGGTTTGAATCAGCTTCAATCAGGCAATGACCACTCCAAAACCCTACACAACGCTAAATCGATTAAGGACCTCAGATCCAAAATGGATCAGCTTCACCGTCTCTGAAAAAAGGAAAAGAAAATTAAAGTCCTTCTCGAGGCCCTAGATCGATATCCAACGCCGCCAATCGAAGCCTGCCGGGATGTGGTATGGGAAGTTCGCCGGCGAGTTAGGGTTTGGTGGTGAGACCATTTTAAACTGTTTTGCAATTGGGGATCCCGGTCAGTTTCGACGGCAACGACGGCCTATTCCCGCATTAAGTTTCTTTACACCGATTTTTGTTCTGCAATTGGGGATTCCGGCCAATTTCTTTACACCGATTCTGATTCATGTATGGTATGGTGGAGGTGCTTGGGAGTGGAAATGGCAGGAGAATTCTGTAGAGCCGGTGGTAGAGGATGTAGATGATGGGGAGGATAGAATGGTGGGGGACTGAGGCGATGGTGGTAAGGGTGGTGGTGGCGGCGGGTTGGTTAAGGAGGAGTGGATACGAAGAAGAAGTCTGGGAAGGGTAAATGGTTTTTTTTTTTTTTTTTTTTTGCAAAAGGATGAAATTCGATTTAAAGGTTTTTATATACTAAATTAATAATATAGAAATTGTACAATTAAAAAAAACTACTAGTAATGCATGATTTCCTATTTAATAATTTAATATATTTTTGTCAAAAATATTCTATTTTTTTTTTTAATTTTGATATTGCTAATATGATAAATAATAAGGATTGAATAAAAAATATTAAATTATGTGGGTGAAGAAAAAGTAAATATATTAATGTCTTAATTTTTTTTATTTTCTATTATAAATTATAAAATGTTGCATATTTATTGGATGAAGATGTTTTTTGGTAAATGTAAAATTTGATTTATTTTGTTTATAAAATAAAATTCTTATTTAATTTTCTTTTTTATTAATATTTTGAAAATAGCTTGAAAACCCCTTTTATTTACTATTTTATTAATTATTTTTATTTTCATCCCTATTAAGTTTCGAATTTTCATTAAACCCCTTAAAAGAAACATCAACTTCAAACCCAATTAAGTTAGTCACGTGCACGGGACATGCTTTTTAACTGAGTTTTTAACGAATTCCGTCAAAAAGGCCTTAACTGGTGAAAATGAATTACCCCAATGTCTGATCTGGCCAAAAAAGACATCCAGGGCTCGATTGGAAGGGTGGTATCATACTTCAGGGTCTGAATTGTCATTAACCCTTTTACATATAGGCTTTAAATAATATTAATTAGAATATTTTTTTTCTTTTTTATTATTTTCCTGGATTAATTATCCAAACCCATTCCAGCTAGATCTTTTTGTTTAAACGACACTCAGACATTTCTTATATATGTAATGTACAAAGTTGATGCAAAATAAATTTTCATGTAGCCCCCTAATGACTGTTCATTTTTGTCAGATACTTGCGTTTTCTTTCCCTCCACTCTCCTCCCTCTCGACACTATTACACCAAATATACTTTTTTACACCAACTACACACACACACACACACATGTACACACTGATGTATTGAAATGGTTATTTTTAGGGTTACAAAGTCATAAACAGACAATTGAGTCTCCACTTTTTAATTTTTCTTTGTTAAACATAAATAATTAGACAAAAATCACAAATATAAAAATATTTAAAAGCTATGGAAAATCAAAACATAAACTAAATGTAAAAAATAAAAAAAGTAAATAATATACGAAATAAAAATTTATTAAAAGAACAACAATAGAAAAGAAACATTCATAATCTTGATAAAAATAGAAAAAAATTGTCACAAAATAAAACATACTGTATGCACTTTTACATAATATCACTATACAAAAATAAAAAAATTATCATAATGAAAAATATGAAAAAATTTAAATTATAATTATAATAAAAATAAAAATATTGATATTATTTCTCAAATTTAATCAAAATAGAAAACAAAAGGAAAATAAATAATGTAATTAAAATTAATATTAACACAAAAATCATAAGGTAAAAATAAATATAAAAAAATTAAAATTAAAATCAAAAGACGTAAGAAAAATAAAATCAAAATAAAAAAGTAAGAAATACCATATCTTAATCAAAGGAAAAACAATGGAAAAGAAGTATTCAAATATAGAAAATAGGCTCAAATATTTTTTTAAAAAAAAACTATAAATTTACTATCAAAAAACAAAAACTCAAACTAAAATCAATATTAAAAATATACATATACAAAGTTAGAAATAAAAAATCAAATCCTAATCAAAATAAAGAAAAACAATGGAATATTATTCACAAATGCAATCAAAATAGATAAAAATAACAATCGAAATGTTCAAAAATACATAACCAAGAAAAGTAATATAAAAAACATAATCAAAGAAAATTGGACATTGAAATACGTAAATTCAAATTTAATTAAAAAAAAGAAAAAAAGAAAACATTAACAAAAGTAATCAAAATAAACCAAAAAAGTGATAAATAAAATCAAATCAAAAATAAAAACATGCAAGATAAAATAAAGAGTAAAACTAAGATCAATATCAAATTTAAAAACATAAACAAAGCAACAATAGATAACTAAAAAGTATATATACATATATATTAAAAAAATCAAATCTTAATCAAAACTAAAAATAATAATTAAGAGCAAATTTATAATTTGTTTCAAGGTGTAATACGACAAAAAGAAATGAAAAACAAAATAGAAGAGAAGTAAATGAAATTGAATTATAAAAAACAAATTTAAAGAGAATGGAAAATAATTCAAAATGAAAGATTATGATGAAAATAATGATTAGTGTTAACTTACTTGGAACTGGATCTTTCTTGGAGCTTGATTGAGAGAGATGGAAAGGAAAATAGAGAGAAACACACAATTGTGTAGGGGGAAAAAAGAAAGATACGTGGGAGATAGAGAGATGGAAAGGGAGGAGGTTGTGTAATTATTTGAGAATTGTGTTTATTTTACTAATGGGTCTTATTGTGTGACTTTTCAATTATTGGGCTCTAATGCTTTCACTTCTCAAATTTTAAAATGAAGGCTTTCAAAGGTGTTACCAAGTATATTGCAAATGTATGTTATTCTTCTTATATCAGTTGGTATATTTTAATTCACATAATCATAGAACTATATATATATTAATACATCACAAGTAAGTTCAATAGTCTTATATTAAAAGTAAATAATTATCTACAATGATTATTTACCTATTCCTATTCCTATTGAATAAGGTTTAATGACATGTATGTTGGTGTTATGCTCTAGGCATGTTGTTTGTAAAACAAATGTTATTATTTATAAAGATATTGAATGTTTGATTATTATGTCTTTTGCATGTTTATTATAATAATCCCCGTCCCTGATAATTATGATTAATTATTAGTATAAGTTTAATAGATAATCATATGATGATTATGGTGTATGGGATACAATTAGACTTATGGGTATTTGTTGGAGAACAAATACTGGACTGACCCCTATGAGATTTATGTCATGGTCATAATGTCATAATTAAGTCTCATATAGTTATATCACTGGAATCTCTAGACCTGAGGTTATCACAGTCTTCCACATGATGAACATTACGTTTGACATATTCAAACGTTATCCCTAACCAAATAGCTATAAAGAATATGATTGGCACAATCGGAATCATGTAGGGAAGAGTAATAAGCCAAGATGGGATTTGTTCCTCGTCAAGAGAGATGTCAAGCTTTGGCCACTCGATGAATGGTATTGATGAAATGCATGGCCGTGCTCAAATAAGATTTGTATTATCAATACATTCGGGATCGAGAAAGCATTGAACAAATGTAAGTTGACCATTGACCATGGCTTACGTTCAATAGACGTCGTGTAACAAAGAGATTGTGTTATGTTCTATTTTAGGAAACTTTGGAGTTCAAAGTTATACTAATTGGGTAGTCATAATGGCTTGCTAGAGTCCGCTTATGACTTACGAGGTTTGACTGGTTCGAAGCCAACTTAGTATAATCCTATTGGGTCACACACACAGAACAGATAATTAAAAAGAGCGAAAAACGAAGTAAAACAGATCCTGCCTAAAGGATCCGTACGGATGAGTCTGGGTGCTTCCAAAAACATCCGTACGGATGGTTTTGCCCGGCAGAATCAGTTTTTAGGAAAACTCTTGTTGAACAAGAAAACCTAAGTCCTAAAGGGTTTCTGAAACCCCTTGAATATAAATACAGACTGACGGGAATTGTTCCCTAGTGGTTGATTTGATCAATTCCAAAGTCTTTCTTAGAAAGAGAAATCACACATTATATTCTTGGGTTATTGTGATTGATTAATCTCAATTATCAAGTCACAATAATAATTGGGAGCTTTGAAGAATCGTTCTTCAACATCGTTGATCAATCCGAAGACCTAGCAGTCAAGTTCAAGAAGGCGTTCTTGAAATTTATTCGTTGTGTGGATCACCTGTAGAGGGCGTTTGTCTTAACGCTTAATCCAAGTTTTACATAACGATCTACAAGGGTTAGTTTCTTTCATCTTGTTATTATGAATTATTGTTCATAGCGGATCTAGGCTATTGGGTTTTAATCATGTCTATCTTCCGCTGCGCATGATTGCACGAAACCCAACAGTGGTATCAGAGCCCCGTTGATGATCAATAATTCTAATATTATCATGATATAATTATTTAATGCGATTATTTAATTGGTATGATCATGAGATAGATGAATTTATGTGATGGATTATATATGAGATATAAAATATGCATGCTAGTTGATGTGGTTGTAATATTGATTTGATTAATATGTATGATTGCATGCTTAGATTATCATGTTGTAATTGGATTATTTTATTGATGATCTTGATCTAATTTGTATGTAGAATAAATTGGTTATTGAATATATGAATTAGATGGGTTAAAATTCGTAATCTGCAATTTCATGTTTCTGTAATCTGATTATGTATAAACACGATATTAAGATTGATCGAATTTCTGAAATCTGAAAATCTGGAAAAACTGGGATTCTACCTAAGAATCCGTACGGCTGTTTTGGGAGCCTCCAAACACATCCGTACGGATGGTTTGGTCCACTCCCAGATTTCATTCTGACTTCTCATGTTCATATTGTTCTGCAAATTGTTTGCAGAATTGGAACCTGGAAACAGAAAGTGGTTTCAGACGGCTGGTTTTCGAAACCGTGTTTCCTGAAACAATTATCTGTTGAGAATTCAGAATAGTTGCAGAAATCGGAGTTCTAAAGAATTTAGAATTGCTGTAATCTATGAGATTAAGAGACATTGAAAGGGTCTTGAGACATGCGACCAATCTATACGGGAATGTGGATGCCTTTTGGCTTAGTTTCGACCGTATAGAGAAGTTGCCTGGTTTCTTGATCTTAGTACGGGAATGTGGATGCCTTTTGGCTTAGTTTCGACCGTACGTTTTGTGCTCTCAATTTCAAGATGCTCTGCGGATGCAGTTCCAGAATCCTGAAGAGTTCAGAGTTTCTGAGATATGCATAACTATCCATACGGATGAATCTGGATGCTTCCAGAAACATCCGTACGGATGGTTTGAGTTATACTGACTCTGATTTGTTTCAGATTGTTGGTTGTTAAACCATGTTTCCTGAAACATATTCAAATTCAGAAGTCCAGACCATTAATGAGATCAGAATCTTAAAGGAGTTTAAGATTGGAGAAATCTCATGATTTCAGACTTTTATCCCTAACTAGCACAACTAATGTCACATAAAATTAATTCAGATAATTGATTAACTTTATGTGTGTGAACCTTCTTAAAATTTAAGTTATGTGCCAATTCATGATTAAAACACTTGTGAGTACATGGGCAGTTTTATGCGGGCTCTGCCAAAGCGAGGCGCATTAATTCTATTCATTTATGAATAAGATGAGGAAAGAGTGATTCCTATACGTTTAAAATGGTTTGACTTAATTGGGCTATCAAAAGACAAAGTTTTGGGCCTAAGGCACAGATGAGATTGAAATGTGTTAGACATATGATGTCTAAATCTCATAAAGGATCTAAGAGTCATATATGATATGATTGAAAATGAGTTGTCTACCTAATTAATTTAATTTTGAGCAGTATCGCCAAAGCGGACTTGAAATTAAATTAAAGTTGGATCTTAGCCCATTTAAATTATATGATACATTGGATGTATTTGAAGGTTATATAATTTAGTGGAAGTGTTTGTGAAATACTTATAATATCTTTAATTAAGTTAGTACTTATATTTAATTATATGTTTGCATAATTGTAGATAATGGCTCAAATTACTGGTTCTTTATCATTGCGATATATCCTTGAGAAGGAAAAACTTCAAGAAAATGGAGCTAACTACACGGATTGGATCCGTAGCCTTAGAATTGTTCTAAAGCATAAGGACAAGCTCTATATTCTTGATGAGCCTGTTCCTGAAGAGGAACCTGCTTCTAATGCACCCAAGGATGAGAGAAACGCCTACAAGAAACACAAAAGTGATTCTCGTGAGGTGGGTTGTCTTATGCTTGAGGCCATGTGTCCAGAGCTTCTGAAGACTCTTGAACACTTGGAGGCATTTGACCTTGCTGCTTCGTTGAAAGATATGTTTCAAGAACAAGCAAGGCAAGAGAGCTTCGACACTATAGCTGCCTTGGTCTCATGCAAGATGAGCGAAGGGCAATCTGTGGGCCCTCATGTTTTGAAGATGAAGGCTCATTTTGATGGCCATCCCATTGATGTTGAGTTGGCCACTGATTTTATTCTTAATTCATTGCCCAAGAGCTATAATCAGTTCGTCATGAACTTTAATATGCATGGGATGGATAAGTCCCTGTCTGAGTTGCATGGGAAGATAAAGACAGCGGAAAAGAAAATCGGTAAAGAAGTCGCTCATGTACTCGTAGTGACAAAAGGAAGAAAAGGCTCTAAAGGCAAAGGCAAAGGGGTTAAGACAAAAGTTGTCAAACCCAAGATTGGCAAGGCAATTGTTGCCAATGCTGATGTGGCTAAACCTACTTCCCAAAAGGATGCAATCTGTTTCCACTGCAATGAGATTGGCCATTGGAAAAGAAATTGCAAGGTTTACAAGGAAGAGTTAAAGAAGAAGAAGAGCAGTGGGACTGCGTCTACTTCAGGTATCTATGTTATAGATATTCTACTTTCTACTTCTAGTTCCTGGGTATTAGATACCGGATGTGGATCTCACATTTGTTTGAATGTGCAGGCACTAGGGAATAGGAAGCTACTCAAAGATGGCGAAGTGGACATACGCGTGGGGAATGGAGCAAGAGTTGCTGCATTAGCCGTAGGAACATATGATGTCATTTTACCTAGCGGATTAATTCTTGTTTTGAACAATTGTTATTACGTTCCTGATTTGAGTAGAAATATTATTTCAGTTTCTTGTTTGGATAATGAAGGTTATAGTTTTCTTATTAAAAATAAAAAGTTTTCTATTTATTTAAATGATATGCTTTATTGTACTGCATGTTCATTTAATGGCCTTTATGTTCTTGATGTTGAGAATGGAAATAATGAGAATATTTATAATATAAATAAGAAATCCAAACCTAATGATGTAAATCATACTTATCTGTGGCACTGCCGTCTTGGTCATATTAATGAGAAGCGTATCTCAAAACTCCATGGGGACGGACTTTTGGATTCACGTGATTTTAAATCATATGAAACTTGTGAGTCTTGTTTACTTGGAAAAATGACAAAGACACCTTTTACTAAGAGTAGTGAAAGGGCTAGTGACTTATTGGGACTCATACATACTGATGTGTGTGGACCAATGAGCAGCAGTGCTAGGGAAGGATATCAATACTTCATAACTTTTACTGATGATTTTAGTAGATATGGCTATGTCTACTTAATGAAACATAAAAGTGAATCTTTTGAGATATTTAGAATATTTCAAAATGAAGTAAAAAATCAACTTGGTAAAACTATTAAGGCACTTCGATCTGATCGAGGTGGAGAATATTTAAGCCAAGAATTTGACAATCATCTTAAAGATTGTGGAATTGTTTCACAATTAACTCCACCTGGAACACCACAATGGAATGGTGTGTCTGAGCGGAGAAATAGGACTTTATTAGATATGGTCCGCTCTATGATAAGTCAAGTTGATTTTCCTTTAACCTTTTGGGGACATGCACTAGAAACTGCTGCTCTTACACTAAATAGAGTTCCAACTAAATCTGTTCCAAAGACTCCATATGAGATGTGGACTGGAAGAAAACCTAGTTTGTCTTTCATGAAGATTTGGGGTTGTGATGCTTATGTTAAGAGAATGATCTCTGACAAGCTTGCACAAAAATCTGACAAGTGTTATTTTGTGGGTTACCCTAAGGAAACTAAGGGTTATTACTTTTACAACCGCACGGACAACAAAGTGTTTGTTGCCCGAGATGGTACCTTTCTAGAGAAAGAGTTTCTCTCCAAAGGAATTAGTGGGAGTAAAATTAATCTCGAAGAAGTTTGAGAACCTGAAAATAATGTGGAACAAAATGTTGGATCTGAACAAGTTTCACAAGGAGTTGTGGAACCTATTCAGAATACTCAAGTTCCTCGCAGAACTGGTAGGGTGCGATCCGAACCTGAGAGATATGGATTTCTCATGACGGATAGCAATGAAGTGGAAGTCATAGTTAATGACGAATCTACTTCCTACCAAGAAGCGATGTCCGCTCCTGATTCTGATAAATAGCTTGGAGCCATGGAATCTGAAATTAAGTTCATGTACGACAATCAAGTTTGGAACTTGATTGATGCGCCCGAAGGTGTAAGAACCATATGATGCAAGTGGGTTTTCAAAAGGAAAACTGACATGGATGGTAAGGTACATACTTATAAAGCTAGACTTGTAGCGAAAGGCTGTAAACAGATTCATGGAATCGACTATGATGAAACCTTTTCGCCCGTAGCAATGATCAAGTCTATAAGAATTTTACTTGCCATAGCCGCATATTTTGACTATGAGATATGGCAAATGGATGTCAAAACAGCGTTCCTTAATGGGAACTTACTTGAGGATGTTTATGTGACACAACCTGAAGGTTTTGTAATTCCAGAAAATTCTAACAAAGTATGCAAATTGCAAAGATACATTTATGGATTGAAGCAAGCCTCTAGGAGTTGGAATCTTCGATTTGATGAATCGGTCAAAGAGTTTGGCTTCATCAAGAACGAAGATGAACCTTGTGTATACAAGAAGATTAGTGGGAGCATAGTACTATTTCTTGTGCTATATGTTGATGACATATTAATCATTGGAAATGACATTCCTGCACTGCAGTCTGTAAAGACTTGGTTAGGAAAGTGTTTCTCAATGAAAGATATGGGAGAAGCCGGTTACATCCTTGGCATAAGGATCTATCGTGATAGATCCAAGAAATTTATTGGTTTAAGTCAAGATACATATATTGACAAAGTTCTTAAGAGATTCCGCATGGAAAACTCTAAGAGAGGAAATTTGCCAGTAGGTCATGGCATATCTCTAAGCAAGAATCAGTGTCCTAAGACAACTGATGAGCGTGAGAGAATGATTAGGATTCCATACGCTTCTGCTATTGGATCCATCATGTATGCCATGATATGTAATAGACCCGATGTCTCGTATGCTTTGAGCATGACGAGCAGATACCAATCAGATCCTGGTGAGAGTAACTGGATTGCAGTCAAGACGATTCTTAAGTACTTGAGAAGGACTAAAGATTCGTTCTTGGTGTATGGAGGAATGGAAGATGATCTTGTTGTAAGTGGTTACACAGATGCAAGCTTCCAAACCGACAAGGATGATTCTAGATCACAATCTGGATTTGTATTTGTGCTCAATGGAGGTGCTGTTAGCTGGAAGAGTTCTAAGCAAAGTACCGTAGCAGATTCTACAACTGAAGCTGAGTATATTGCTGCATCCGATGCTGCTAAAGAGGCTGTTTGGATTAAAAAGTTCATTGGTAAACTAGAAGTGGTTCTTAGCATTGCTAATCCAATAGACCTTTATTATGATAATAATTGTGCTATTGCTCAAGCAAAGGAACCTAGATCGCATCAGAAATCCAAACACATACTTAGGCTTTTCATATCATTCGAGAGATCGTTGATAGAGGAGACGTAAATATATGCAGAGTACCAACTGATGATAATATTGCAGACCCATTGACAAAGGGTCTTCCGCAAGCAAAGCATGATGGTCATGTTAGGTCTATGGGTATTCGATACATTAATTAGGCCTAGTGCAAGTGGGAGATTGTTGGTGTTATGCCCTAGGCATGTTGTTTGTAAAACAAATGTTATTATTTATAAATATATTGAATATTTGATTATTATGTCTTTTGCATGTTTATTATAATAATCCCTGTCCCTGATAATTATGATTAATTATTAGTATAAGTTTAATAGATAATCATATGATGATTATGGTGTATGGGATACAATTAGACTAATGGGTATTTGTTGGAGAACAAATACTGGACTGACCCCTATGAGATTTATGTCATGGTCACAATGTCATAATTAAGTCTCATATAGTTATATCACTGGAATCTCTAGACCTGAGGTTATCACAGTCTTCCACATGATGAACATTACGTTTGACATATTCAAACGTTATCCCTAACCAGATATGTCACGCCCCGGAAATTCTAAAAATCCATAAATATAAAATTTACATAATTAACATCTCCAAAATGCTAAATACCAAACCGGGCGCGTGAATTCTGCTATGAACCAATACCAACAAACAAAACCTCAACGAGATTTTAACTCGGAGACTAGAAACAAACGCGGAAGCAAGAACAACTGTTAATAATATAAATTCCCAAAGGACCACAGTAAAATACATAACCCTGGACGACCACGACCTTTCAACTATATACAAAGAGGCCCTGAAGAGTAACTACCCCAAAGGCGATCAACCTGCTCAGAAGACTCCCGATACAACGGACCTCAAACGATACCACTTGCTTTCCTGGGGGGGGGTTAAGGAAAAACAATTTGAAACAAGAAACGGGGTGAGAAAAATCTCAGTAAGCTACTAAATGCAACTAGATGTCATGCTATCATGAACAGTAATATCCAATAATCAATCATAGCATACAATCACATAACAACAAATGAGAGGCTCCCTATCGCCAACCGTCCCATACCGGTTGGAAATAACGACCAGCTCATCATGCAACACATAAAGCTGAAATAAACACTCATAGGTGGATACGGAGCCAAGGTTCTAGAAACGGAACACCATCCTTTGAGAAGAGTCCGTTGAGCAGCATGAACGAGCTGAAGCCGGTTCCGGAACCAAGTAACAACAACAACCAGTAATGGGGAAATGACACAAAGTCATACCACCAAGCCAATAGCTAGAATACTCACCATAGGAGCTAGCTCATCCCAACCACGATCACGGGAAGGGGCATCCCACTCAAGGCCACTGAACATGGGGAAACTGGGTTACCAGTGAAGTACATTATACTGGACTTGGCTCGTGCCATTATAATATACATCACTGCCCAAAACAAACACAACAATGCCAGCTGGACTCCATACAAGCACACAGTAATAAATACTCGCTTGAAACAACAACGGGGCAATGATTCCAAAGTAGGGAACCAAGCCAAAATCATCACAAAGGATGCAAACCATTTCTCATAAAGAGATCAACAACAACATCAACACATGAAGCTACTCAAAAAGAGTTAAACGGTTATCCACATTCATACATTGCAAACATGGTCACAAACGGACCCAACCCAACATTCTCAAACCATACTTAATCAAATACCATAACACGCTTGTTCACAAAGGGACCATACCCAATAATTACCATAAGGATGCAACTATTACTCAAGAAGAGTCAACAACAACGACAACGGGAAGTCTTTCATAAAAGTGTTCAACCACGATAAACAGAATTTCTCATAAGGGGCCCAACAACATTGATCATTTGAACAAATGATTCCAAGACAAGGTTTCATACCAAACACATCCTACAGATGATACCCATAAGTTACTCATTAAGAGCACAACCCAAACGGTCACTCACAAATAGTACCACGACCATTACCAAGATGACCCTAAAAGCCTACTCATAGAGATATACTAGGACTACGAACTCAACTATCTCATCACACCTGGAATTTCAAAGTAGGAAATCAGAATGAATACACCTTAAGGTTAATCAAACCGTAAGTACCCAATCACCACTTCACGCTTTACATCCGCCCATAACGAACCAATTCTAAACACCCCAAATGAAAAGGTTACCCTTATTAGAGCATGATCACGACCGGACTAAACCCTACACTTTAGTGTTCCAAAACAACCCTCTAGGTACTATAGGATATCACCTAAGACCTAGACCAAGTCTTATTCTAAAATCAATCCGATCAGTAAAATAACTTTCAATTAAAGGGTCTCAAGGTATGAAGTCCTCACTTATATCATAAAATGATCATAACAACTCAATAAAGTGACTCAATTTGATTTACACAACTTGTTCACAATGGATCGATACAACTCCTCTTAACCTCAAACACCCAATAAAATCCCGAAGTATAAAACTTATAACTTAACTGAAAAACCTATACCATCTTGTATTACTTGAAGAGATCTTCGAAACGATAGTTTACACGCCTAAAAGGGAGTCCGGATGAGAAAGTTATGGCCTCCGGAAGATCGAACGAAAAACGGACAAACTGGAAAAAAGGGGGATGCGCGCGCCTCCCTAAAAAGTGATGCGCGCGCCTCCCTAGGTCAGAAGGCTGCGATTTCGAAGAAGAAAAGGGTGCGCACGCCTCCCAAAACAAGGTGCGCGCGCCTCCTTGCCCGGAGGGACGAAATCCGGCCAAAAACTGGGTTTCTACCAATTTTCTTACCCATTTCATATTACAACCAAAATCAAACATAATCAACCTTCCACCTAGCATAAAGATGAACCCAAAACAACTTATAACTATAATGGAGACTCAAATAATACCATTCATCAACCAAGATCAAGATTAAATCCCCACATTTGATTTATCACAAAATTTCACCCAAAATAACAATAAATTCCAAATAATTTCTAAATCTTCACAAATCATCAAATAACCACTTCAAAGCTTCATATATCATCATACCAAATGGGGATGAACAATTTTAGCATATAAATGGGGGAAAGCAACTTACCCGGATTTTATCAACGGTGATGGAACTCGACATTTCTTGGCTTCCTACGATCCTATCGACGATCTAAACATGATTCATGTTTTAAGAAATGAGAAATAACAAGAGGAAGAGGAAGATAATGAAGAGAGAAGGAAGAGAAGAAACTTACCTTTCACAATGGAGGAGAAGAGAGAGGAAGTGTGTTGGGAGAAAATGAGGGAGTGAGGAAGGAGAGGGGTGATGGAGGGAGTAAGTAGGATGATTAAGAAATTTACACATTGACCCCCTCCCCTACACACTAACTCAATCATCTTATATTCCTCACTAACATTTAAGACCCAACACTCTATACTAGCACAATTAACCAATTAAATGCTAGGCACAACCACATCACGAAACCCAAAATGAACACATAAATATTTAAATAACTAAATAATTTAAATAAATAAATAAGCAAATAAATAAATAATAATTATTTATTACCAATAAAATAGAGCCTAGTTTTCGGGTCGTGACAATCTACCCTCCTTAAAAAGAATTCGCCCGCGAATTCTCTCATCAAAATCATGACACGCAGTCATAACGAGGCTACAAAATATCGGTCCCCAAATAGCACTCATATTAAACATTCTAAAGTCAACTTCCTCTTTCATCCGGAATTTCAGATTCCCAAGACTATCACTTGATCATCGATCCTGAAACATAACTGATTTGATCCCGATTAGCATTATGTCCTCAATCAACCCTTAAGTTTTATTTTTCCACTACCCAAATAGTATTTGGAATCAACTCCACACACACGTAGTATACTCTTAATATATATATATCGGTCTCTAAGGTTCCCCAATATTATAACAAGACTCAAATAATTATCCATAACACTCTGAGAAGTCTATTGAGATCAAGATGTACCACAATGGTCCCTATCACATTTTATCTTCACAATTATCCCGCGTAATCATACTATTACTAGAACCCATAAGGAAAGGAATAACACTAACGATTATAACCTAAAAGCACATTTTAGGCAGGTAGACTGGGTTATTCAATCCGCTATAACAGGGCACTATTGAGGTGTTATCAAATATATGGCAATCATACCGAAAAAAAATTCATCAGCAATTATTCCTATACCTTTAGAGGTCCCTTAGGGAGATCCTCTAAGCATTGATGTGCTACTTCCAAATATTGTCAACCCAACAATTCAAATATACCTAGGGAACTTATCGTCATCAACTATTCGATCAATAATATTTCCACTACTAAAATTATCTTCCTTATGATAAAACATATTACAATCATACTCTTTGTATTTCTCAACCCACTTGCATTAACCAATATTTATCTTTTCGAAGAACATATAACCATTCCACATTGATAACCCAGTAGCATCATTTCTAAACTTGGTCCCACAAAACAAACTATAATTTGCTAAGACAATATCAATAAAATTACAATCAATCCCCAGTCATAGATAGTGCTATTTATTAAACGTTAACTCCCCGAGACATATACAAATACTTTATCACTCAAAATCGTCACATACCTCCATCTCCCTTTGGAGACATCATTATCGATAATGGTTGATCACTTTTCACTAAAATGGAAAACTCGACTTATCTCCAAGAAAACATAACACTGGTTATACCTTACAAGATAACAGTGATACTAGCTAAATCCACAAAACCATATCAATACTTAAATTATCATCAATCTTTATTTTAATAATCGAAAGTTGATTTCACATTCATCGGTTCTTACTAAAGTCAAGAAATCCCAAAATATGTGTATCTCATTTTACATATTTGTCTACACTTGCAGAGATCAATTAATACCTCAAGAACCCCATTACAAAACAATAAATCCTCTAGCTCATGTTAAAACTTGCGAACCCTTGCTCCTCCAAGCAATTTTAAATAAAATCCCAAATGGGTAATAATTCTCAGCCTACAACTTGGTGTGTATCAGTATAACATTAAGTCATTCACTCCCAAAATCAAATTACGATTCAAAATAACAATCTTCGATAACACTATGTCATTTATCCTTCCCACTGATATAACCAAGAATTCAAAATAAACGAACCCCCTAATAGAAATTGCCTTCGTTATTTCCTCATATTCGACCTTTGACTAACAATGGTCCCTTATCAATCAAACTCTGACTAAACCACTGATCAACTGCAGGAATTTACTAATTCACCAATATAAGATAACAAACACTAATTCGCCATAGTGACATAATTGAATTTTCTGAAAATATCTCATTTAGAACCAAAATCACTCAACTCGAAGATCGACAATTTAGATAAGAATCTATTAAAACTCAATCCACACTATTCAATCAAGCTTCCCAACCACTCAGAGACCGGTCGGAATTATTTACGAATTTAGTGACCAAAATGAAATATCTGCTCATACTCATCTTTAAGCATTCTTTCAAATCTCTACTACACCTTTCTCCCATGAAGATTAATATAACTTCTCACTAAAGATGCACCCACTTATAACCCATTATGCCTCTAAGCAAAGTCACACAATCAGTATAGAAATACTCACCGCAAATCCATAACAACCAAGAGAATCAGACCGCATAGAAAGCTAAACCATACTACTTAACTTGTCAACACTCTATATAGGCGGCATAACCAAATCACTTTACCTTCATCATTAGAAATCACGAAATTTCGTACTCGGGGACACACCTCAACATAAATCACCTAATGAGAACAAACATACGAATATAGCACAAGGCATTTCCACTTTACGAAATAGGTACGCCCAAGTATTCAAAGACTCACACTTCGATTCTCAAACCAGCCGACCCCAATGGAAACAATACTATTAACACCAATCTATACTGGGTATTCCACAAAAGAAGAACACTCTACGCCAATATCACGACTCATAACTCAACCAACTTCTATCTTAACCTCATCTTTCAAGAAAACTTAGTTTTCTAAACCGCTCAATATCATAACACCCAAGTGTTGAAACCTATTCAATATCAGAGTTCTTATTCCCTTGCAAGGTCTAAAACCATTGCTCTGATACCAACTGTCACGCCCCGGAAATTCTAAAAATCCATAAATATAAAATTTACATAATTAACATCTCCAAAATGCTAAATACCAAACCGGGCGCGTGAATTCTGCTATGAACCAATACCAACAAACAAAACCTCAACGAGATTTTAACTCGGAGACTAGAAACAAACGCGGAAGCAAGAACAACTGTTAATAATATAAATTCCCAAAGGACCACAGTAAAATACATAACCCTGGACGACCACGACCTTTCAACTATATACAAAGAGGCCCTGAAGAGTAACTACCCCAAAGGCGATCAACCTGCTCAGAAGACTCCCGATACAACGGACCTCAAACGATACCACTTGCTTTCCTGGGGGGGGGGGGGGGGTTAAGGAAAAACAATTTGAAACAAGAAACGGGGTGAGAAAAATCTCAGTAAGCTGCTAAATGCAACTAGATGTCATGCTATCATGAACAGTAATATCCAATAATCAATCATAGCATACAATCACATAACAACAAATGAGAGGCTCCCTATCGCCAACCGTCCCATACCGGTTGGAAATAACGACCAGCTCATCATGCAACACATAAAGCTGAAATAAACACTCATAGGTGGATACGGAGCCAAGGTTCTAGAAACGGAACACCATCCTTTGAGAAGAGTCCGTTGAGCAGCATGAACGAGCTGAAGCCGGTTCCGGAACCAAGTAACAACAACAACCAGTAATGGGCAAATGACACAAAGTCATACCACCAAGCCAATAGCTAGAATACTCACCATAGGAGCTAGCTCATCCCAACCACGATCACGGGAAGGGGCATCCCACTCAAGGCCACTGAACATGGGGAAACTGGGTTACCAGTGAAGTACATTATACTGGACTTGGCTCGTGCCATTATAATATACATCACTGCCCAAAACAAACACAACAATGCCAGCTGGACTCCATACAAGCACACAGTAATAAATACTCGCTTGAAACAACAACGGGGCAATGATTCCAAAGTAGGGAACCAAGCCAAAATCATCACAAAGGATGCAAACCATTTCTCATAAAGAGATCAACAACAACATCAACACATGAAGCTACTCAAAAAGAGTTAAACGGTTATCCACATTCATACATTGCAAACATGGTCACAAACGGACCCAACCCAACATTCTCAAACCATACTTAATCAAATACCATAACACGCTTGTTCACAAAGGGACCATACCCAATAATTACCATAAGGATGCAACTATTACTCAAGAAGAGTCAACAACAACGACAACGGGAAGTCTTTCATAAAAGTGTTCAACCACGATAAACAGAATTTCTCATAAGGGGCCCAACAACATTGATCATTTGAACAAATGATTCCAAGACAAGGTTTCATACCAAACACATCCTACAGATGATACCCATAAGTTACTCATTAAGAGCACAACCCAAACGGTCACTCACAAATAGTACCACGACCATTACCAAGATGACCCTAAAAGCCTACTCATAGAGATATACTAGGACTACGAACTCAACTATCTCATCACACCTGGAATTTCAAAGTAGGAAATCAGAATGAATACACCTTAAGGTTAATCAAACCGTAAGTACCCAATCACCACTTCACGCTTTACATCCGCCCATAACGAACCAATTCTAAACACCCCAAATGAAAAGGTTACCCTTATTAGAGCATGATCACGACCGGACTAAACCCTACACTTTAGTGTTCCAAAACAACCTCTAGGTACTATAGGATATCACCTAAGACCTAGACCAAGTCTTATTCTAAAATCAATCCGATCAGTAAAATAACTTTCAATTAAAGGGTCTCAAGGTATGAAGTCCTCACTTATATCATAAAATGATCATAACAACTCAATAAAGTGACTCAATTTGATTTACACAACTTGTTCACAATGGATCGATACAACTCCTCTTAACCTCAAACACCCAATAAAATCCCGAAGTATAAAACTTATAACTTAACTGAAAAACCTATACCATCTTGTATTACTTGAAGAGAGCTTCGAAACGATAGTTTACACGCCTAAAACGGAGTCCGGATGAGAAAGTTATGGCCTCCGGAAGATCGAACGAAAAACGGACAAACTGGAAAAAAGGGGGATGCGCGCGCCTCCCTAAAAGTGATGCGCGCGCCTCCCTAGGTCAGAAGGCTGCGATTTCGAAGAAGAAAAGGGTGCGCACGCCTCCCAAAACAAGGTGCGCGCGCCTCCTTGCCCGGAGGGACGAAATCCGGCCAAAAACTGGGTTTCTACCAATTTTCTTACCCATTTCATATTACAACCAAAATCAAACATAATCAACCTTCCACCTAGCATAAAGATGAACCCAAAACAACTTATAACTATAATGGAGACTCAAATAATACCATTCATCAACCAAGATCAAGATTAATCCCCACATTTGATTTATCACAAAATTTCACCCAAAATAACAATAAATTCCAAATAATTTCTAAATCTTCACAAATCATCAAATAACCACTTCAAAGCTTCATATATCATCATACCAAATGGGGATGAACAATTTTAGCATATAAATGGGGGAAAGCAACTTACCCGGATTTTATCAACGGTGATGGAACTCGACATTTCTTGGCTTCCTACGATCCTATCGACGATCTAAACATGATTCATGTTTTAAGAAATGAGAAATAACAAGAGGAAGAGGAAGATAATGAAGAGAGAAGGAAGAGAAGAAACTTACCTTTCACAATGGAGGAGAAGAGAGAGGAAGTGTGTTGGGAGAAAATGAGGGAGTGAGGAAGGAGAGGGGTGATGGAGGGAGTAAGTAGGATGATTAAGAAATTTACACATTGACCCCCTCCCCTACACACTAACTCAATCATCTTATATTCCTCACTAACATTTAAGACCCAACACTCTATACTAGCACAATTAACCAATTAAATGCTAGGCACAACCACATCACGAAACCCAAATGAACACATAAATATTTAAATAACTAAATAATTTAAATAAATAAATAAGCAAATAAATAAATAATAATTATTTATTACCAATAAAAATAGAGCCTAGTTTTCGGGTCGTGACAAGATAGCTATAAAGAATATGATTGGCACAATCGGAATCATGTAGGGAAGAGTAATAAGCCAAGATGAGATTTGTTCCTCGTCAAGAGAGATGTCAAGCTTTGGCCACTCGATGAATGGTATTGATGAAATGCATGGCCGTGCTCAAATAAGATTTGTATTATCAATACATTCGGATCGAGAAAGCATTGAACAAATGTAAGTTGACCATTGACCATGGCTTACGTTCAATAGACGTCGTGTAACAAGAGATTGTGTTATGTTCTATTTTAGGAAACTTTGGAGTTTAAAGTTATACTAATTGGGTAGTCATAATGGCTTGCTAGATTCCGCTTATGACTTACGAGGTTTGACTGGTTCGAACTCGTTGCCAACTTAGTATAATCCTATTGGGTCACACACGCAAAACGGATAATTAAAAGGAACGAAAAACAAAGTAAAACGGATCCTGCCTAAAGGATCCGTACGGATGAGTCTGGGTGTTTTCCAGAAACATCCGTACGGATGGGTTTGCCCGGCAGAATCAGTTTTTAGGAAAACTCTTGTTGAACAAGAAAACCTAAGTCCTAAAGGGTTTCTGAAACCCCTTGAATATAAATACAGACTGACGGGAATTGTTCCCTAGTGGTTGATTTGATCAATTCCAAAGTCTTTCTTAGAGAGAGAAATCACACATTATATTCTTGGGTTATTGTGATTGATTAATCTCAATTATCAAGTCACAATAATAATTAGGAGCTTTGAAGAATCGTTCTTCAACATCGTTGATCAATCCGAAGACCTAACAGTCAAGTTCAAGAAGGCGTTCTTGAAATCTGTTCGTTGTGTGGATCACCGGTAGAGGGCGTTTGTCTTAACGCTTAATCCAAGTTTTACATAACGATCTACAAGGGTTAGTTTCTTTCATCTTGTTATTATGAATTATTGTTCATAGCGGATCTAGGCTATTGGGTTTTAATCATGTCTATCTTCCGCTACGCATGATTGCACGAAACCCAACAATGTACTTAGACCTTATTACATTTATAATTATCATTGTAATAGTTGAAATGAATTTACAACATGCATAAGTAGAATGCATGTTCACATTATCTTTATGACTATAACTACTGGTACATATGAATAGATACTTTCTCATTATGACTATACATCTTACATATTCTTAAAGTAATTATATTCATAACTAAGAATGTAACCTATAGTATGTGATTAATTAGCAACAAATGAAGAGTTTTAGCATTAATGACATTTATCCTACGTGGGAGCTTTAGAGGTAAGATAAACCAAATTCATGATGAGGTGTCATTCTCATGGTGAGTTTGGCCTACTTAAATACTCCCTCCGTTCCGGGTAAGTTACAACATGGAAGGGGAAGCAAAAAAATTAAGAAAGGAGAATAATGAGTGGTTGGGAGGAAGAGAGAGAATGAGTGGAGAATAATGAGTGGTTGGGAGGGAGAGAGAGAGAGAATGAGTAAAGAATAATGAGTGGTTGTGAGGAAGAGTGAGAATGAGTGGAAGATTATAAAAGTAATAAAAAGTTTACTTATTTGGCATTGTTGCAACTTGCAACTTAAGTGGAATGCCCAAAATGGCAAATTGTTGCAACTTACCCGAAACGGAGGGAGTATACTATAAGTAAAGATTTTCATTCAATTTGCATTAAACAACAATGAAAGAGTTAATGTTCAAAACATCCTTCGTTAAGTGACACTGAGTCGCGCAAGTGGTCATTTAACGAGTTTTGCTGACAAAATTCGTTTAAAACCCTAAAATACTAACAAAAATAACAACATTAGACCCTAACGTGTAAATAGTGAAACATTGGGGCCCAACTTAAGAAAACCATCTATTCCATTTGTATCGCGGGACGGCCCTGTCCGAAATGAGGGCTTTAACTACAACTAGCAGTACCCCCGTGCGATGCACGGCGACGACATAATTTCTAATTAATTTAAGTTTAAAAATTAAGACAACTTTCACTCAAAAAATTCACTCCCCCACTCTATAAAAATGGTAATATCAACACAAAAATAATATATTCATATATTTTGAACAACAAATAAAAAAAATAATCAAATCAGATTTAAAAATATTTATTGTCACAAAAAATTATTGCTAATGTAATTTTAACTTAATGATAGTAAATTTTTGTGTTAACACAAAATTCCGCCGGCGAGCTTCCAACATGTACTTTTGCCCTCATTTATTTATTGGTTTCTTGTCAATTTAGACTTGTCCATCGATCTAAATATTAAATTTTGTGAGAGTTTTCATAGAGCTGCGGCAAGCCAATCACTTCATGTTCATCAATTCATGCCTTTTTCCTTTGGGTCATTTATAATTAGTTCTCAAATTTTCAATTCTCCATATAGTGTGTTTAATAAAAATCATAATTTTTCTTTCATATTTTTTATACATTGTTTTGATTTCCGAATTACTCATATTCAACATGATAATTTTAGAATTAACTTTCAATTTTTTTCATTTAGAATTTGTTCAATTTTTTTTGAAATCACTTTAATATATTTTATTTAAAATTTTTTATTTACTATAAAATTTTATTTTAAAATATTTTAGTAATCAATTATTATTTAATATATTTATATTTTATTACTAAAAAAATATTAAGGCTGAAAAATAAAATAAATAACAAAAAACATACAAAAATAATGTTAAGGAAAAATATACGTTAAAATTTCATAGCTTAATTAAATTGACGAAAAAAATAATTTAAAAATATTTTGAGATAGAAAGAGCAACACTTTTGCTTAACATAATGTTTATTTTTAAGACCAAAGAAATATTGCTTAAAATAGGATAATATATTTTATAATAGCTTATTCCATCTAGTTTCTAATATCTTTTATTACTTTGATAGCAAACTAATACTATCAAGATAAAGTAGATTTTCACACATAAACAATATTATTATATTCAAACATAAACAATATTATTGAAAATAATACCCCTGCAAACTCGATATGTTGTTTGCATATTCCAACAAATTTTATTTTAAGTACCCTTTTAATATAAAAGAGTCATATTTCTATTTTAATACGTCCAAGAATTTAGTTAGTGTTCAATTATTATTTAAAACTATTTATATTTTTTTACTAAAAATATTAAAAGTAAAAGATAAATTTTAAAAACATAAATAACAAAAAATACATATAGAAATATTGTTAAGGAAAAATATTGTACTAAAAAATTTCATAGCTCATTTACATTGACGAAAAAAATTAAAAATATATTTTGAGATAGAAGGAGCAACACTTTTGTGTAACATAATGGTTATTCATTTTCATTTTTAAGACCAAAAAAAATATTGCTCAAAATAGGATAATATATTTTATAATAGCCTATAGTTATTTTTGGCATACAGAAACTCCGATAATTGTTGACTTAATATGACCCTATATAAAATACATATAGAAATATTGTTAAGGAAAAATATGCTAAGTACTCCTTGTTTTTTTAAAAATTTAACCTTACGTAATTTTGTTAAGAAGAATCTCACTTATATTTTAAAAATTATTGACAATTGTCTCTTTTTTTACACTCATTTGGAACTGCACCCAAATTATTTGTGGCAGATTGATGATATTTTTTTTATCAGATGATTTCATGAAAAGTTTAACAAATGAAAATATGTTTTGAAAGTCTCCCTCCGTCTCAGTTTAAAGTTCTTACTTTTTTTTTTTTATTGTATGTCCCATTTTAAAGTTGTTAGTCTTTGTTCTTTTTAAAGGGTATGGAACCGCTGCACCGACGTGAAAGTTGCACAACGTATTGTAAAACGTTTTCTACACAACGTTTTAGTGCACTACACAACGTAAAAACGACCGAAAAAGTGTTAGCTCCTGAAAAACGTTTTACATTTGCAAGTACACGTTTTACATTAGGTAGAAAACGTTTTACAAAACATTGTACAATTTTCACATCGGTGCAGCTAACGTGTTGGTGCAGCGGTTAGAAATTCTTCTTTAAATATCAAAGTATGAATAGTGCTTTGGACAACATATTCTCATAAAATTCATATATTACAAAAATAGCACCACTTATCCATCTATTTTTCATCGACTTGGAGTATAAATTAGCAATTATATCGTCGGTACACTGTTAGAATTTTTTTACCCAAGTTTACTTTAATTTTTTAATAAGCAAAGTAAAATCAGATTAAGAATTTTAAATGGGGACGGAGGGAGTGGTAGCTGCTTCCACTAATTACTTTGTTTTCCATCTCGGCACTATTCCTATCCATCCAGTACTCTCTGACTTCTCCCTCAAATGGCCACCGATTCTCTCTCTACCGTCGCCTTCCGCCGTCGGGGAACCACCGTGCTTTGTCTCTATCTCTTCTTCCCCCATTTCGATGGCTTCCTTACTTTAGAGACTACGGCCACCGTTACTCCAGATCCACACGCCTTTGTCCATCCACTACATACGACCTTCGCTATTTCACAGGTCCCCTCCCTCTCCGTCTCTTCTCTCTGCGCTTCTTCACCTCTGTCTCTTCTCTCTCCCTTCTGGGTTTCTATTCTTCGATTTTGGGTTTAGATCTTCAAACTAAGGGCTGGATCTGGGTGAATTTTTGTGGTTATATTCTTCGATTTTGGGTTTAGATCTTCAAGTTATTTGCCATTTAATTTGATACTATCTGATGGTGGTTGTCGGTGGTGGGTGGGTAGTGGCGGTTGTCATTGAGGGTAGTAGTGTTGTAGCGGTGGTCTACAAATGTTTGTAGATAGGGAACCCACTCGTTGATATTAAAATGGGCATGAAAGACAGCTGGCAAACACATCAGAATCAATTTTTTTTTAATTACGAAAGTGCCACCGAAAATTTTGAGCGGTGGTCTAATTGAATTCGTGGAAGCTATCACATCACAAACTGAAATTTCCTGCCAAAGTTTCAGGTGTGCCGAGAAACGACGGATAATGGCGGTTTTAGGTACAGTTCACGGCGGTTGCCTCCCCTCTAAATCCCGTTCTGTTCCGCCTAAAATCCACAACCGTCAAAAGCCACCAATCCGCCCACCAATTTACATCTCCACTGACCCAACTGAGGTAAACCCAACTCACCTCCGAGATCTCTACACCTCCTGCAACCACTCCTGTCACCGCTTCCCCAATTTCCTCACCAACGGTAAAGTCCAGCCCCTCGACATTAACAAGCTCCGGATTGCCCTCGCACACAGCTCCTTCGTCGTTTCCCTATTCTCCAAACCGGAGCACGTTTCCGAGTCATCATCCGAACTGTCGAATTCGACGGGGATGGTAGGAGATTGGCTGCGGAGAGTGATGCCGGTGACTCCGTTCAACGGCCGGTTGGTGGGCTTTGGTCGAGCTGTTTCCGATTTTGGATTGACTGCTTCAATTTATGACGTCATGGTATGCCTAAACACGGTGCTCGGTTTATATCGCACTGCTATTATCACGTCAGATTGTTTTCTATTTTTGAGGTTATGTAAGCTTCAATAAATACTTCATTACCCAAAATAAATGTCTCAATTGACTTTTAACATTTAAAAAAACAGGTTTTACTTGTTTGTGTACATTGCATGTACAATAGTAAAAAGACCTTTCCTAATTTAAAATGCGATATTTATTTTGGTACAAACTAAAATAGAAAGTGTGACATTTATTTTAAAAGGAGTAAAAAAATATGTGTGCTCAATGTGTCCGGGCCGGTTTATTAGGGTAGCATAGATCCTTTGTCTTCCCACCCGTCACCAACAGGATCATCCATTTGACAAAGATCTAATATAAGCCGTTGGATGCTTGGGCATCCCTGCGGTCTGATTTCAGCAGGAAAGTCGATCTGTTCATTAATAATACTTCCGTTTCACTTGAATAAATATCTTTAATTTATTTTTGAGTCGCTTCACTTTATTAATTAATTCAATCAAATGACTACTAACATTATTTTCCAACTAGTTTGACCGAAAAATTATCGTATCTTGAATTCATATGTTTTGATGGACATTTTAAAAAATAAATAATTCCACTCACTTTATTTAAATCGTGCATTTGGTCAAAACACATATTTTTCAAGTATTCTTGAGTTCATATTGAGCCAGCCTGCGAGTTAAAACATTTGAGATTCCTCACAAAGAGGGTGCAAAGTTGCATGTAATCATATAAATCTGTTTTAGCTTTGATTGTAGGTAATCCCTTCATTACAACGTAAAGGATTTGGACGGATGATTATTAAAAGGATTATAAGGTTTGTTGACATATTCTTGGTTCTAATCTTAGCTAAAAATCCGAGTTTTATTTTGGAGCTTATGTCAATGGGAATGATAAAGAGTGTTGGTGTTTACACCCGTAAAATTTCTTAGTACACCCGTGTATATGCTTAAGTTATTGAATACTGTCCCACAATGAATGTCCATTTTATTTAATTTTTCAGAATTTTGGGGAAAAAAAATTGGACATTCTTTTTGGGACAAATGGAGTAGTAATAATCTAAAGCAACTAAGAAATTTTAAGGGCGTGAATAGCAACACTCAATGATAAAAATTGTGTGCATGGAATGGAGAGAGACAAAGTATATACTGTCATGAAAGAGTGATTGTCTGCAGAATGCTTACAAATAGAGGCATATATGACGTAGCAGCTGTCTGCACGGATGAAGAAAGGTATCGTCTATTATTTTCATAATGTTTTCGCATCTTTACTTGTTTATGAAGATTGATTTTCCGATGCTACTATCATCAGGGGTTTCTTTAAGTCATGTGGATTTGGAGATGACCTACTGAAATCCACGACAATGATGTATACAAGGTCTGTATCCGACCCTAGTTCTCTTGAGAGCAATCAGACAATCAAATCGGCTGGTAGAAAGTTATTAATAGTTCCACCATTGAGGGAACCCCTTCAATTGAAGTTCACGTCTGAAACTTAAAAGTACACTTAACTCGGTTCAAGTTTGATGAAAGAAACCTGATGTTCTCACTCGTGCTTTAATATATCCAAAATGATGGAAGGCCGAGCCACAATGGTTTTGAATCCGGATATGATGAACATTGCGACTTATTTGCCCTAATACTTATTGTATGTTTTTAATTTTCACTCAACCAAATTTGATTGAATTTCTTGTACTGTAAACATTGAAATCTATATAATCCCAATCATTCAAAATGTTATGTCGTTTTTCTTTATTGTATTATAGTAGTATAAACTTTTGAATAATTAGTTGTATTCTTGCCTACCTGTAATGCACTTATGACTTACTTTTAGTGGTAAGGAAACAGAGTTATTCTTAAGGTATTACTCCCTCCGACGCGAAAAATTAGTCCCACTTTTTCTGTTGTTAACTTGAGTAATAATTTAGATTAGTTTTAACTATCCTAATGAAAATCTATAACTTGTTACTGATAGTATTTACATTGGTATACTAATAACAAGTTTTAGCTTTTCACTAGCATAGTTAAAACTAATCTAAATTATAGCTCTCAAGTCAACAACAAAAAAGGTGGGACTAGATTTTCGGGACAGATGGAGTAAAATATTTCCTTGAGATGAAAGTAAAGTAGCCTTGTAAATGATGCAAAACAGCTCCATTTTTATCTCTTTTCCCCACCTTTGTCAAAAGCAGCACATTAAAGGGGGACAAAAGTCTTCCTCTGCCCTTATCTTGTTCATTTCAATAGCTAAAGCTTGCTGAAAAAAAATGGGGAAAATCTGGGTAGAAGTTTGTCTGGTTTCAGCACGAGGGCTCCGGCGAACTTCAGCACTGTGGAAGCTTCAATGGTTTGGGGTGGGGTGGATTAATCCCGACAACAAATACTGCACAAGAATTGATTCCTCAGGGAATGCAAATCCTGTTTGGAAGACCAAGTTTTCAGCATTGATTGATACTTCAGATCCATCAGATTTGGCTCTTCATGTTGAAGTTTACAGTAGAGACCCCATCTTCCTTAGAGAGAGGCTTCAGGGTACAGCAACTGTTGTTCTCAAAGAATTTCTGGACAAATTTAGTAAAAATTCAGAGCCTGTCGAGGAAGTAGGGAGCTTTCAGTTAAGAAGAAGGAATTCCAACAAGCCTCAAGGATTTGTTGATGTTTCAATTCGCATTTCTGAGGAAAAAGAAGAACCTAGCTCATACCGGCCAGGTAGAATATTTAATGTTCTCCCCCCCCCCCTCCCCCTTTTTTCCCAGATCTTCTTTTAATGTTCAAGTCAAATCTTAAACTGGGGTGCATGCTGATCCCAGTTGAAGGAACAATTATCCTCACACCACATCATCTTGTTGACATGTATGGTGTTACATCCCAATAGCATATTGCCATGTTTATGAATGACCCGGCAGACACTCTAATTTGGGGGTGGGGGGAGTTATGTGCCCCTAAATATCCACCCTATATGTGTTAATACAGGATTGGTTTGTCACACTGGTGTAAAAATCACAGCTGATAATCTCCAATTAATTGCAAGGATTTCATCCTACCAGATACAATATTAAAGTTGAATAATAACAGGTGATTGAAAAGGCTTAATTTCATGCTACTCTGATTCTGCAGGTGATGAGGAAGGGTTGAAGCTTAGGGATCACAACAGTGGTATCAACTTGGTGCGGGAGCCAGACCCAGTGCCATTTTCGAATTCAGCAGTGGCGGGGCCAAGCAGATATCAATCACCATTAAGCTATACTCCAACTCCACCTCCTTCAAATGTTGGTTATATACCAACTTCTCTTCCACCGAGTTACATCAATATGCCTTGTTCGTCAGGGTCAGGACCAAGTAATGGAGCTGGTTTTGGATTGGGTTTGGGTGCAGGAGCATTAGCAGCAGGAGCAGCGATATTTGGAGACAATTTCATGTCAGGGTTTCACCTTCCGAAAGACGCTACTTTGACAAACCCCCCTTTCTGATTAGCTGCCATCAAAATCCAAATCCTGATACGTTGTGCAGTATAAATTTCAATGCTACAACTGGAAACACTATATTTCTAGTTAACAAGTTGAGTTTGTTGTTCATAACAAACTCTTCTGGCTTTTCTCATGGGGAAAGTGGGTGCAGTTCTTAGTTACTTTAAAGCAGGATACAGGATTATTAATAGCATTTGAAACCCTCTCCGGAATTCGTTTTATTTCGGGGTTTTCATTTGGTGTGTTAGGGATATCTAGGATCTCTATTAAATTTAAAGCTAAAACACGGTCATAACCACTGTGTGCTAACAAAAAGAGCCTGCGCTGTGCGTATTTTAACACCACAGATTAATTGATGATATTATAAAAAATACTCCCTACCAAAATGATCTCATATTTTACTATTCAAACTTTTTAAGGATATGAACACTTGATTCACTAGTCATGTTTTGTTTGGGCACTTCTAAGCCAAAAATGCTACTTCTATATGGGCTAGGCACACCTAGGGTACCCTAATCTCCAATAACTTATATCAGAGCTCCAAGTTGGGTTAAGGAGGTTTAAGGTTGTCAATAGTGATGAGAGTGGACTAGGATCTAGATGAATTAGGTTGCATGATTCCAGATCGGAAATAGATTCAGATCAGGGTTGCAAAGTTGCAGATTCAAAAGTAGTAGTAGCGCATAGATTCAAGAGCAGGGTTGCAAAGATCCAAACGGGTTCCGAGTTGTTATTAGGAATTGTGGGAGAAATTGAGATGTATTGCTAGAAGAAATTCAATGGGAGAAGATTTGGACGTCAGATCTGGAAATGTGGACGTTGAAGAATGATATTCTAGGAAGTAGGCGGGGGGCCTAGGGCCGCGAATTGGCTTATTACTGCGAGTTTTCCTTTTGTTGTGAGGAAATGTTTTTAGAGTTTTCTACGATTTTGTTTGTATCTCTATTTAAGCCAAGTGACGGCCATAAACTTTTCGTGCTACGAAAAAAGTCAGAGAGAATATGTGAAATTCTCAAAATGGTGAAAAACAATATAGGCTTTTGGGGTGCATTTGGAGCACTCCGGTTTGTCGAGTGCATGTTTAGGGGTTGTATGTGTGCGCGCATTCATAGAAGGAAAATGTTCTAATGAGAAAGCACATGAGCGGTATTGTAATACCAAAGACCAATGATATTATAGTAAATATCCTGGCATTCTCATGGAAGAACTAGGTTACTAAATCATGTGATATTTTCTTGTTTATTGCTTTGATATGAATTATCGCATGTTTATTGTTTTTCCGCATCTCCTCTTAGTACGGACTAACTGGTGCTAGGGTACCAAAATCTCCGACAAGAAGGGTTCCATTTCATGGACAAAAATTATTAGTCATATAAAAGGTTTTACGTATATTGGGTGCCAAGTTAATCAGGTTGTTGGCGCTTCAAAGTGAGCATTATGTCGCTATGGGCCGCCAAAGGAGCAGCACGCAGCAGCCATACCAATACCATAGAAAATACTAGTAAATCAACCTTGAAGGTCCATTCTCAAAAGGTTAAAAACAGAGCATGCATGTATGGAGACTGATTTCTAATCCAAGTTGATGTTACCAAAAAAATGTGGCTGCACTATCTTTCTTCAAAGGTTGTAGTCAAAGGTCAACGAACACTCGGATTCCCTCCTTGCTCACCTGCTCACCTGAGAAAACAAGCACCGTTAGGGGTGGGGGAAGGTTTTTCCCCCAAAAACCCTCCGACATGAGAATAAGTACACCGGTGACTGAGATCAACAATAACAAGAACAAGAAAATGAGAGAGTTCAAGGCTGAGAGAAAAAAATAATGAGCTTACAGAGCTTGTGTTGATAGATGGTTTATATAGCCTTGACCAAAGAGACCAAGATGCCACGTCACCCACTCATTTGGGAGCACTACTTTACTTGTTACCACCGCTCTGAGTGGTGCATGCTCAGTGGGACATGAAAAGCTGGACATGTCCTTTGTGCCAGAGATCTGATCCGAATGTCAGAAGTCGTTGGTCTGTTGTCCCATTTATTCAGCGAGCGGAGTCCAGGCACGTCCCATGCCTCTGGTCACCTCCCTTCTTGGATCGGTGGAATATTTTATGTGAGTCCCTCAAGCAACGAGCACATTTCGGGGACCAAGCCCTAGCTACACCCGGCTCTACCCTACGCGGTCCCCTCCCTCTGTCCACCAACTTCCCCTATACAAACCCTTCTCGAGACTCTCCTAGTCCTCAACAAAAATTCCTCTTGTGTGGACTCAACACCCACTCGGCACCACACCCATGTGTTCTCCCTACGAGCCGCCACCTCACACTCCCTTGGTCTTCACCAGTCCGCCACACTCCTTTGGCCTTCACCAGTCCACCCACTCCCTTGGCCTTCACCAGTTCACCCACTCCCTTGGCCTTTACCAGTTCGCCCATTCTCTTGCCTTCACCAGTCCACCCACTCCTTTCCAATTGATGCTTTAGACTGGATTTGATTGGTTATATCCACATTACTTCGGGCCCACAAGTATATTTCAAATTTGGGTACATCACAAGTACATGCTTGTAATCAATTGGTTAGTTTTGACTTTTCTTCTTATTGTTTGATTAATCTTCTCTCTAAAGCTTCGTGTAATACGCCTGACACCGGGAGATTTTCCTATTCTTTACAATCTCTTTCATTGCCAAGGTTTAAATTCATTTTCAATTTCTTTTAAATCTATTGCTATCAATTATCTTCTTTTTGATTTAATTTTATTGTAAAATTTTAATTTTGCATTTATTAATTATCAAGCTGACAATTAATAAATGCAAAATTAGTATTTATTTCTAGATTTTGGTTTTGTTGTTGTTACGTTGTTGAATAAGTTACCTTGCTTCTCGTTCTATCACTATGCCTTCTCTCTTTTGTTGGGACCTTTTGTTTTTTTCCCATTTGTTGGGAACCTTTGTCTTCTCTTCATTACTGGGAGCCTTCGTCTTCTCTCTGATGTGAGAGCCTTAAAATGATGTTAATATTTTTTCTTGGATCAGTACTTGAGATATTTGGTTGTGCATATACTGCTAACTCAAATGCATCACTTTATCGTGTTTTCAAAGCCAAATTCTTACCGTACGGGGGTTTACAAAAGGCTTATGTTGAGTCATGTTCAAATTTTGTTTGGAGAAGCATTTGGGCATCACAAGTTATAGTTCCCAAGGACACTCATTGGAGTTTTGGTTCGGGTTCGGTCCTCACTACTCAAGATGTGCTAAGTTTTTTTGCAATCATTATATTTCAGACGAGACTCTGACAGTTGTGGAGTGCCGTTTCATTAAATTTTATTATTACAATGTGTTTTTTGCTTAAAAAAAAAAGAAGAAAAAGACTTTTCTCAAATTTCCTAAATATCGTGAAGAAGTCCAATTAGCTCCTTAAAAAGAATATGGATGTCGATGTCCTTCAAAAATATCAAAAGTATAGCGAAATAATATGCTACCTTATTCAATAGTACACGACAGCTACTAGTACACTTTTTTTCTTTTTTTTTTTTCCGAAATTCAAGCTTTTTCATAAACTAGTGAGTTACCCGTCGAGATTCGACGGGAGCATAGTAATGCTAAGAATAACTTTTTTTTTTTAATATAATTGAAGTTATATAATTAAAAAATATAAGATTATGAATAAATTGTATTTTATTCTCACTATCATCACTATTACTAATTGGCCACTTAAAAAGAAGTGATACAACTAATTTTATTCGTCAAACATACAAAAAAAAAGAGAAAGAAAGGATGACACAAATAAATATAATTAGTCTCATTTTTACTACTACCTCTATTTCAAAATGAATGTTTAAACAAAATTAAACCTTTTTATGTTGGGAAAGGGAGTAACATCTTTGTCAAATTTAAAGTTAGCTAAGATAAATTGCAAATGCATGCATATGTTTATTGTATTTGAGTAAGAAAGAAATAACCATTTATATGAGTTGTAAGACTTCATATTGGATGGGGGTAGTATATGTTTGACTCGACTTGAATCATTTCTTTGATCATAGTTCATAGGCGCACTAACCCTAGGTCCATAAAATTTAAAGCTGAACCACAGTTGAATTTACACGGGTAGTACTTTGTCAGCAAAATTAGAGAGGTCAAGGTGCCAAAATTAAAGTGTATCAAGTACTAAACAAAAGTTACAAAATCAGTAGTACAACCCAGCAGCAACATTCTTGAGCAGTGAGAAGTGATTTGGCGAGTTAGGGTTTCGAATTACCTGATAAAGATGAAGGAAGGGGCGGTCGGCGTCGGCGCTTGAGCAGTCGTCGGGGACGGAAGAAAGGAGCGATCGCCACCGGAGAAGGGGCAGTCGGCGTCGGCGATTGAGCAGTCGGGGGAGAGCGCCGCTCGTGCCTCGTTCTAAAATGAGAGAGAGACTAAGAGTGAGAAGTGATTATTGTTAGGGTTTAGTGTTAAGTTTATGTTTATATGTATATAAATCAATGGTCCAGATAATACATTTACAAATGATCAACGGTCCACATCGCGGTTTGGACTATCGGTTCCGCGGTTCGGTTCCATATGGTTCGGTTTGGTTTGGTTCGGTTTATGACAGTCAGACCGCAGACCGAACCAAACGGCACGGTTTATGCTATTTTCCAGACCGAGCTGAACCACGGAAGTATAAAAACTGAACCAAACCACCTGGTTTGGTTTGGTTCGGTCTTAAACCGCGGTTTGAACCGAACCGCTGACACCCCTAGTACATGCTACACCAATCGAATCAGTATTGTATACCGTGTGCCAATCAATTAGATAGAAATAATACGGTACCATACCAAAAGTACGACATACCAACTTCTTTGTATCAATTATAATTAATACAGTTGATATACGAGTAAGTTGGTACGGACAGATACAATTTGTCACCCACAACCCCGTTTTCATGATTTAGGCTGCTCCCATTTCGCTCGCCGCTACTACAGGAGTCGCTTTTGCTTTCTTCCTCTGGCTACTAAGATGTTTCAGTTCGCCAGGTTGTCTCTTGCTTGCCCATGAATTTAGAAGCAATTTGAAAGGTTAACCTATTCGATAATCTACGGATCTCTATTTAGTTTCAACTCCCCGAACCATTTCGCTACACATTTGTGGCCAAAGTGAGTAGTTTCTACTTTCAATTGTTAAATGGGTAGATATTGAAAATAGAAGGAAGCTAAGGGTAGACAATGAAAGTAATCTTAAATTTGCCCCAAATTATTTTGCAATCATTAAAGTTCAGTTACCTATCATTTGGAATGAAAATACTGTATAAATTGGCATCCTCTCTCTACGACTATACAGTCAAAATTTGTATCATCTTTCTTTCTTAGAGTTGGATCGCTCCGAAAATGGAAGCTTTAGTCTGCAAGAAGATCGGGGACCCAACAACCCCATTAAACTCATCCGACGACTCTTCCGCCCTTTCCCTCTCTACTTTTCACCCAATTCCCAGATTGAAATCTCCCACTTCCGTCAGAGTTCGAGTCAAATCCACCAGCTTGAACTATGCCAATTACCTTCAAATTCTCGGCAAGTACCAAGAAAAGCTCCCCTTGCCCTTCATCCCAGGCTCCGATTACTCCGGCACCGTCGAATCAGTCGGTCCCAGTGTCACCAAGTTCAAGGTCGGCGACCCCGTTTGCTCTTTTGCTGGCATTGGAACTTTCGCCCAATTCCTCGTTGCTGAAGAGAATGATTTGTGAGTATGATTATGATGAGAATCAATCGCCCTTTCTTTTTTTATAGCTTTAATAAGGTACTATTATTATGCAGTTAAAGTTCTTTGCTTGGGGTTATGACCTAGTTCAAGAATCTATTTATAATACTACTACTTCTGTTTCATGATTTTGGAGGCAACAGAAATGGAAATGGAAAATAATTCATGATTGAAAAAGGATCGTGTTTTTTTTTTTTCTGGCCATTCCTATTTGCTGAGGAGAATGATTCGTGAATAGATGATAATCAGAAGTACTGCACTTTTTATTTTAAATTGGTGTGTGTAGAGGGGGGTGTTAAGCTCAAGCGGCATCAGTTATCACTTTTATATGAAAGGTCAGGGTTTCAATCCCCACCAAATGCACTTTTGTGATAGCTTAAAGCACTCATTAAAAAAAAAAAATTGGGGGGGGGGGGGGGGTCAATCATTATGCAGATTCCATGGCTTGGGGTAATCCCTAGTTCAAGAATCCAGTTATATGATGCTACTTTTGGTTCATGATTTTGGAGACAACTAAAAGGGAAATGGAAAGTAATTCATGCTTTGTCTTTGATTTATGATTTAAAAAGGTAAGGGAAAGAAGAGAAAGCAGGGCAATTAACAAAAAAGAGCTAATGTGTCTGTTTCTTCATCATTTATAAATTACTTTCATAGTTTCATGCTTCTATTATGTGGAGAATACAGCTAACAACATACTGTATGGGCTAATCAGGAGAAAAACAAGATCTGCGTGACGTTGACATGCTAATAGCTATATTCATCAAATTTTTATGTGGAATTCTTGAGAATTTAGTTTCGAGCGTTTAGCTGTAAAGTTGATTGGGATTTTAAGAGTGAATACTTTAAAGGTTTTGATTTGTGCTGAAAATATTGAAGGCTTTCGGTGCCAAAGGGATGTGATTTAGTTAAGGCTGGTGCACTTCCTGTTGCATATGGAACATCACATGTTGCCTTAGTTCATAGAGCTGGTTTAAAATCCGGTCAAGTATTGCTAGTTCTGGGTGCAGCCGGAGGTGTTGGTCTTGCAGCTGTACAAATCGGAAAAGTCTGTGGGGCCATTGTCATTGCCGTTGCAAGGTATTCTCAAGTTACTCTGTTTCGACACTCAAATTGTCAAATACTACTTGTGTTAGCATAACTTTCACATTGGTTACAGAGGAGATGAAAAGGTGGAGTTTTTGAAGTCAATGGGTGTTGACCATGTGGTGGACTTGAGCAAAGGAAGTGTTATTGAAAGCGTGAAGGGATTTCTGAAAACGAAAAAGCTGAGAGGGGTAGATGTGTTGTATGATCCAGTTGGAGGGAAGCCTATGAAAGAATCGATGAAGTTATTGAACTGGGGGGCCCAGATTTTGGTTATAGGGTTTGCGAGCGGAGAAGTCCCAGTCATTCCTGCTAATATCGCTCTTGTTAAGGTAGGTACTACTTGTTGCTCTCGCTCGCATGGCTGTTATGTGTGATGTTGTTATTAAAAGTATTGGTTGGATGTTGTTACTGCAGAACTGGACAGTTCATGGACTTTACTGGGGAAGCTACAAAGTAAACCGACCTGGCGTACTTGAAGATTCCCTAAGGGAACTGTTATCTTGGTTGGCTAAGGGGCTTATTACTATCAACATTTCTCATCGTTACACCCTTTCTGAGGTTAGTTACACTGCTTCCGTCTTGAATCTGTTTTTCGGTTCCAAACTCGGCACCTTGACCCACCCTTTGTTTTGTTGTTTGTTGGGCAGGCCAACTTTGCATTTTCTGCCATAAAAGAGAGGAAAGTAATTGGAAAGGTGATGATTGTTTTTGATGACCAAAAAGCAGTAAAATCTAAGCTTTAATCTCTTCACTCAGGGAGACGAGGCTTTCAAAAGTGTGTGTCATGAAGATGATTTTCATTTGCATTTAGACTCTGTGTGCTCATCTAGTTGTTTTTTTGTTGAACTTTGGTGAATAAAATGTATACTTTGTTCCGTCTTTAACCTTTACATTGCTACACACGCTCCTCATATGGGTAATTCAACAGAAAGAGTGGAAAATATATTAGTTTGAATCAGTGTTCTAAAAGACGCCTGTCTAGGCGCTAGGCGTTCATGAAACGCCTAAGTCCCGCCGCCTAAGATATTATAACTATTTTTGAATTCTCGGCCCCACCTAAATCCGTTTAAACCCCGCCTAGGCGCTAGGCCCTGCTGCGGCACCTAGCGACCGACTAACGCTTTTTAGAACCTTGGTTTGAATCAGGGAGTATATGTTTGTCAGTTAGCTAGGGCCAGAATGTTGCATCTTAACAATATAGATGAGATGAGATACCAGTAGAAAAGCAGCAACCTGGTTCCATCTGTTTCCCCAAACTCTGCTTCTCTACCACTTAGTATATACTCCCTCCGTCCCAGAAAGATGGTCCACTTTTGACTTTTGATAGTCAATACAAGTGAACTTTGACTAAATATAAATGTCAATCCAACCATCCTTGTGAAATTCTAAAACTTGTGATTGATTAATCATCAAGTGATTTATCAATGACAAATTTTAAAATTTTATTGGGATGATTAGATTGATAACTATCTTTGGTCAAAGTTCACATGTATTGACTGTCAAAAGTCCAAAGTGGACTATCTTTCTGGGACAGAGGGAGTATAATCATTTGGGAAAATCACATTAATTGGAACAAATTTGTTTTCCATCAAACTTGAGCTAGAGAGAGAGGTAAATGCAGGTCACATTCATCTTCATTTTCCATCCACCAATCTTTATGCAACAATATTCATCTTCCTGCTCTCTCAACAATTTCTTCTAATTCCTTTCTATCATCCATAATTCTTTCTTTCCTCTTGAGTTCATAACAATTAATTCTAAGAATTGTTTATCTTGTAACCGCTATAAAAACCAAACCAACCATCTTAATTCACCTCCTCCATGTCAACGCGTTCCCATGTAATATGTGAGAGCCCTCATTGCATGTGATTGGAGAGGAATGGATTCAGATTACCACACGGTTGATCACACGCCTTTGGATACAAGATAACTAATGTGTTTGGTGCTAATTCTACCATTGATGGATGATTTGAGGATCATTGTCAATAAATCATTCCACCAAATTCCCATCTTAGGTATTTATCATCTTTTTTCGTAATTACTTATGTCTTGTCTTTACGTCTTCTTATTATTTTTTTTGCCTATTTAATCTTTACATTGATCACCTTTACGAACTTTGATTCTTAAAATGATTTTAAGAATCAAAGTTCGTTAAAGTCCACTTTGCTAATCCCTAACTCAATGGGTAGTTAAAGTCCACTTTTGTTATTTTCTTCCTTTCTTTTCTTGAGATGATTATAAACTTTGTGTGACAATTCTCCAATTATGGTGCCCGAAACATTCACAAGTCTATCTTTGTGACAATTAAAGTTACTTATGGATGGATGAGCACAAGTTCAACATAGTCAATCTCTCTTTTAATAAAGTCTCTTGAGTTTACTTGCAAATAAAAAGGCACTTAATCCGTGCCAACATTCCCTTTTTTTAAATTTTCTCTTGAGTTATAAAAAATCTTGTTTTCATAGGGTTTAAGGTTTAGAGTTTAAAGTTTACGGGTTGAGGGTAATGTTTAAGGGTAATACTAATATTAAAAAGTGGAATTTTTATAACTTATGGAGAAACTAGTTCCCCCAAAACATACTCTTTCACAAATATCAGGACGGAGTATTCACACTCTTACTCTGAGACAGAGCCCGAAGCGAGTATTATAATATTTCTATTTTGAAAAAGTAACCTTTGTTATGAGACGCCTAAATAAGAAATAATATCTCACATCAGTGGGATATAAAAAATTGGAGTGATAGTTAAGTTCCCACGAATTACCATTGAATATCAATATCGTCCAAAGACTTTTGGGTGGATGCGTAGTGCTTTTGAGGGCACAAGATGAAGATTTGAACAGAGTGGCGGGTGGTGGAAGTCTGGCGTGGGGGTGGGAATGGATGGAGTAGGGCTATAGGGAGCATAGACCAGATGGTAAAATGCGTTGACTGAGTGGAAAAGGCGCGGCTTGGGTGGCAGCAGCATAGGAGTATAAAAGGGTTAATTGCAATTTAGACCTTGAAGTATCCTACCACCCTTCCAAGCAAACCCCGATGTGTTATTTTTGTCAAATCGGGTCTTGATGTTTTTAAAACTCGCCAGTTAAGGCCTTTTTGACGGATTTCGTTAGAAAGTTAGTTATGTAGCATGTGCCATGCACGTGACTAACGGAATTGGGTGACTTTAAATTGATATTAGCTATTAAGGGGTTATAAATGACATCTTAAAAAACAAGGGATGGAAAAAAAAAACTATAGTATACACCTTCTTCTTCCTCCTCCATCACACACACACACTCTCTCTCCTCTCTCTAACTCACTCTAGAACTCTATCCATCTCGGCGTTTTTCCTCCGGTGATGGCGTCGAGACTTCTTCTTGAGTAATTGGTTGACGACCCAGATGATCTTTCGCTGAGAGACCGTTGCTTTGTGAGGATTTGTGAGTTCTGAAACAGAGAAGATTCCCTATCAAAGAAATCGGAGAGATCAAAACCACAACAGAATATCCGATTTTCGTCGACGTAAAATATGGGGTTTCCGGCCAAACAAGGGTTACAGGGAATGTAGCAACGATTGAAAATGGGAATCAGCAACTGAGCTCTTTTCAGAGCATTTCTTGCAATTTTAATGGCCTTTTCCGGCTCCCCAAAGAGCGTTCCTGGCGATGTGAAATGAAATAGCATCGATGGGTAAATCACGGGAGGCACGTAGTTGGTGGCGAGAAAAGAGATTTAGAGGGCTCGCCGGAATCTGGAAAATTTGAAGAAATCGCCGGAAAAACGCAGATCTGGTGGAAAACACAAGGTTTATGTTTAAAATCGTGTAAAGAAGCAAGATTCATGGAATAATCTGACTTTAAATAGCAAGAAATCGAAAATCTCAAACTTGCCGGAATAAGGGAAGTCGCCGGAATCTGGAAAGAACCGTCGGAATCTAGAAAAACAACCTGCCGGAATTTTGAAAGAGATGAACAGGGGAATAAGTCATTTTTTTGATTTTTTGGAAAAATACAAATGGGACACCAAGGGTAAATAGGTCATTTATTTACGATTTTGATGAAAAAAAAGATGGGGGTTGGGTTTGGGATGAACAATTTAAGTGACTATGTTTTATTTAACTAATTATATCCAACTAAGATTATTTTTTTTTAAATGAACTGATTTTAAATAATTAAAAAAAATACTCCCTCTGTCCTTAAATGAGTGTCCAAATTTTATTTTAAGGGACATCTAAAAATCTCAACTCTTAGTACAATTTGGTGGCAAAGATTCATAATCTTGTAATCTCATTTCCAAACATTTAGTTTTGCAAGTACAAAAAGACCGGTGAAAAAAAAAATTGAAAAAAAATATTTGTACTAAGTTGTGTTAAAAAAGGACTCATTTTGGGACAAAGATTTCTTTAAAATGGACACTCATTTAGGGAGAGAGGGAGTATTTTTTTGCCAGAAAAAGAATAAAATTATACATTTCTTTATTGCTTATATATTAATACTTTTTAATCCTTTAAGTTTCAAAATTTTCACTTAACCCCTTTATAGCTACTATCAATTCAAAGTCACCCAATTCCGTTAGTCACGTGCATGGCACATGCTTTTTAACTGACTTTTTAACGAAATCCGTCAAAAAGGCCTTAACTGGCGAGTTTTTAAAACATCAAGACCCGATTTGACAAAAATAACACATCGGGGTTCGCTTGGAAGGGTGGTATGGTACTTCAGGGTCTAAATTGTCATTAACCCAGTATAAAATTGTTCACAATTTACTTACCCCCTTCAACAGTCAAAATGACGTGGTTGTGGTTTTATTGTTCAAAAAGTCAAAAGGATCAGCAAATCCTATAGGCACTTTTTCCACGTTATTAACAAATTATCCACCTAAGACGTTTAGTAAATTTCAAACATATGCCCTCATTTTTCTCGAGTTTAGGACGTCAATTATAAGAGCATATCTAAATCCAATCCCTAAGTTTAAGGCTACTTTTCCCGTATATTATTTGTGACTTTCTAGATTATCAATATAAAGTGATCTGATCGGATCGAAAAAGAAAAATATCAATAAACAGTCCACATATTTCTCTCTTACTCTTGCTCAATATAAATGACTACTAACTCACAAATGATGCATGTTATTGAAGCATTCATGAAACATACGACAGTGGACAAATAAATGAGTAAAGAAACAGTAGCATGATGCACCTCTTTCCCACAACATCTTGAACGATGCAACTTTACTTTGACAAAACAATTGCATCATGTACTTCACCTCGATCGAACGTAATAATTTTCCCAAATGAACAACTACTTGACCTGACCTGAACAATCTTCATATCAACAGTTTGTTTATTAGCCAAAACAGCAATTTAGTTGTCAACTGGAGAGGTATACCTAGCTGCCTTGTAGCATACGGATATGATCTTGTAAGCCAAATCCCAGCATTGGAAGGAATAAATAGAATTACCCATCGTCATTCCAAACCTGCAGCATGAACTTGGAATCTCACAAAATCGCAAGTCAGGAACAACCAAATTCATAAGTTAACGAACCATTTCTATAAGAAATGTTGAATTACTGAAAAAAAAATGTTGGGCAAATGATTTTTTATCTTCATTTATTTTATTAAAAAACAATCGATTTTGTAGGGAATTTATATACTCTTTGCAAACCTCTCAATATAATAAAGTGGTGAACATGATTCTGCCTTGCCTGTACTGAAACTCATAATAAATTCTGGAAAGTTAAATGGTAGCAGGACCACAGACACATCACATTCATACTCATTCATATAAAATTATTTCCAACATTCAAGTTGCACTTGATTTCAGTTGTTCAAGTAAAGCTCATTTCCATATAAGGATTAAGAAAAAAGTGGTCCACATCCACCAGTTTAGGAAACTTCACATGTTTTTGATATTTTAAATTATTAACACAATCAAGAAAGGGAAAAGCTAGGTTAAGATTTATCAATGGTGCTCTAGGGCACAACTGCGCATGAACATATATAAAAACAAGGCAAGTGTACTTTTTTTCCTTCACATATAAAAAGAAGAGCGCTTTATGAACATGGCAGAACACTGTACTTTGTTCAAAACAAGTTGATGCTAAATTGACAAGTTTCACTTGTTTCAAACCAGAAAGTTAGACTACGTAGTAAAATAATAACATCATTTCTAGTTTTGATAAACTTTAACATCCTACAATGAATAAAACGCACTGTGCTTTGTGTGTTGTATTTGGCAGAGAGAAAAACACAAACTTCTGGTAATTACCTGCCACTGGAGCTTCCAAGAAGAAGAAGAAAAAGATTAATTACTATCAGATGCTGGGGTATCTTCGTAAATAGCCAGGATTTAGGTCTAACTCAGGGTTCTTCATATCCGTTCCGAACCTCACAAAATTGATAGCGAACTGTTTCCATTAGGAGCTGGTTAATGCGGGACAGGCCCGGCCTTTTGTCATCATTAGAAACAAACCCTATAACATTTATGCAGTGGTGCTATGGCACAGTTGAACATAAATTTATGGGCAGCTTAGTTAGGTGCACTTTCTCTTTTAAAACAAGAGGTACCTTCTCCAAAACAAACGTTCAGATGCATTTTCAAGCCACCCCAAAAGCCTCTTATTTTATTCACAGATAAATGAGTGCACAAAAGAGAGCCTTAGGGTTACTTTCTTCTATAAGCTCGTGGTTATATATATATATAAAAGAGGTGTTTTTGCAAGTCAAGAACATAGACCTACAAATGTCAGTAGGTGCCGGGTTCATGTTGATAAATATAAAGCTCCATCCTTGTTGTATATAATAACCTGGATATGCTGATCTAAGAATCTTTGAAAAAAAAAAAAAAAAAAAAAGACAAGATTTGGCAAAGAGGTTTCAAGACTACTGTCCAGAACATTGATATCAAATTCACCCGAAAAGTCTTACAAGTGATTAAGGATATGAAAAGATCATTTTATTTCATAATAAGAACCTATAGCTGAAGATGCTAATAGTTGAACATATCAACAAGAAAAAAATAAAAGCTATAAATAGAGCAAGCACTAGTCATAAGAAGGTAATAGAACAAACCAGCTCTTGGCTTCTACAAATAATGGTTAGCGTTAGCAATTAGAACACAAGAGTGTAAGAAGAAATCGTTTACGTAAAGCCAATGAAGGATATAATAAAAAAGTAAAGATTATCAAATCTATCAGACAACATGTTTAAGGTACTTGGTATAGGGTTTAAGGTCTCAAGGCAAAATGAATGTAGAGGCAACAGGAAAAGGGAGCTCCCTTCAGTCCAAGCATGGAGGGAGAGGGATGAAAACTATCTCCCGCATCATTCACTCAATCAAAGTAGCACAAAAACTCCATACTTCTCTACTAAGTGGTTAAATGAATGAGTCGGCAGCTAATTCAACTCCTCATCTATTCCATGAGTGGGCTGAAGGAAGCTCTCTTAGACCATTCCTCAACATGCCTAGCTTTTGGAAACTACTTAATTTTCACATAATTTAACTGCAAAAGCCGCTCAGATTCATATACATACATACTCCCTCCGTCCCAGAAAGACAGTCCACCTTTTTTCGTTGTTACTACGAGGGAACTTTGAGCAGTTATAAATGCTACTTATAATTATGTTAATGTGAATCTAAAAAATTGATATTAATAGTATTTATAATGGTGTATCAAGAACAATTTCAAAAATTTCATTAGAATAATTAAAAGTAGCTTTAATTATTACTCAAAGTTCCTTCGTAAAACCCATGAAAATAGGGGGACTATCATTCTGGGACAGAGGGAGTATCCATCCCAGAAAGATAGTCCCACCTTGATTTTTACGGTAAACTCAATCAAACTTTGAACATAATTCAAAAAATATCCAATTATCTCTATTATGCAATTCTAAAAATTGCTATTGATTATGGTGAATCAATAACATTTTTTTTGAAAGTGCCATAGGGATATCTTGATGTTCATAGAATTATGGTCAAAGTTTAATTGAGTTGACCACAAAAGTCAGAGCGGGACAATCTTTTCGGGACGGAGGGAGTATTAAGTAGGCAAACGAACAGTTTAAATTTCCAGAAGCGTTCTCACTTGTCCAATAGACAGAGATTTACAATTGGTGATTCAAGTGAAGACACTTCTGATAAGGATTTTTCTTGACACAAAATACGGAGTAACATCTTATGTCTACTAAGAAAAAGCAATTAAATATAAGCACAGAAGAACAATATTTAGCAAATTCATTCTGATTAAGGGTTAAAATGTAACCAGATATCAAACCCAACAGGAAATTTTTCTTAACATCACCCAGTTTTTTAACAAAGAAGAGCCCTAGCTACAAGCAGTTAAATCAAGAAAGAAAAAAGAAAACAAAGCTATGAGACTATGTTCGAAGGGGAGAAATCCTGGAAGTCCCGAGCCATGTTACAGTTATGAAGAATGCTTTTGGGTTCATGTTATTCTAAATGATTTTAATCAATTCCCTGCATCGAACAATCTTCAAAATGCATAACTCTTGACACCTAACTTGGATATGATTAAAGTTAAATGATTTTCATAAATTATCCAATGCCAAGCTATGCCTACGAATTACTTTCATAGGTTTCCTAGAGATTCATTCATGGAATCTTCAAAATAAAGTAGTCTACTTTATTTGTTAGGTTGTCTATATACAACTACTTAATCCTCTTGCCAGGAATTGAAATCAATTACTTTCATCGGCAGTTTGGCAGTCAAAAATTACAAATTATCTTTAGGGTTAGGCGGAACCAAAATTCTAGCATAGCCTAAAAAAGAAGAAGAAAAGAAACCGAGAAAGAAATTAGTAGATTGAGAGAAACAATTAAAGAAAGAGAAAATCAAGTGAAGTATGATTAGAGGCAATTAAGGGAGCGGGAAGACTTATCTGGGGCAACAAGAATTAGTAGATGGAGTCCACTTTAATTATAGTGGTCACTGAGTGAGAGTCACTAATGGTATTGGAGGGAGCAGCAACAGAAAATTGTGAAAAGATGGAGATGGAGATGGAGATGGAGATGGAGATGGAGATGATGGGTCATTTTCATCATGAGAGTCAGGGTAGGGAAAGAGACCCTTTAAAGATGTCACTATATCTTTCCCAGAAATTAGCCAAAAAAGAAAAAAGCAGAGACACATGCTAGTATTGAAATAATACTTTCACCGTCTCATCATTTGAAGGTTCACCTTTTACCTAAATAAGTGTCCCGTTTATCCTTTCTTAAATTAAAATGGTAAAAAATTTAGTACCCACTCACTTTTTCCTCTCACATACTCCCTCCGTCCCTATTTAACTTACAAATTTTGGGTTGGGCACATTATTTAAGGAAAAAGTAAAAAAGTTGATGTGGTGTGAGTGTAGATTGTTGAGTGGGAGAGAGAAAGTGGGGTAGAGAATAATGAGTGGATTGTTGTTGTGAGTGGGACAAGTGGGTCCCATTATTTTAAAAGTATTAAAACATTTCCTTTTTGGGAATTTGTAGATTAAAGTGGGACAACCAAAATGATAAATTTTGTAGATTAAAAAGAGACGGAGGGAGTACTTAAATTATGGGGCCCACTTGTCATACCTACTAATTTTCTCCTCTCACATACTCCCTCCGTCCCACTACAAGTAGGACTAGAGGAGTGTGCACAATAATTAAAAGAAAGTAGTGAGTGTGTGGTATAAAATGAAAAGAGAATGAGTACGATAAATAGCAGTGTTTGTTGAATAAAATGAGTTGTGAAAAATGAAGAGAGAGAGAATGAGTGGAGTTAAATGGTGGGGTTGGCTGAATATAAATATATTAAAATATTTCCATTTTGGACAGTCTCAGAGCTTAAAAGGGAAAAAAATCCTACTTATGCTGGGACGGAGGGAGTATTTAAATTGTAGGCCCTACTGGTTATACTCACTAACTTCTTCCCTCTCACAACCCTTCTTACACTCATCACTTTTTTTAATTTGTATGTCATCACCAAAATGGTGAAACTTCGAATGGAAGGGAGGGAGTACTGTATACAAATACAGTGTACAAGTATTATGGAAGTATAGTGGTTGAAAGAGAGAGAGGGAGAGAGTGTGAAAGGGAGAGAGAGAAGGGGTGAATTGATTTGAAATTGAATGACAGAGCACAAACAAAAACAGCTGGTTGCAGAGAGTTGCTGTACTAATGGATCTTGGTGCTGGGTGCTGAGATTACTTGCAGTACATAAATGGAGTTGTCACTGTTACTCTTTGACCATTAATTTCACCTCTTTCAACACAAGTACGGACGCCAACAGTGTACTACTTTTGTTTTTTTTGCTTTTTTTTTTTTTTTATTTTCTGGTACAACAGTGTACTGTAGGGATAGTCAAACCGAACCGAAACCGTCAAACTGGACCGGAACAGGAACCGTCTTGAATATTGACGAAAACCGGAACCTTGTGAACCGGAACCGTTTGTAACACGGTCCGGTTCCGGTTCATCCCCTCTGAAAACCGTGAACCGGCAGTTCCGAACCGCCATGAAGGGATGACCAAACCGGACCAGAACCGGAAAACCGGACCGGAACCGGACCGGAAAAGCCCGGAACCGGAGCAAACCGGGGAGTAAACCGGAACCGTGGTAAGCGCGGGCCGGTTCAGGGTCACTTATATGGCGAACCAGAACCGGATCGGAACCGGAACCGGATCGGCATTTCCATTAAAAAAATATAAAAATCCCTTATTTTTCAATAAATTTTAACATGTTTATTCATTAGTGTATTATAAAATAAAAATCCCTTGTCTTTTAATAAATTTTAACATGTTTATTCATTATTGTATGATAAAAAAAAAATAAAAAAAAGTAGCGTGGATTGAATCGGAACCGGACCAGAACCGTACCGGAACCGGATTGTGATGACTGGAACCGGAACCGGTGTAAGTGCGAGCCGGTTCAGGGTCACATATATGCCGAACCGGAACCGGGCCCGGAACCGGTTTTGGTCATAGGTGGCAGCATAGGAGTATAAAAGGGTTAATTGCAATTTAGACCTTGAAGTATCCTACCACCCTTCCAAGCAAACCCCGATGTGTTATTTTTGTCAAATCGGGTCTTGATGTTTTTAAAACTCGCCAGTTAAGGCCTTTTTGACGGTTTCATCAGAATTAACCATTACTAACGGAACATTGACAAGAAAAGTTGAGTTTTGACTGATTTTTTTAGTCAAATTCAGTGAATGAAAATAATAAAATTTTGATGAGTATATAAAAGAAAAGAGGGACGGGCCTCTTTAGTTTTTTAAACATTTTTTCTATACCTTTTTGTAAAAAAGTCGGTAATAAAATATTATTATAATTGTTTTTTTGTTAAAAGATTATTGTTTTTTTTTAAAAGGAAACTGTGGACCGGCGGTTCCGAACCATGAATGAACCGGCGATTCTGAACCGTAACCGTAACCGTAACTGGAAGAGAAACAGTTCGGTTACGGTTCAAGCTTTTCCGGAACCGGAACCGTGTTTGGTCATCCCTAGTGTACTGCTTCATCTCAAAAGAATAGTATTCTCTTTATATTTTTTAAACACTTTAATTATTTTTTTATTTAATTGTTATTATTAAGTATATACTTTCATAAGTATTTTTAATAATGTGTCAATTACATTTGAAATTTTGTTTGTATGATTAAACTTTATAAATTGATATTTAAATTTCATTAAATTGGAAACTTCAGTTGGCGATTTTCATTTTATATTTTAAATAAATGAAGAGGAATGTTGTTGATGTGGTGTTTGATCTTTTGTATTCTCTCTTTTGTGAAAGCCTTTTTGCATTCTCTCCTTTGCGAGAGCATTGTCTTTTTCTTCTGTTTTCCGACATTCTTTGTGGAATCATATGGGGATAATAGCATGTCTTGGAAACTTTGGTTGGCGATTTACTGCTAGCCAAGAAGCCTTAAATCAACGTGTCTTCGGAGCTAAATATTTTCCGATGGGGGATTTTGTGAATGCCGATAAATGGCAATGTCAATGTTACGCTTGGAGAGGCATATGTGTGTTCCAGGGTATTGTTACTAGAGGTTCAAGTCAAGGTGGAAGAATGAGAACGCTGGTGCAACTTTATGCACAAACACCTTTCGTCATCCCTCTTTTTGCATTTTATGTGTAATTTTAAATGTAATTGTAATGACTGGTTATATTTGGATTGAGCCTCTAATATTTGTAAAGAGTCTACTCTTATTTTTGTGTTTTTGCCCATAATCTATATCTATATAATGGCATAAGTGAACTTAACACACTTACTAAACATGGCAATTTGGCGCCAAAAACATATTTCTTTGAGTAACAACTTTTGATGAAACATCATTAAACGTATGTCTTTATATTAAACATACCCATTAAATAAGGCATTGAAAATAACAGTATTTATTACAAACATTTAATAAATACTACAACTACTTTCTATTAATAACCGTAAATTATTTAAATTTTCTACTGAATCTAAGTTCTGATTTCTTTTTCCTTTTTAGTGTGGATGAATAAAAGCATACAAACTAATTTTCATGGCTGGAACTGAAGAAATCTTGATTGGTGACAAAAAGGAATCAAGGCAACATTGTTGGGTATGCTTATCACTTAACCCTCCTACATTTGTTAGAATTGATTGATACCATCACCTATGAGTATTTTTATGGACTTTAGGACCTCATGTAAAGAAGTTTATAACATTTTTAGCCAAGTCATGTTTATAGTATATGCTTAGATTATAGGACTTGAAGCTTTGAAGTATCGAAGATTTCCTAAGCAGGATTCATTTCACTGCGCAGGATGTTCTCTGCGCAGGTCGCCACTGCGCATAAATATCTTGCACAACTTTTGACCCTGCTCAGTTTTCAAGGTCTTATTCCCTAAACTCTGAAGAGATCTTTTAGTGACCAAGCATGGTGCGCATGCTTCCCATGCGCATCATCCATTCGTGCCGGCAATACACATGCCTTTGTGCGTGGACACTCAACCTTGGTCAAATTCCTCATCTCCTGATCTCATATTCTAGAAGTTTGGAAAGCGACAAGACAAGCTACGCTTTTTGGATTGAGTCAGAGTGCTGAGGTGTGCACAAACGACAAAATAAGCACACTCAGCAAAACCATTAGTGGAGACATGCTTCAAAGAAATATCTCAAGTGAAGACAGCTGTCAACCTTCTAGAAGAAGCTTTTGAATTTGGTCTTCATGCTCAGTCTCCAACGGCTCTAAGACATCTACGCACCAATCATATTGTGCCAGGTCATCATCTTTGATCAGAGCCCCAACGGCTATAAAGGACACATGCGCGCCAATCACTTTGTGCCAGCTCATTGTCCATGCTCAGAGCTCCAACGGCTATATTCAAGCTCTCAGCTATAAATAGCCTGCTCATCTTCATTTCCAAGCTGCCCCTCATGTTGGCCACTATACTTCAAGCTTGCATGCTTCAAGAGCTCGAGTTTCATGCTTCATTGAGAAACCTTGAAGATCTGAAGACTGCTGCTCAGTATTTCCAGATTCTTTAGAACACCCTTCAAGATCTTCAAACCTTCAAACTCCTGCTCATATCACAAAGCCCTATATCACCAGAATTCTTGGTGCTCTTCATCTTTCATTTTCATAGAGCCCAGAATTTCTGTCACACACACACACCTCTTGAAGCTTTGATCATTTTGATCTAACTTCTTGAGATACACCGGTTTAGTCTAGGATTTGTTCTTCATAGATAATAGATCTTGAGTTAGTATTGAGCTCAAATGTTGTAATTTATAATACTCTCTCATATTATAAGATCTCCATTAGAAATCCAAGACTAACCATCTTGGTAGAGGATGTAGATCTTTCATCGATCGAACCTCTCCAAATAGCGTGTTCATTATATTTACTGCATATTTCCTGCTTAACTATTTATGAACTGCTTTGTTTGATCTTTCAGATTGCTACACTTTACTGTTGTAATTGTTATTGCTCATTTGCCTTAGAACCATTTTTGCGCCACTCTTTAGCCTCAAACTTAGCGCGTGCGTTTCTATCTCTGCGCAGTATACCCTGCGCAGAGCTGCTTTAAATTTCCGCTGTGCATTTCACACTCTTGCTGCGCGCTATACTTAGCCAAAATAAGAGTTGTGCACATTTGCCATTGAATTGCAAAAGGGTTTGAAAAGAATTTTAAAACGTTATTCACCCCCTCCCTTCTAGCGATTTTTCACACCCTTGTTGCCCCTTTGGGACCAACAAGTGGTATCAGAGCAAACACCTTCATAAAACTTATTTTGTTTTTCAAGCTTAACAGCTTGGGTGCCGATTCAATATGGCTTCAAAATCTTGGGTAATGACTAACTTTTCACATGTTCCTGCGCCTGCTCAAACCTCAGATCAAATCCAGAAAGTTCTCCAAACCTGGTGGATCCTCAAGCAAACCTCGTATTCTCTCTCATAGAGACTCAAAGAAAGATGACTTGGTCTGCTACAACTGCAGAAAGCCAGGACATTTCGTTTCAAAATGCCTACTCCAAAATTTGAGTACAAGGAAAAGCAACCCTGCGCACAAAGCATCTAAGCAGTGCGGAATGGCTGCTGAAGAGAACTGCGCAGAAAAGAAGCTAAGGTCTTGGAGACTAACTGAAGACAACAATGCTGACTCTGAGGATGGACTGCTCTGCTTAGTGGCAAATGCTGACATCGATTCAGATTTTTCTGAAATGAAACCTGAGCATGCGCCAAGGACAATCAAAGAAAGGTCCCTTCACTCTTGTGGAAATGGGACACCTTCACCAAGCAGACAGAATGGCAAGTACCTATCTGCCAGAGCTAACCTGACAAAGCTGCGTCATCACTAACTCCGCAGCCGAGCAAGGAATCTCTTAAGCTCAGTTGGTATCGACAGTGGATTCTAGACACTACTGGAGATGTCAACACTCTTAAAGATACGCATGAAGGAAGAGATCACTCAGTAACATATGGTGACAACAACAAAGGGCACATAATTGGATTTGGATTAATCATAAAAGATAGTCTCAAGCACAACCTGCTCTCCATATCACAATTATGCGATAAAGGTCTGGAATGCCATTTCACTTCAACGCACTGCTATATCAAGAATGGCGTTCCTGGACTAACTTTGCTCACAAGGACTCGTAAGACCAATTTTTATATTATTGATCTTACCGCTATAATTTCTATTACTAATCCTTGTTTTGTAGCAAAGAACATAAGTGAATGCAGCTAGCATTGGTATAAGCACCATGCCATCTTAGTAAGCAGCCTGAGCAGTTTTTCCTCCAGCAAGATTGCTCCAATGTCAAAACGCTTACAACCGCTTCACCTCATGTGTTTGGACCGCTCACTACCGCGAGCATTGGACCAACCTGTGGTATCTCAATGATATCCTGGCTGCTCTCCTTCTAAATCTCCAAACACAGAAGACATCGTTAGAGTTCGATACTTCAACGGAACAGAATTTATGAACAACGTTGTCGCTCAATATTGTGAGAACCAACAAGAACCCACAAATGGTATTCTTCACAATTTCTCTGCTGCTGGAGTTCCCCAACAAAATGGCGTTGTGGAAAGAATCGCCCGTTGATTGAGGATGGATAGACAATGATAGTAGAAGCGAACTACGCAGCATACACCAAAGATTCCTCGGACTTCAAATCAAGCAATTGAATGATGGCATCTTCATAAATCAAGCCAAGTACACAAGGGACTTAATCAATAAATTTGGACTTGAAAATACTAAAACATACGACACTCCAATGGCCACCAGCAACAAACTTAACAGACTTAAAAGGTAGGTTGATCAGACTGTATCAAGGTATGATTGACTCTCATTTATCTTCTGCTAGTTTGCCAAGATATTATGTTGTCTGGATCTGTGCGTACTATCATGCTAATTCTTCATAAGCGCACACAACTGCTATAAAATGTATTAGACATATTTTTGGCTCTGTTAACCTCTGACTTTGGTACACCAAAGATTCGAATTTCGATTTGTTAGGTTTTTCAGAAGCGGACTACGCAGCATGCACCATTGACAGGAAGAGTACAAGTGGAACATGTCATTTCCTTGGAAATTGACTTGTAGCATGGGCGAGCAAGAACAAGCTGCTGTGTCCATCTCCACTACTGAAGAAGAATATATTGACTTGTAGCATGGGACTCATGAAGAGAATTGTCAAATTCTCTGCGATGATATGTCCACCATAGCAGTTTCCAATCCTGCCAAGCACTAATACCAAGCTCATCAACATCTAATATCATCTCCTCAAGAATTAACAAGTGATCTCTTGAAAGGAGAAATGGGTATGCTTAACCTTAGCTAACTTGTCCATATAATTTACTAATACTAATGTATTTGCTTGATAAGTGTGCAAAATAGGTTAAGTTTCATGCGCCCTGCGCAACACCTGCGCAACAAATGTCTGCGCATGAAACAACAGTTCTGAGATTTATAGAATCTCTGTGCTATCAATGCGCTGCGCATGACTATCCATGCGCAAATCATCGTGGACCGCAGGTAAGTGTTCTATTCATTATATTTTGCACATAGGTCCTTGACTGAAAAGTCAACGCTTAGTCACAAGGTTACTTGTGTAATTAAATTTTTCCTGCACCTCTATTCTTTGAATTTTCTTAGGAAATTACCTTTTTACCCCTGCGCATGTCCCATTGTCATTTAATGCAAACTGTGATTAATGACAGCGCACCTCGCGAATGTCTGCTCACCATTTAATGAAGAAGGTGATGCGACAGCCGTCAGCCTCTCTTCGCTGACACACGCGCGCGCAAAGACTGCGCACGCGCGTCCCCCATTCGGCCACGTCACCCTGCTAACGTGCGCTCGTCCTTTCACTGACTGAGCATTCATGAAGAAATTGACTTGACAGTGACCGGCTTAGAACTTCACACGCACACACGCGCATAGGCCTGCACGCGCGTTCCCTTTAGTGACACGTGGTATTGCTACCCTGCGCCGCTGCACTTTTTCTCAAATATCTCTCAACTATCGTGCGCCTAACTTCTCCTTCCTACTTAAACCGTTTATCTCTCTACTTCTCTCTTCTCTAATTCTCTCTCACTCTCTCTCTAACCTCTGTTCTAAACCTTCATATTTCATCTCCTTCTCTTTATCTTCAACCTCAATTTTTTCTTTTCTCAAATCATTTCAATGGCGCCTAAGAAAACCAAAACTCAACAACCCTAAATCATCATCTCCGACTCTTCTTCTCACTCCAATCCTGGGAACTCTCAGAAAGAAGAACTAGAACAACAATCAGGGCATCCCACCGTCAATGACATGGTATGTTTCACTATAACTTCTTACTTTTCGCCATTGTTGTTCTTAGAGGTCTTAAAACTCCCTTTTTTGATTTCTCCCTTGTTTGTTGATCATTTTTTGAATCGTTGGTTGTTTTGTGTTCATATTTACCTGATCTATTCTTTCATGTAGTTTATTTCATGATCAATGGTCGTTATATATGTTTTTCGTCAATTTCTGAGCTCCATAACCTCCATGGCAGACGAACCGTTTTTCTGAATTTCTGGGTTTGTTTTAATGTTGTTGACTATACTTTTTACATGGTTGACTTAGTCCTGTCCATGCCGTCATTTCGATGTATTTTTTGTTGAATTTTGTCAACTTTTGTTTTTCGGTGTTCTTGGGTGTTCTTCATATTCTTAAATATTCTTTCTTATTTTTTAAATATTTTATTTGGTCAATTGATTTATCCCCAAGTATTTGTGTTCTGCGCATAGTTTTTTCTGCGCATATAGTTTTATCTAACTTTCTGCGCACACTTCTTTACAAGTATTTATTCTCTCTGCGCATGATCTCTTTCTGCGTATGTATTTTTTTGCGCATCTAGTTCCTATTTTCTGCGCATATATATATTTTTTTTTATCATGAAACTTGTGCCAAGGTATATCTGCATTATTTGCAAATGCGCACAGCTCCATGTGCAATAGGCTGTCTAATTCTATCCATTGTTTTACGCAGGGACACATTTACTTCATACCTGGTTGGGAACTGATTCAGGCAGATCTTTCTCTAGACGCAGTTGGACGTCGTCTGCTGCACCTTCTCAGTTCCTCTGGCATTCTTCCGTTATTCACTCTTGATCAATCCTTCATAGTGCCTGCGCTAGTAGATGAATTATTCAAGACAGCAAGAGTTGTCCCGGCACAACTTGAAGGCAAGCCAACAGAAATGATCATGGCCACTGTACAGCGCAGTGATGTAATGTGTTACGGTTTATTCCGCAAGTGCACGGGTTATTAATAGTATAGTATGTGCAAGTACGGGTCGATCCCACAGAGACAACTTAATTCTAAAAATATTTTGCTTTGGATAAAAATAAAGAAAAGAAAATGATTGGGGGTAAAAGATTGTTTGTCACTAAACTAGAAATACTTGTAAATGCTTTGACTTTTAATTAGAAAAACTCTTATTTTGAAAGAATTCTCGGGATTGGGACTCAAATATTCATGTGTTCATCATTCAATTATGCTCTCTTTAGATTAAAGACTTCATTATAATACAAGGATGGTACGTTGTATTGTGTCAACTTCTTAATTAAGGCTTAAAACACGCGTATTTTAATACTAATTATGCCCTATCTCTCGATGGTCCATAATTAGCAAAAATCCATTAAGTTCATAAAAATCCACGTACTTCCACTCAAGGACATCCCTAGGCCATTAATCTACTCTCGTGATTAATGAAACCTAGTCACTTTATATGGTTCCGTTAATCGAGATTCACCGCTAGGTCCTTCTCTCGATTAACTGAGATTCATACAAAACATGGATATCGTCATGGTTGTAGGCGTTTTAGTACAATATAAAGATGATTGTTTAAGATGAAGATATATGAATTTAGAGAGCATAAAGTCAATGAACTTGTGAATATTATGAGTATCCAATCCCAAGAAAGAGGAGGATTACTCACTAACCATTAATTTAACAATAAGAATAAGAATAAAAGATAAGATAAAGGAAGAAATACTTATTCAGATTTTGAAATTCAATGATGGAAGAATACTTCTTTATTGCTTTAGAATACCTCTCTCAATTCACTCAAAATTCTGGAAATAGTTGAAGAGACTAAGAGTTTGACTATAATAACTTTACAAATGATTTCTAGATATCCCTGGATCTCTGGATATATGGATATATGGATATATTCTAAGGCTGCTGTAGCCTTCTTATATAGGCCCTAGGACTGATTTGGGTGTCTATTCCCGGATTCATTCACCAAGAGAAGTGTCTGTTGGAAGCACTTTTTCATAACAGGCGTCAGGATCCGGTCGGGTTGCTGAATTGGTCCGGCCGGATTCAAGTTGGTCCGACCGGATTTAGCCTGCGATCCGGGCGGATCGCTGTCTTCTGGAAATTTTGCTTGTTTTGATTAGATCCGACCGGGTCTTGGTGATGGGTCCGGTCGGATCTTTGCCTTCTGGGCTTGAATTCTTCTTTTTGTAAAATGCTTTGCTCCCGTCTTTCCTTCCTTCGTTCCTTTAGCTCAGATTAGCCCCAATTAGTACCTGTTTTCTGCAATTTCAACACCATACTACACCACGCGCATTATATCCGTGAAAGTAAAAGAAAATGATGCAATATGGAATTTAAATACTTAAAATGACTTTAAAAAGTACAATGTTTTGGACCTTAAATGACTATAAAATAGTCATTTATCAACTCCCCCACACTAAAACCTTGCTTGTCCTCGAGCAAGCTTACAACTTTGAAGAAGAGAGAGTGACAAATGACATAAAATTTTTGAAAAAAAATCAAAGAAGGTTTCAATGCTCCCTCGGAATATTGTTATATTGTATTGCCTTCACAAAATCATTTCCTTTTAAATTTTCCGTCCCAAGAAACTTGTGAGAAAGAACATAAGAGGATATTGGAAAGTAAATAAAGAATTTTGGATGTCAATATAACATGAATAAATACTATTGAATAAGAGCATATAGGAATAACCAAATGAACTTGTGGATTTCAAGTATGAAATAGAATTTAAATTCACTCTTTTGAGTGCTTTGTGAATAGGGTTTTTCATGCTTGGGAATACATTTCTTAAACTCATGATTTTATTCTTTTCAAAGATATTCAGATTTTATTATGCTCCTTGAATCACAAAAATTAAGGCGGATGAAGGTAGTGGAAAATTTAATTTTATTAAGTTTTAGAAGTGGCAATTGAGTTCTTTGTAAATCATCACACTCTATAATGATAAATTCATTTAGATATTCGAGTGGATGATACACAAGAAGATTGATTTATGTTTTTAAGTCTTAAAAGTGGAAATGGAAAGCTTTGTGATTCTTAAAGAGCATAACAATGTAGTAAATCTTTGGAAAAGAGTAGAAGTAAAAGTTTTTGAAATGTATATATAAGGATGTTTTATAACTATTCACAAGTATAATGTATTCAAACTTAATATCCACAAATTCATTAATAATGTAATGCTTCTATTCAAGAATATTTAAAAGTCTATATTAATTTTGAAAATTTTCCATTTACAATCCAATATGATCGTAAGTTCTTTGTGACAAATCTCTCAAAAAGTAAAGTTTAAGAGGAAATAATTTTACTTAGGCAAATTGTAAGTATAGATAACATTCTCATCAATGGGAGCATTGGCATTTTTTTTTTTTTATTTTTTTTTTTTTTTTTGAAGAATACTTAACTAAATGCAAGCAACAAGCTAACTAAATGCAAAGAAAAAGAAAAACGGATATAATAATTTTATTAAAATCTCCCCCCCACACTTGAACTAAACATTGTCCCCAATGTTTTCATGAAAGTAAAAATTGGACAAGAAAGTAAAAATGGGGACGGGGAACAAATAACTTATCACTGAAATGGTGGTGGTGGAGGTGGAAAGCCCCAATGATCAACTCCGTAATCAAAGATCTGATTAACCCTTCCCTCTAAGTGACCGACTCGACCCTCTATGTTACCAACCCGTCCATCCATGTTGGCTTGGAATTGGTTAAAGTTCTGGGAGAATTGTCCAAGTTGGTTCAGAATTTGATTGTTCTGTTGAAGGAGTTGGTTTTGGTTGATCACCAAGTTGTTGAATTGCTGATAGAAATCAGGAGGCATTTGGTTGAAAGGGTGGTTTTGGGCTTGCTCCTCTTCTTCTTCCTCCACTTCCTCATTTTGTCCTAGGTTTAGGGGGAAGGTCCAAGTTTGTGGTTGGTTGAGGATGACAATGGGGAGGTTTGGATTGGGCAAGTTGATGTAGGGGATTCTATTCCTTCCCACATAGAAAGCATAATGGCCACCCAAGTTACCCGAAATCATACTACAACCCCTCAAAGCCGCTAAGTCCAAGGAGGATGACCCATCTACCTTAATCCAATCTTTCATATTCTCCTCCGTGGCTTGAAAATGATGGTATGCCGCAAAGAGAGTTATGATTCCACCCACATGAATATCTCCCGTTTCTTGGGAGATTTGCTCCTCAATCCTTTCTATCACCCATCTCCCGATATTCACTCTAGTATACCCCGTCACGAAAGCCCAAAGTAAAAACAACTCGGATCTGTTCATAGCCCCTTTTTCCTCTTTTGCAAAGATAGCACAAGAATACATCCGATGGATATAACGGAGGACCGGGTGGATTATCTGTGAGGCTTTAGCTCTTTTGGTGATAAAGCGGGGTTCCCCAGTTAATTGTTCCCAAAAGACATCCGGGTTGAAGTGTAGGGGATACTCATTGGTGACAGAATTTTGGTTAGGCCACCCTAGAATTTCATTTATCTCTTCTAAATCTAGGGTGAAGGGAGTGTTCATGAAACGGAATTGCAACTCTATGCTCTCACCCTCTAGACCTGCTTCTCCATCAACTACCCTCCTCGAAACTTTCTTTACCGTACTCAGGAATTCTAAGGTTAATTTCCTAAACGTATAGGCCCCTAACCTGGTAAAATGACCCGAATTCTGTTGTTGGTGCAATCCCATAATGTTGTCATAAATTCCCAGAGTCAACATTGCATCATAGCTTGGAAACTGAGTGGGTTTGATATCTCTACCCGACAACCATCCAAATTTTGTTCTTTCTGAAGTTCTCGCAAAAACTATCCCCATAGTATCTATTTTGACATTAACATGTGAGGAAGATGTTTTACTTTTCTTAGAGGGTTGTGTGCTAGACCCTTCCATAATTCCCTTGCCCTTATTTCCACCCTTTCTTCCTTCCATTTTAATCACTCACAATTCAATCCCAATAATAATCAGAAACTAAACCCAGCAGAAATTATCACAAATAACCAAAAAGGTAACTAATGATGAACTTCAAATGAACTTTTAGTGAGAGAAAGTGAAAAATTTTGTTACCCAATTGAAGAAAACTCAAAAATTGGACTTGAATTCTCCCTTTCTGATCAAAAGTAGCTCCCAAATCCTCAAAAGTATGTATCTTGAACTTCAATTGCAACTTAACCCGGATTTGAAATTTTTGGGTCAAGAACTTAGGGTTTTGGATTTTTGATATTTGGGATAAATTGATGGTGGAATGAATGTTTGTGGGGTGATTTGAGAGTTGGGGAAGGATTTATAGATGAATAAAATGGTGAATTTGGTCGGATTCTATGGTTTTGAAGTGGGTGGTCGCGACTCTTGGAGAGGTTTTGAGAAAGAAGAAGCTGAGATGAAGAAGAAGATAAGAAAAATTGGAAAAGACCCGACCTTTCGTTGAATCGGTATGTCCTTCTATGCGAATGATCCGGGCGGGTCGCTCTGGGGATCCGGTCGGATTTATTATGGTCCGGTCGGATTATTTTTCAGACCCGGACGGATAATTTTCTCTAGAATTTCCTGAGTTGTCGGATCCGGTCGGGTGCTTTTAATTGGTCCGGTCGGATCTATGATGGTCGGGTCGGATTGTAGTGCTCACCCGGTCGGATCTTTGAAAATTCTTCCTTTGTTCTTTTTTTTTTTTTTTTTTTTTTTTTTTAGAATTTACCTACAAAATAAATGTTAGACAAAACAAAACAAAATAACAATAATAATAGTGCAATAAAATTAAAATGAAAATAAAATAAAACAAAACAAAATAATCCATCGGTTACCACCCCGATGATGCTTGTTTAACGTCATTAGCTCGACGCCTTTCTTTTAATGAAAATGGGCATGGCATGGTATTGAGGTGGCCTATTGTCCTTGACAATTTTCCATCGCATATTTGTTGGTTTGATTGAGGCCTTATGATCGATGCACATGCGCCATCCACTCTTTTTCTTTGACGGGATTAATTTACGATAGTCTTCACATGCTCGAAATCCCGTTGTTTTCTTGGGTGCTACTTCTTTTGACCTCTCTATGATATCATCTCCTTCATCTTCGTCATGTAGCATTCTTTTCCAGTCTATATTTTTATCATTGGCCCTTGACTCCTTAATTCCTTTGACATATTTTTCATAAGTATTTAGTTTGTCGATGTGATCCTTTTTTGGATCCATAGATTGAATGACATTTATTTTCTCATGATTATTGTCAAAGACTTCATTTTTGCGACAAGAGTTTTCTATAGTTGGGTTTTGCTTCCAGAATTCTTCTGTCTTATTTCCTACATTTAGAGTAAGCGTACCCTTTTTAACATCTATAATAGCTCCTGCCGTGGCAAGGAAAGGCCTACTAAGGATGACTGGAATGTCTTTATCCTCCTCTATTTCGAGGATCGCAAAGTCGACAGGGATGATTAAGCTCCCTATACGACAGGGCAAATTTTCCATAATACCAATCGGGTATTGTATGGATCGGTCTGCCAATTGGAGAGATATGGTAGTGGGCTTGAGTTCCCCTATACCTAATCTCACACTTACCGAAAAAGGCATAATACTTACACTAGCCCCTAAGTCAAGCATAGCGTTTTCTATGTTGCACCTACCGATACTACAGGGGATAGAAAAAATGCCGGGGTCTTTGAGTTTTGGGGGAAGTTTCTTTTGTAAAATTGCACTAACGTCTTCCGCCAAAGTAAAGTTCTCAAATTCTTCTAATGACTTCTTCTTAAAAAGCATTTCTTTTAAAGGTTTTGCGTAAGAAGGTATTTCTTTTACATCATCGGAATAAGGAACTCTAACATTTAAAGACTTCAAAATTTTCAAAAACTCAGCATATTGATCATTAACCCCTTTCTTGATTAATCTTTGAGGATAGGGTATCGATGGTTCAAAGTATTTATTGTAACTAACCTCGCTTTTACCATTCTTAGTCTCAACTTCTAGTGGGGTTGGACTATTGTTCTCTTTTTCCTTACTTAGCGAGACTATTACATTTGCATGCTCATTTGGCCTTTGAGGTTGACCGGGAAGACTCCCTTGTGGTCTATGCGAGGTCCCGGCTTGCTGGGCTTGTTGATTCTCTAGCATTTTATTATGGGCGGCTAGACTATCAAACCTACTATTCAAAACCTTAAAGTTTTCCCTAAATTCATTATTGATTTTCTCTTGGTTCTTATTATTTTCAATCATATAGTCCATAAGAAGATCTAATTTAGATTTAGGGGGAGGGAAAGCATTATTGTTGAAGTTCTTGGGTACAAATCCTGGTGGTTGTGAGGAAGGTTGTGGGTTTAAAACATTGTTATTTCTATAGGACAAGTTGGGGTGATTTTTCCAGTCGGGATTGTATGTGTTTGAATACATACCCCCTCGTTGTCCATTAGAAATAAAATTAACTTGCTCACTAGAAGTAGTGTCAAGTAAATCACAACTTTCGCTACTATGTGAGTTTGACCCACATAGTTCACATAAAACATTAATGTTAGCCACGGAATTTGTATTCAAGCTATCTATCTTTTTGAAAAGAGTATCGAATTTAGAAGATAGAAGAGTGACTACGTCAACATTAAACTTACCTGATGATACTTGCGGTTGGTCCCTTTCATTGGACCATTGGTAGTGGTTCAGGGCAATGCTTTCGATCAAGTCATATGCCTCATCCACTCCCTTGTTCATTAGTGCTCCTCCCGCAGCGGCATCGATGGTCTCTCTAGTTTTGAATGTGAGACCGTTGTAGAAGGTGTGCACTATCAACCACTTCTCAAGCCCGTGGTGTGGGCACATCCTTAGAAGCTCCTTGAAGCGCTCCCATGCATCGTAGAGCGACTCATCTCCATTTTGACTAAAATTGGTGATCTTGGTCCGGATTTGAGCGGTCTTGGATGGAGGAAAGAAACGTCCAAGAAATGCTTCTTGAACTTGGTCCCATGTTGTCAAGGAATTATGGGGGACCGAGTTCAACCATTGTTTCGCCTTATCCCTAAGAGAAAATGGGAAAAGGCGCATCCGTATTGCCTCCGGAGTGACACCGACAATTCGGGTGGTGTCACAATATTCTAAAAATGTTTGCACATGGAGGTGCGGATCTTCAAGTGCCGAGCCACCAAATTGGTTATTCATAACCATATGCAATAATTGTGGCTTGATCTCGAATGTGATTGCGTCGGCATTTGGAACTACTATGGGCGTCCTAGAACCCGGGGTGCTTGGGTTAACAAACTCCCGTAAGGTTTTAGTTGGTGGGGTAGTGCCCGAATTTTGCCCGTCTTCGTTGTTTTCTCTCACCATTTCTTTTTCTAAAGTTTCTCTTAAACTTCTTAGTCTTTCTCGAAGATATCTTTCGGGTTCCGGATTGAATTCAACGTAATTGTCACCTCTCCGGACTCTTTTCATAAACTTTGGAAAAATACTTTTAAAGAAGATTTCAAAGAAAAATACTTTGAAAAAGGACGATGAAATAAATAAAAATAAAAAAAAACAGAAAATTAAAAAGCAAAAACTTTTAAAATTTAACCGTTGTCCCCGGCAACGGCGCCAAAAACTTGTTACGGTTTATTCCGCAAGTGCACGGGTTATTAATAGTATAGTATGTGCAAGTACGGGTCGATCCCACAGAGACAACTTAATTCTAAAAATATTTTGCTTTGGATAAAAATAAAGAAAAGAAAATGATTGGGGGTAAAAGATTGTTTGTCACTAAACTAGAAATACTTGTAAATGCTTTGACTTTTAATTAGAAAAACTCTTATTTTGAAAGAATTCTCGGGATTGGGACTCAAATATTCATGTGTTCATCATTCAATTATGCTCTCTTTAGATTAAAGACTTCATTATAATACAAGGATGGTACGTTGTATTGTGTCAACTTCTTAATTAAGGCTTAAAACACGCGTATTTTAATACTAATTATGCCCTATCTCTCGATGGTCCATAATTAGCAAAAATCCATTAAGTTCATAAAAATCCACGTACTTCCACTCAAGGACATCCCTAGGCCATTAATCTACTCTCGTGATTAATGAAACCTAGTCACTTTATATGGTTCCGTTAATCGAGATTCACCGCTAGGTCCTTCTCTCGATTAACTGAGATTCATACAAAACATGGATATCGTCATGGTTGTAGGCGTTTTAGTACAATATAAAGATGATTGTTTAAGATGAAGATATATGAATTTAGAGAGCATAAAGTCAATGAACTTGTGAATATTATGAGTATCCAATCCCAAGAAAGAGGAGGATTACTCACTAACCATTAATTTAACAATAAGAATAAGAATAAAAGATAAGATAAAGGAAGAAATACTTATTCAGATTTTGAAATTCAATGATGGAAGAATACTTCTTTATTGCTTTAGAATACCTCTCTCAATTCACTCAAAATTCTGGAAATAGTTGAAGAGACTAAGAGTTTGACTATAATAACTTTACAAATGATTTCTAGATATCCCTGGATCTCTGGATATATGGATATATGGATATATTCTAAGGCTGCTGTAGCCTTCTTATATAGGCCCTAGGACTGATTTGGGTGTCTATTCCCGGATTCATTCACCAAGAGAAGTGTCTGTTGGAAGCACTTTTTCATAACAGGCGTCAGGATCCGGTCGGGTTGCTGAATTGGTCCGGCCGGATTCAAGTTGGTCCGACCGGATTTAGCCTGCGATCCGGGCGGATCGCTGTCTTCTGGAAATTTTGCTTGTTTTGATTAGATCCGACCGGGTCTTGGTGATGGGTCCGGTCGGATCTTTGCCTTCTGGGCTTGAATTCTTCTTTTTGTAAAATGCTTTGCTCCCGTCTTTCCTTCCTTCGTTCCTTTAGCTCAGATTAGCCCCAATTAGTACCTGTTTTCTGCAATTTCAACACCATACTACACCACGCGCATTATATCCGTGAAAGTAAAAGAAAATGATGCAATATGGAATTTAAATACTTAAAATGACTTTAAAAAGTACAATGTTTTGGACCTTAAATGACTATAAAATAGTCATTTATCAACTCCCCCACACTAAAACCTTGCTTGTCCTCGAGCAAGCTTACAACTTTGAAGAAGAGAGAGTGACAAATGACATAAAATTTTTGAAAAAAAATCAAAGAAGGTTTCAATGCTCCCTCGGAATATTGTTATATTGTATTGCCTTCACAAAATCATTTCCTTTTAAATTTTCCGTCCCAAGAAACTTGTGAGAAAGAACATAAGAGGATATTGGAAAGTAAATAAAGAATTTTGGATGTCAATATAACATGAATAAATACTATTGAATAAGAGCATATAGGAATAACCAAATGAACTTGTGGATTTCAAGTATGAAATAGAATTTAAATTCACTCTTTTGAGTGCTTTGTGAATAGGGTTTTTCATGCTTGGGAATACATTTCTTAAACTCATGATTTTATTCTTTTCAAAGATATTCAGATTTTATTATGCTCCTTGAATCACAAAAATTAAGGCGGATGAAGGTAGTGGAAAATTTAATTTTATTAAGTTTTAGAAGTGGCAATTGAGTTCTTTGTAAATCATCACACTCTATAATGATAAATTCATTTAGATATTCGAGTGGATGATACACAAGAAGATTGATTTATGTTTTTAAGTCTTAAAAGTGGAAATGGAAAGCTTTGTGATTCTTAAAGAGCATAACAATGTAGTAAATCTTTGGAAAAGAGTAGAAGTAAAAGTTTTTGAAATGTATATATAAGGATGTTTTATAACTATTCACAAGTATAATGTATTCAAACTTAATATCCACAAATTCATTAATAATGTAATGCTTCTATTCAAGAATATTTAAAAGTCTATATTAATTTTGAAAATTTTCCATTTACAATCCAATATGATCGTAAGTTCTTTGTGACAAATCTCTCAAAAAGTAAAGTTTAAGAGGAAATAATTTTACTTAGGCAAATTGTAAGTATAGATAACATTCTCATCAATGGGAGCATTGGCATTTTTTTTTTTTATTTTTTTTTTTTTTTTTGAAGAATACTTAACTAAATGCAAGCAACAAGCTAACTAAATGCAAAGAAAAAGAAAAACGGATATAATAATTTTATTAAAATCTCCCCCCCACACTTGAACTAAACATTGTCCCCAATGTTTTCATGAAAGTAAAAATTGGACAAGAAAGTAAAAATGGGGACGGGGGAACAAATAACTTATCACTGAAATGGTGGTGGTGGAGGTGGAAAGCCCCAATGATCAACTCCGTAATCAAAGATCTGATTAACCCTTCCCTCTAAGTGACCGACTCGACCCTCTATGTTACCAACCCGTCCATCCATGTTGGCTTGGAATTGGTTAAAGTTCTGGGAGAATTGTCCAAGTTGGTTCAGAATTTGATTGTTCTGTTGAAGGAGTTGGTTTTGGTTGATCACCAAGTTGTTGAATTGCTGATAGAAATCAGGAGGCATTTGGTTGAAAGGGTGGTTTTGGGCTTGCTCCTCTTCTTCTTCCTCCACTTCCTCATTTTGTCCTAGGTTTAGGGGGAAGGTCCAAGTTTGTGGTTGGTTGAGGATGACAATGGGGAGGTTTGGATTGGGCAAGTTGATGTAGGGGATTCTATTCCTTCCCACATAGAAAGCATAATGGCCACCCAAGTTACCCGAAATCATACTACAACCCCTCAAAGCCGCTAAGTCCAAGGAGGATGACCCATCTACCTTAATCCAATCTTTCATATTCTCCTCCGTGGCTTGAAAATGATGGTATGCCGCAAAGAGAGTTATGATTCCACCCACATGAATATCTCCCGTTTCTTGGGAGATTTGCTCCTCAATCCTTTCTATCACCCATCTCCCGATATTCACTCTAGTATACCCCGTCACGAAAGCCCAAAGTAAAAACAACTCGGATCTGTTCATAGCCCCTTTTTCCTCTTTTGCAAAGATAGCACAAGAATACATCCGATGGATATAACGGAGGACCGGGTGGATTATCTGTGAGGCTTTAGCTCTTTTGGTGATAAAGCGGGGTTCCCCAGTTAATTGTTCCCAAAAGACATCCGGGTTGAAGTGTAGGGGATACTCATTGGTGACAGAATTTTGGTTAGGCCACCCTAGAATTTCATTTATCTCTTCTAAATCTAGGGTGAAGGGAGTGTTCATGAAACGGAATTGCAACTCTATGCTCTCACCCTCTAGACCTGCTTCTCCATCAACTACCCTCCTCGAAACTTTCTTTACCGTACTCAGGAATTCTAAGGTTAATTTCCTAAACGTATAGGCCCCTAACCTGGTAAAATGACCCGAATTCTGTTGTTGGTGCAATCCCATAATGTTGTCATAAATTCCCAGAGTCAACATTGCATCATAGCTTGGAAACTGAGTGGGTTTGATATCTCTACCCGACAACCATCCAAATTTTGTTCTTTCTGAAGTTCTCGCAAAAACTATCCCCATAGTATCTATTTTGACATTAACATGTGAGGAAGATGTTTTACTTTTCTTAGAGGGTTGTGTGCTAGACCCTTCCATAATTCCCTTGCCCTTATTTCCACCCTTTCTTCCTTCCATTTTAATCACTCACAATTCAATCCCAATAATAATCAGAAACTAAACCCAGCAGAAATTATCACAAATAACCAAAAAGGTAACTAATGATGAACTTCAAATGAACTTTTAGTGAGAGAAAGTGAAAAATTTTGTTACCCAATTGAAGAAAACTCAAAAATTGGACTTGAATTCTCCCTTTCTGATCAAAAGTAGCTCCCAAATCCTCAAAAGTATGTATCTTGAACTTCAATTGCAACTTAACCCGGATTTGAAATTTTTGGGTCAAGAACTTAGGGTTTTGGATTTTTGATATTTGGGATAAATTGATGGTGGAATGAATGTTTGTGGGGTGATTTGAGAGTTGGGGAAGGATTTATAGATGAATAAAATGGTGAATTTGGTCGGATTCTATGGTTTTGAAGTGGGTGGTCGCGACTCTTGGAGAGGTTTTGAGAAAGAAGAAGCTGAGATGAAGAAGAAGATAAGAAAAATTGGAAAAGACCCGACCTTTCGTTGAATCGGTATGTCCTTCTATGCGAATGATCCGGGCGGGTCGCTCTGGGGATCCGGTCGGATTTATTATGGTCCGGTCGGATTATTTTTCAGACCCGGACGGATAATTTTCTCTAGAATTTCCTGAGTTGTCGGATCCGGTCGGGTGCTTTTAATTGGTCCGGTCGGATCTATGATGGTCGGGTCGGATTGTAGTGCTCACCCGGTCGGATCTTTGAAAATTCTTCCTTTGTTCTTTTTTTTTTTTTTTTTTTTTTTTTTTAGAATTTACCTACAAAATAAATGTTAGACAAAACAAAACAAAATAACAATAATAATAGTGCAATAAAATTAAAATGAAAATAAAATAAAACAAAACAAAATAATCCATCGGTTACCACCCCGATGATGCTTGTTTAACGTCATTAGCTCGACGCCTTTCTTTTAATGAAAATGGGCATGGCATGGTATTGAGGTGGCCTATTGTCCTTGACAATTTTCCATCGCATATTTGTTGGTTTGATTGAGGCCTTATGATCGATGCACATGCGCCATCCACTCTTTTTCTTTGACGGGATTAATTTACGATAGTCTTCACATGCTCGAAATCCCGTTGTTTTCTTGGGTGCTACTTCTTTTGACCTCTCTATGATATCATCTCCTTCATCTTCGTCATGTAGCATTCTTTTCCAGTCTATATTTTTATCATTGGCCCTTGACTCCTTAATTCCTTTGACATATTTTTCATAAGTATTTAGTTTGTCGATGTGATCCTTTTTTGGATCCATAGATTGAATGACATTTATTTTCTCATGATTATTGTCAAAGACTTCATTTTTGCGACAAGAGTTTTCTATAGTTGGGTTTTGCTTCCAGAATTCTTCTGTCTTATTTCCTACATTTAGAGTAAGCGTACCCTTTTTAACATCTATAATAGCTCCTGCCGTGGCAAGGAAAGGCCTACTAAGGATGACTGGAATGTCTTTATCCTCCTCTATTTCGAGGATCGCAAAGTCGACAGGGATGATTAAGCTCCCTATACGACAGGGCAAATTTTCCATAATACCAATCGGGTATTGTATGGATCGGTCTGCCAATTGGAGAGCTATGGTAGTGGGCTTGAGTTCCCCTATACCTAATCTCACACTTACCGAAAAAGGCATAATACTTACACTAGCCCCTAAGTCAAGCATAGCGTTTTCTATGTTGCACCTACCGATACTACAGGGGATAGAAAAAATGCCGGGGTCTTTGAGTTTTGGGGGAAGTTTCTTTTGTAAAATTGCACTAACGTCTTCCGCCAAAGTAAAGTTCTCAAATTCTTCTAATGACTTCTTCTTAAAAAGCATTTCTTTTAAAGGTTTTGCGTAAGAAGGTATTTCTTTTACATCATCGGAATAAGGAACTCTAACATTTAAAGACTTCAAAATTTTCAAAAACTCAGCATATTGATCATTAACCCCTTTCTTGATTAATCTTTGAGGATAGGGTATCGATGGTTCAAAGTATTTATTGTAACTAACCTCGCTTTTACCATTCTTAGTCTCAACTTCTAGTGGGGTTGGACTATTGTTCTCTTTTTCCTTACTTAGCGAGACTATTACATTTGCATGCTCATTTGGCCTTTGAGGTTGACCGGGAAGACTCCCTTGTGGTCTATGCGAGGTCCCGGCTTGCTGGGCTTGTTGATTCTCTAGCATTTTATTATGGGCGGCTAGACTATCAAACCTACTATTCAAAACCTTAAAGTTTTCCCTAAATTCATTATTGATTTTCTCTTGGTTCTTATTATTTTCAATCATATAGTCCATAAGAAGATCTAATTTAGATTTAGGGGGAGGGAAAGCATTATTGTTGAAGTTCTTGGGTACAAATCCTGGTGGTTGTGAGGAAGGTTGTGGGTTTAAAACATTGTTATTTCTATAGGACAAGTTGGGGTGATTTTTCCAGTCGGGATTGTATGTGTTTGAATACATACCCCCTCGTTGTCCATTAGAAATAAAATTAACTTGCTCACTAGAAGTAGTGTCAAGTAAATCACAACTTTCGCTACTATGTGAGTTTGACCCACATAGTTCACATAAAACATTAATGTTAGCCACGGAATTTGTATTCAAGCTATCTATCTTTTTGAAAAGAGTATCGAATTTAGAAGATAGAAGAGTGACTACGTCAACATTAAACTTACCTGATGATACTTGCGGTTGGTCCCTTTCGTTGGACCATTGGTAGTGGTTCAGGGCAATGCTTTCGATCAAGTCATATGCCTCATCCACTCCCTTGTTCATTAGTGCTCCTCCCGCAGCGGCATCGATGGTCTCTCTAGTTTTGAATGTGAGACCGTTGTAGAAGGTGTGCACTATCAACCACTTCTCAAGCCCGTGGTGTGGGCACATCCTTAGAAGCTCCTTGAAGCGCTCCCATGCATCGTAGAGCGACTCATCTCCATTTTGACTAAAATTGGTGATCTTGGTCCGGATTTGAGCGGTCTTGGATGGAGGAAAGAAACGTCCAAGAAATGCTTCTTGAACTTGGTCCCATGTTGTCAAGGAATTATGGGGGACCGAGTTCAACCATTGTTTCGCCTTATCCCTAAGAGAAAATGGGAAAAGGCGCATCCGTATTGCCTCCGGAGTGACACCGACAATTCGGGTGGTGTCACAATATTCTAAAAATGTTTGCACATGGAGGTGCGGATCTTCAAGTGCCGAGCCACCAAATTGGTTATTCATAACCATATGCAATAATTGTGGCTTGATCTCGAATGTGATTGCGTCGGCATTTGGAACTACTATGGGCGTCCTAGAACCCGGGGTGCTTGGGTTAACAAACTCCCGTAAGGTTTTAGTTGGTGGGGTAGTGCCCGAATTTTGCCCGTCTTCGTTGTTTTCTCTCACCATTTCTTTTTCTAAAGTTTCTCTTAAACTTCTTAGTCTTTCTCGAAGATATCTTTCGGGTTCCGGATTGAATTCAACGTAATTGTCACCTCTCCGGACTCTTTTCATAAACTTTGGAAAAATACTTTTAAAGAAGATTTCAAAGAAAAATACTTTGAAAAAGGACGATGAAATAAATAAAAATAAAAAAAACAGAAAATTAAAAAGCAAAAACTTTTAAAATTTAACCGTTGTCCCCGGCAACGGCGCCAAAAACTTGTTACGGTTTATTCCGCAAGTGCACGGGTTATTAATAGTATAGTATGTGCAAGTACGGGTCGATCCCACAGAGACAACTTAATTCTAAAAATATTTTGCTTTGGATAAAAATAAAGAAAAGAAAATGATTGGGGGTAAAAGATTGTTTGTCACTAAACTAGAAATACTTGTAAATGCTTTGACTTTTAATTAGAAAAACTCTTATTTTGAAAGAATTCTCGGGATTGGGACTCAAATATTCATGTGTTCATCATTCAATTATGCTCTCTTTAGATTAAAGACTTCATTATAATACAAGGATGGTACGTTGTATTGTGTCAACTTCTTAATTAAGGCTTAAAACACGCGTATTTTAATACTAATTATGCCCTATCTCTCGATGGTCCATAATTAGCAAAAATCCATTAAGTTCATAAAAATCCACGTACTTCCACTCAAGGACATCCCTAGGCCATTAATCTACTCTCGTGATTAATGAAACCTAGTCACTTTATATGGTTCCGTTAATCGAGATTCACCGCTAGGTCCTTCTCTCGATTAACTGAGATTCATACAAAACATGGATATCGTCATGGTTGTAGGCGTTTTAGTACAATATAAAGATGATTGTTTAAGATGAAGATATATGAATTTAGAGAGCATAAAGTCAATGAACTTGTGAATATTATGAGTATCCAATCCCAAGAAAGAGGAGGATTACTCACTAACCATTAATTTAACAATAAGAATAAGAATAAAAGATAAGATAAAGGAAGAAATACTTATTCAGATTTTGAAATTCAATGATGGAAGAATACTTCTTTATTGCTTTAGAATACCTCTCTCAATTCACTCAAAATTCTGGAAATAGTTGAAGAGACTAAGAGTTTGACTATAATAACTTTACAAATGATTTCTAGATATCCCTGGATCTCTGGATATATGGATATATGGATATATTCTAAGGCTGCTGTAGCCTTCTTATATAGGCCCTAGGACTGATTTGGGTGTCTATTCCCGGATTCATTCACCAAGAGAAGTGTCTGTTGGAAGCACTTTTTCATAACAGGCGTCAGGATCCGGTCGGGTTGCTGAATTGGTCCGGCCGGATTCAAGTTGGTCCGACCGGATTTAGCCTGCGATCCGGGCGGATCGCTGTCTTCTGGAAATTTTGCTTGTTTTGATTAGATCCGACCGGGTCTTGGTGATGGGTCCGGTCGGATCTTTGCCTTCTGGGCTTGAATTCTTCTTTTTGTAAAATGCTTTGCTCCCGTCTTTCCTTCCTTCGTTCCTTTAGCTCAGATTAGCCCCAATTAGTACCTGTTTTCTGCAATTTCAACACCATACTACACCACGCGCATTATATCCGTGAAAGTAAAAGAAAATGATGCAATATGGAATTTAAATACTTAAAATGACTTTAAAAAGTACAATGTTTTGGACCTTAAATGACTATAAAATAGTCATTTATCATAATGGTTCATCCAAACCACATTCGCAGCCTCCTAAACTTCAACGTTGATAATACTTCAGTCAACTATGATGAGGCTCATCAAAATACACTTGAACAGAAGCTCATTGGTATTACTTCTCTTAACAAGAAGTGGCCAATGCATAACAGAAAGGAATTTGGTGAGGTGATGTATCACCTGTGCACCATCATTGGAGATTCTCTCAACTACAAGAATGGGAATAATGGGCATTTCATCTCAAAGCAGTGGGAATACTGCGCAGCCATCTTCAACGAAGTTCAACTCGACTGGCCGCATATTATCTTCAATGAGATTGTGAAGGGAATGACCAGCTATGACAAGAAGCTGAATGCAGGGAAGACTAAATACCGTACTCACTGCAGATTGCTAACTAAAATCTTATTGACTTATGGCGAACTGGCCACCTATATTGAAGAACAGTCAATCAAGAAGCAGTCTTGTGACGCAAAGTACTACTCCAGCGTACATCTCCAGAACTTGCGCAGTGAGATCGGTAACGCTGAATACTATGAAATCTGGTTGTCTGATTCCGCTCCCAACAAGGAACCTTGGATAGGCCCAATCCCTGTGGCCAAGTCCAAAAAGAGTGCAGAAAGATCTCTACCCGATGCTGCGCATGAAACCTCAGAAGATGCGTATAATCGCAAGGGGAAGGGCATTGCTACGCCCAGTAGCAAAAAGTTCAAGGACATTCCTTTGGTTCAATCCACCAAAGGGATTTCATTCAAAGAGGCAAATCCTTCCAGCAAACCAGCTCCTTCTCCCTCAAAGCCAACCACAATGAAGCGCAAGGCTGATTTTCGTGGTGATTCAGATGATGCTGCAGTTCAGGGGGAGAAAAGGCACGAAGCCACTCAAGAAGATGTCCCTAGTACTGATATCGCACATGTTTCCTCTCGAATAAAGCAAAAGGTGCGCAGCAGCGCAAAAGGATTGAAGAAGCGCCGCACTAGTTCCACAACCTCTGACAGCAGTGATCTTTCTCCAGTTAAACCTTCATCTACAGCTCCTGAGATTCCTACTTCCTCTTCGAATGAGCTGCGTCAGATCGTGCAAAGCTTGCATTCTGTTCAAGCGAATCAAGTCGCTACGCAGTTGTAGCTGAATCAACTCCTTACATCTCAAACTGACTTACTGTACCGTCTTGATATGCAGCATTTGGAGATTGATACCATTAAGGGGGAGAAAGCGAAGGAGAAAGCAAAGGCAAGTGCAAGGGAAGCAAAGGAGAGCACGGAGAGTGCTAAGACGGAGGCAAAGGCAAGTTCATCTGAGCCTGCGCAAGAAAAGGCGCAAGAACAAGTTCCTATAACTTTGGATCAACTTATCCTGGACTCCCTGAGAACCATCAGCGCCCAGCTCGAAAATGTCAGCGCACTACTCAATAATGTGTCCACCTTTGGAGCGATTGATGGTGGATTCATGGACATGCTGAAAAAGCTAAAGAAAACCCTCGCAGATGGGTTACTTAAAGGATTTGATGATCTTCAAGCTCAGATGGAGAACATTGGACAAGGAATCTCTGCGCATGGAAGTGATATTATTGAAGAAGTGCGTAAATGCATTACTAAATCCATGACAGATTTTTCTTCCGCGTTCAACGCCCAGATGGACTACGCAATGCTAGATATTCAAGCCAGTATCAACACTCAGCGCCTCCATACCGACACAAGACTGGAAGCTACGCAGACCGCCATCCTGACGGACAGCAGAGCAAAGTTCAGAGAGCTGGTGGATGACAATGCCGATATGCGCATAGGCATGAACACTTACGTTGGCAAAGCTGTTGAGTTCCAGGACAAGTTTCAAAATTTAAAGGTGGAACTCATGAACAAGTTCAACAGCCTCCAGAATGAGCTATGCGAAGCCCTGCACCGGATCAACATAGACTAGGCTTCCTTTGTAAGTATTTTGCTACTTTTTGAGATCTTTTGATTCTCGTTGCGCATAGTATGTTTTATGCGCTTTTGTTTCGTGTGTTTTTGTTTTTATGCGCACTCTTTTGTTTTTCCTCTTTAAAGATTGTACTCTGTAATTGAATCCTTCAAATTTTTAATGAGAAGAATGCATCATTATGCTTTCACAAAGCCTTGTTCAATTCAAACCATTCGTTTGTGGAACATTGAATGCATTATTACTTAAACTCATGCGCATAATCTTTACTGCTCATGTTTTCTACGCATGATGTTTAAACATTCTGTTTAAACGCATACTTAAAACGACATCTCATATTATTTGTATGCGCTGGATGATATTTCTATCTTTCCTATATTGTAAGTTTTTAATCTTTTGGATAGAATAGAAATCTATAGCACTGGCTAGTGTGTGCATTGACTTGAGGCATGATTTACCATTCACATTTTTATGGACATGTTATTATCAAGAACAATGAATTGCCTTTGCTATAGTAGGTAATGGCATCAATCATTTAGGGGGAGATTGTTGGGTATGCTTATCACTTAACCCTCCTACATTTGTTAGAATTGATTGATACCATCACCTATGAGTATTTTTATGGACTTTAGGACCTCATGTAAAGAAGTTTATAACTTCAATTTTTAGCCAAGTCCTGTTTATAGTATAGGCTTAGATTATAGGACTTGAAGCTTTGAAGTATCGAAGATTTCCTAAGCAGGATTCATTTCACTGCGCAGGATGTTCTCTGCGCAGGTCGCCACTGCGCATAGATATCTTGCGCAACTTTTGACCCTGCTCAGTTTTCAAGGTCTTATTCCCTAAACTCTGAAGAGATATTTTAGTGACCAAGCATGGTGCGCATGCTTCCCATGCGCAGCATCCATGCGCGCCGGCAATACACATGCCTTTGTGCGTGGACACTCAACCTTGGTCAAATTCCTCATCTCCTGATCTCATATTCTAGAAGCTTGGAAAGCGACAAGACAAGCTACGCTTTTTGGATTGAGTCAGAGTGCTGAGGTGTGCACAAACGACAAAATAAGCACACTCAGCAAAACCATTGTGGAGACATGCTTCAAAGAAATATCTCAAGTGAAGACAGCTGTCAACCTTCTAGAAGAAGCTTTTGAATTTGGTTTTCATGCTCAGTCTCCAACGGCTCTAAGACACCTGTGAACCAATCATATTGTGCCAGGTCATCATCTTTGATCAGAGCCCCAACGGCTATAAAGGACACCTGCGCGCCAATCACTTTGTGCCAGCTCATTGTCCTTGCTCAGAGCTCCAACGGCTATATTCAAGCTCTTAGCTATAAATAGCCTGCTCATCTTCATTTCCAAGCTTCCCCTCATGTTGGCCACTATACTTCAAGCTTGCATGCTTCAAGAGCTCGAGTTTCATGCTTCATTGAGAAACCTTGAAGATCTGAAGACTGATGCTCAGTATTTCTAGATTCTTTAGAACAGCCTTCAAGATCTTCAAACCTTCAAACTCCTGCTCATATCACAAAGCCCTATATCACCAGAATTCTTGGTGCTCTTCATCTTTCATATTCATAGAGCCCAGAATTTCTTTCACACACACACCTCTTGAAGCTTTGATCATTTTGATCTAACTTCTTGAGATACACCGATTTAGTCTAGGATTTGTTCTTCATAGATAATAGATCTTGAGTTAGTATTGAGCTCAAATGTTGTAATTTGTAATACTCTCTCATATTATAAGATCTCCATTAGAAATGCAAGACTAACCATCTTGGTAGAGGATGTAGATCTTTCATCGATCGAACCTCTCGAAATAGTGTGTTCATTATATTTACTGCATATTTCCTGCTTAACTATTTATGAACTGCTTTGTTTGATCTTTCAGATTGCTACACTTTACTGTTGTAATTGTTATTGCTCATTTGCCTTAGAACCATTTTTGCGTTACTCTTTAGCCTCAAACTTAGCGCGTGCGTTTCTATCTCTGCGCAGTATACCCTGCGCAGAGCTGCTTTAAATTTCCGCTGTGCATTTCACACTCTTGCTGCGCGCTATACTTAGCCAAAATAAGAGTTGTGCGCATTTGCCATTGAATTGCAAAAGGGTTTGAAAAGAATTTTAAAACGTTATTTATCCCCCCCCCCTCTAGCGATTTTTCACACCCTTGTTGCCCCTTTGGGACCAACTTTATTAAACTTGGTAACATTTTCAGAAACTTCTGCCATTGAAAATGTTTAGAGACTAGTTTTTATTGACACATACTATCCAAATCGTTTTTCAAATCTTTATCCCTTCTCGAATCTAAAAGCCATCATACTAATATAATTCTTGTTGGGTTTCGGAGTACCTTGCGCAGCGGAATATAACATTTAAAATTTTAATGAAACCAAAAGCCATAGATCCGTTCATATGATTATATCAAATACATGCAATATGAATACTAGAAAACTAACCCTTGATGACTTTGAATTTTAGCCTTTGATCTTGGTGGAGAACTTGAAGCTTGATCACGAACAAGTAAGAACACGAACTTTGAAGATGATAAGTTTCACCCTCTAGCGGTATCCACACCACGAACGAATATCAAGGAGCTTCTTGATCTTGACCAAATTATGAAACACACTTTCACAATTGTATTGACTATATGGAATTATTATGTGTATGATATTCTTGTTCTTCAATCTAGTGATATCTTAGAACAAGAAATAACCCTCTCAAACCCTTGGAGGCACTCACAAACATAAGACAATTACTAGGTCTGAATTGGGGTGTTTGAACATCTATTTATACTCACAAGTCCTTAACCCTTAAGGTCTTTGAGTCTAAATCCCGTCATAGTTCGAAACTTTCCAAATCAGCCTTCCAGCGGTTGCTCGGCCGCTCATCTTAAAGTGATCGGCCGAGCTGCTCAGCCGAGTCCTTAAATATGCGCGCCCATGCACACCGGTTATAGCATTCGACAATGCATTGCTCGGCCGCTCCTTTTAAAGTGCTCGGCCGAGCTGATCGGTCGAGTCCTTCAATATGTACGCCCGTGCACACCGGTTGCAGCATTCGAAAATGCATTGCTCGGCCGCTCCTTTTAAAGTGCCGTCCGAGCTGCTCGGCCGAGTCCTTTAATATGTGCGGCCCTGCAGACCAAAATCTGCCAAATTCCAATTTAGTCCTTTAAGGATTCGTTCTGATCGTGTGTGTGTTGGTAGTGGTGCCCTAGGCACGTTTAATAAACGTTGTAATTGTTATCATTTATTTCATATCAATAAAGAGATGTTTTGATTATTATTGTTGTTCATGCTTACTTATAATAATCCCCGTCCCTAGTACTTATTAAGCACTAGTATAAAGGCTAAATGATCATGAGATGATCATGTTAGATTTATGGGTACTTGTTTGGAACAAGGTACTGGACATGACCCGCTGTATGAGATTTATGTCATGGTCTATGTCGAACATATATCTCATATTAGTTATGTCATTTGAATCCTTAGACATGAAGTTATTATAGTCTTCCACTTGATGAACATTGTGTTTGACATATTCAAACGCTACCTTAACACGGTAGTTATAAAGGGTATGATTGGCATAATCGGATTCCCGTTGGGAAGAATAATAAGCTAAATGGATTTGTCCCTCCACGGAGAGATGTCAAGCTTGGGCCTCTCGTAGGAATGATGTTGATGAAATGTTCGGCCGGACTCAAATGAATTGATTGGATCAATGTCATTTGGATTATCAACATATTCAGAATCGAGAAAGTATTGAACAAAAACAAGTTGACTGTTTGACCATGACTTGTGTTCAATGACATCGTGGACAAAGGGATTGTGACATATTCTAAAGGAATGCGAACTTGTATCTAGTTATACTATTTGGGTAGGTATGACGGTTTGCTAGAACCTAATCATATCTTATGGGATCATGTTTGAGCCCATTGCCAACTTAGTATAATCCTAGAGGGTCACACACAATAGAACGAATCTTTAATAAGAGGAATATATTGGAATTTAGAGTCAAAGGACCTTGGAGGAATTTTGGAAACATTCTGGGCTGTTTGGTCTACCGAGCGGGCGCTTGGTTCAGACCAGGCGGGCGCCTGAAGTAATTCCAGAAAGACAGGGACCTTCTGGTCATTCAGGCGGGCGCCTGGCCCTTTACAGGCGGGCGCCTGGTGCTGCCGACAGGAAAATTCCTAATTCGATTTGGGAAGGTTTTTGGCACAAGATTCCTATTTGGAATAGGTCTTAATTGTGTATAAAAACCCCAATTCGGCCAGACCATATTGACAAGTGATTTTGTGAGTCTCAAAGAGTTTGAGAGAGATATTATTTTGTTCTAAGATATCCTTGATTGAAGAACAAAATAATTCACAAATAAATTCAATATAGTTCTTTTATTATATTGTGAAAGTGTGTTTCATAATATTGGTCTAGCAACCAAGATCAAAGATCCTTTGATATTCGTTCGAAGTGTGGATACCGCTAGAGGGTGAAAATCATCATCTTCAAAGTTCGTGTTCAAGCTTTGTGATCGTGATCAAGTCTTCAAGTTTCTCCACCAAAGACCAAGAGAAAATTCATAGTCATCAAGGGTTAGTTATTCCTCTATTCATCTTGTTGTATTTGATTTAATCATATGAACGGATCCATGGCTTTGGGTTTCTTAAAATTTTAATTGCTAAATTCCGCTGCGCATGTTACTAGGAAACCCAACAGTGGTATCAGAGCCCCGTTCATGTTGATTAATTCAATACTTGGATCATGTTGTGTGTATATAAATTGTTTATGTGCCAAGCATGATATGAATATTGGATTATATGATGTTTATGTGTTTTGTGATTTTATGTGGTTTATTGTTTTTCGAACCTTAATCGCACGATTCAATCGCAATAAAAAATTATGGTGGATTCTGAATTATTTCGATTATTGATTTTTGATTGGATCAAAGTTTTAATAATCGGGGAAAAATAATTTTGAGACAAAATTTTCGAACTTGAAAATTCCATACCATTCTGACCATTCAGGCGCCCGCCCGCGCTGGACCAGGCGCGCGCTCGCTTCAGGCGCCCGCCCGTGCTGGACCAGGCGCGCGCTCGCTAGGCCAGAATGTTCTGATTTTGTTCAAAATCTGATTCTGGAATTTTTCGATAAATCCGACAAAACCAGTAACAAGACCACTTCAGACTTGCTGATCTGGAATGGGTCTTGGGTAGTTGGTTTGTGTGTGGATTTTGGGGTTTGATTTTCCTATTTGTTTTAGTCTTGTGATTCCTAGATTGGTTCAAGTTTTGGATGGCTAATCTGCGTTCATCGAGATTGTGTTTCCCAAAATTGATCGCAATCAAAGTTTCAAAGATAAAACGAAGTTAGAATTATGAAGAGTTCATAATTGCTAAAATTGAGAAACAAAGTTCTTGATTCAATGATTGGAGATCCATGTGGAATTGTGAATGCAATTGGCCTACGTTCATCGAGACCATCTATTGCTTAGTTTCGGCCACATGGACTACTTTCTTGGTTTCTTGAATTAGTGCGGGATTGTGGTTGCCAAATGGCTTAGTTCGACCGCACTTCTTGTTGTCTTGATTTGGAGATAATAACCAAAGTTGAAATAGTCTCATCCTCATAATTATAGAGAAACTAATGACACATAAATATTATGCTTGAATTAATGGGATTAATTTAGTGGCTAAACTTGATGTGTAACATGTTTATATTATGTGCTCATAAATGTGTTATATGCTATATGTGATGAACCTTCAAAGAAAGTTTTAAGTCTTTTATTGTCATGCCATGATTAAAACACTTGTTAGTACATGAGTGATTTTAATGTAGATTCGCCCTAGCGAGGTGCATTAAATTTATTTATGTTTGAGCAAGATAGATAATGTGGGCACGCCCTAGCGGGACACATTAACTATGCGTTTAAAATGGTTAGACTTAATTGGGCGTCAAAACAGTTTTGGGCCTAGGCAAAGATGAGGTTTAACATGCTTTTGAAATTGGATTTCTAAAAGAATCTCATAAAAGGAATTAAGAGTCATATGAGATATGATTGACAAGAGTTGTCTACCTAATTAATTTGATTTTGTGTAATCCGCCTTAGCGGACTTGAAATTAAATTAAAGTTGGATCTTAACCCAATTAAATTATATTATACATTGGATGTATAAGAAGGTTATATAATTTAGTGGGAGTATTTTGTTTAAAAATACATTATTTATCTCTTTAATGAAAATCGGTACTTATTAAATTTTGGAAATTTTGCATATTTGTAGATAATGACTAATAACACTCAATCAATGTCGTTGCGATCGATCCTTGAGAAGGATAAGCTCGAAGAGAATGGTACAAACTTTATGGGTTGGATCCGAAGCATAAGAATTGTTCTTAGGCAAGAAGATAAGTTGTACATTCTCGATGGGCCTCTCCCTGCTGAACCACCGCCTACTGCCCCTAGGGTAGAAAGAGACAATTACAAGAAACATCGTAATGATTCCAGAGATGTAAGTTGTCTCATGCTTGCTGCTATGTGTTCAAAACTCCAACAAAGTTTGGAACATTTGGAAGCCTATGAGATAGGCGTGGAGTTGAGAACCATGTTTCAAGAGCAAGCTAGGCAAGAGAGGTACAAGACCATTGTTGCATTCACTACTAGTAAAATGAATGAAGGGCAACAAGTGAGTCCTCACTTTCTTAAAATGAAAGGTTATGTAGAGCACCTTGAGAAACTTGGCTATCCAATCCCATTGGAGCTAGCCACGGATCTCATTCTTAATTCATTGCCTAAAAGTTATAATCAGTTTGTGATGAATTATAACATGCATGGAATGGATAAGAATCTCTCTGAGTTGCATGGGATGCTCAAAACTGCAGAGATGAAAATTGTGGAGAAAGGTTCTCCCGTGCTCTTGGTTCATGATGGGAAGAAGGCTAGTGCCAAAGGAAAGGGTAAGGCAAAAGTTGTCAAACCTAAGATAAGCAAGGCAAAGGTTGCCAAGGCTTCTGAGGCAAAACCTGATTCACAAAAGGATGCAATCTGTTTCCATTGTCAAGAAATTGGTCATTGGAAACGTAATTGCAAGGCTTTCTTGGAAGAGCAAAAGAAGAAGAAGAGCAGCAAGGCTGCGTCGACTTCAGGTATCTATATGATAGATATTCTCCTTTCTACCACTGATTCTTGGGTATTGGATACCGGATGTGGTTCTCACATTTGTCTAAATGTGCAGGGACTAAAGAATAGGAGACTGCTTAAAGAAGGTGAAGTAGATCTACGCGTGGGAAATGGAGCAAGAGTTGCTGCATTAGCCGTAGGGACTTATGAAGTCACTTTACCTTCCGGATTAATTCTTGTTTTGAACAATTGTTATTATGTTCCGGATTTAAGCAGAAATATTATTTCAATTTCTTGTTTGGATAATGAAGGTTTTAAGTTTCTTATTGAGAATAAGAAATTTTCTATTTATTTAAATGATGTGCTTTATGGTATTGCTAATTCATTTAATGGCCTTTATATCTTGGATGTCAAGAATGAAAATAATGTCTATCATGTAAATAAGAAATCTAAACCTAATGATGTAAATCATACTTATTTGTGGCATTGCCGTCTTGGTCATATTAATGAGAAGCGTATCTCAAAACTCCATGGGGACGGACTTTTGGGTTCATGTGACTTAGAGTCATATGATACTTGTGAGTCGTGTCTTCTTGGAAAAATGACTAAGACACCTTTTACCAAGTTGGGTGAAAGGGCAAGCGACTTATTGGGGTTGATACATTCCGATGTATGCGGACCATTAAGTAGCAATGCTAGGGGAGGATTTCAATACTTCATAACCTTCACTGATGATTATAGTAGATTTGGGTATGTTTACCTAATGAAACATAAAAGTGAAGCATTTGAGATATTTAGAATATTTCAAAATGAAGTACAAAAACAACTTGGCAAAAGTATAAAGGCACTTCGATCAGATCGAGGTGGAGAATACTTAAGTCAAGAATTTGATGATCATCTAAAGAATTGTGGAATAGTTTCACAATTGACTCCACCTGGAACACCACAATGGAATGGTGTGTCCGAGAGGAGGAATCGGACTTTGTTAGACATGGTTCGATCAATGATGAGTCAAGTTGATCTTCCAATATCCTTTTGGGGTTACGCTCTAGAAACCGCTGCTTTCACACTAAATCAAGTTCCAACTAAATCGGTTCCAAAGACTCCATATGAGATGTGGAGTGGAAAGAAACCTAGTTTATCTTTCATGAGGATTTGGGGTTGCGAAGTTTATGTCAAGAGACTCATCTCTGACAAACTAGCACACAAATCTGATAAATGTATTTTCGTGGGATATCCTAAGGAAACTAAAGGATATTACTTTTACAACCGAGAGGACAACAAAGTGTTTGTTGCCCGAACTGGTGTCTTTCTAGAGAAAGAGTTTCTCTCCAAAGAAATCAGTGGGAGTAAAATAAATCTTGAAGAAATTCGAGACCCAGAAAATAACATTGAACCAATAGTGGAACAAGAACAAGAACCACAAGGAGTTGTGGAACCTGTTCAAAATACACAAGCATCTCGCAGATCTAGTAGGTCACGATCCGAGCCCGAGAGATATGGATTTCTCGTAACGGATAGTAATGAGGTAGAAATCATTGAGAATGATGAACCGTCAACCTACCAAGAGGCGATGTCTTCTCCTGATTCGGACAACTGGCTTGGAGCCATGGAATCCGAATTGCAATCCATGCAAGACAATCAAGTTTGGAATTTGATTGATGCACCCGAAGGTGTAAAAACCATAGGATGCAAATGGGTCTTCAAGAAGAAGACTGACATGGATGGGAAGGTGCATACTTACAAAGCTAGGCTTGTAGCGAAGGGGTATAGGCAAGTTCATGGTATTGACTATGATGAGACCTTTTCACCCGTAGCAATGATCAAGTCTATAAGAATTTTGCTTGCCATTGCCGCATATCATGACTATGAAATATGGCAGATGGACGTCAAAACCGCTTTCCTGAATGGAAAACTCCAAGAGTATGTGTATATGACACAACCAGAAGGTTTTGAACAAGATTCTAAGGTATGCAAATTGCAAAGATCCATCTATGGATTGAAGCAAGCTTCAAGGAGTTGGAATATCCGTTTTGATGAATCGGTCAAAGAGTTTGGTTTCATCAAGAACGAAGATGAGCCTTGTGTATACAAGAAGATTAGTGGGAGCATAGTGCTATTCCTTATTTTATATGTGGATGACATATTGCTCATTGGAAACGACATTCCTACACTTCAGTCTGTGAAGACTTGGTTAGGAAAGTGCTTCGCAATGAAAGATATGGGTGAAGCCGCATATATACTTGGCATTAAGATCTATAGAGATAGATCAAGAAGGCTACTTGGTTTAAGCCAAAGTACATACATTGACAAGGTCATTAGAAGATTCCGTATGGAAAATTCTAAGAGAGGCACCTTGCCAGTGTTACATGGAGTTTCTCTAAGCAAGACTCAATATCCTAAGACAAATGATGAGCGTGAGAAAATGAATGATGTTCCATATGCTTCGGCAATTGGGTCCATCATGTATGCCATGATTTGTACTAGGCCGGATGTATCTTATGCTTTGAGCATGACAAGTAGATACCAATCCGACCCTGGCGAAAATCACTGGATAGCTGTAAAAGCGATTCTAAAGTACTTGAGAAGAACTAAAGACTCGTTTTTGGTCTATGGAGGAATGGAAGATGATCTCGTTGTAAATGCCTACACGGATGCAAGCTTCCAAACTGACAAAGATGATAGCCGATCGCAATCGGGTTTTGTGTTTATGTTAAATGGTGGAGCTGTAAGCTGGAAGAGTTCCAAGCAAAGTACAACCGCTGATTCTACAACAGAAGCTGAGTATATTGCTGCATCGGATGCTGCAAAGGAAGCTGTTTGGATTAAGAAGTTCATAACTGAACTTGAAGTGGTTCCTAGTATTGCTAATCCAATAGACCTTTATTGTGATAATAATGGTGCTATTGCTCAAGCAAAGGAACCAAGAGCACATCAGAAATCCAAACACATACTTAGGCGTTTTCATATCATTCGAGAGATCGTTGATAGGGGAGACGTAAATATATGCAGAGTACCTACTGATGACAATGTTGCGGACCCGCTAACAAAGGGACTTCCACAAGCTAAACATGATGGTCATGTTAGGTCCATGGGTATTAGATACATGGGAGATTGGGCCTAGGGCAAGTGGGAGATTGTTGGTAGTGGTGCCCTAGGCACGTTTAATAAACGTTGTAATTGTTATCATTTATTTCATATCAATAAAGAGATGTTTTGATTATTATTGTTGTTCATGCTTACTTATAATAATCCCCGTCCCTAGTACTTATTAAGCACTAGTATAAAGGCTAAATGATCATGAGATGATCATGTTAGATTTATGGGTACTTGTTTGGAACAAGGTACTGGACATGACCCGCTGTATGAGATTTATGTCATGGTCTATGTCGAACATATATCTCATATTAGTTATGTCATTTGAATCCTTAGACATGAAGTTATTATAGTCTTCCACTTGATGAACATTGTGTTTGACATATTCAAACGCTACCTTAACACGGTAGTTATAAAGGGTATGATTGGCATAATCGGATTCCCGTTGGGAAGAATAATAAGCTAAATGGATTTGTCCCTCCACGGAGAGATGTCAAGCTTGGGCCTCTCGTAGGAATGATGTTGATGAAATGTTCGGCCGGACTCAAATGAATTGATTGGATCAATGTCATTTGGATTATCAACATATTCGGAATCGAGAAAGTATTGAACAAAAACAAGTTGACTGTTTGACCATGACTTGTGTTCAATGACATCGTGGACAAAGGGATTGTGACATATTCTAAAGGAATGCGAACTTGTATCTAGTTATACTATTTGGGTAGGTATGACGGTTTGCTAGAACCTAATCATATCTTATGGGATCATGTTTGAGCCCATTGCCAACTTAGTATAATCCTAGAGGGTCACACACAATAGAACGAATCTTTAATAAGAGGAATATATTGGAATTTAGAGTCAAAGGACCTTGGAGGAATTTTGGAAACATTCTGGGCTGTTTGGTCGACCGAGCGGGCGCTTGGTTCAGACCAGGCGGGCGCCTGAAGTAATTCCAGAAAGACAGGGACCTTCTGGTCATTCAGGCGGGCGCCTGGCCCTTTACAGGCGGGCGCCTGGTGCTGCCGACAGGAAAATTCCTAATTCGATTTGGGAAGGTTTTTGGCACAAGATTCCTATTTGGAATAGGTCTTAATTGTGTATAAAAACCCCAATTCGGCCAGACCATATTGACAAGTGATTTTGTGAGTCTCAAAGAGTTTGAGAGAGATATTATTTTGTTCTAAGATATCCTTGATTGAGGAACAAAATAATTCACAAATAAATTCAATATAGTTCTTTTATTATATTGTGAAAGTGTGTTTCATAATATTGGTCTAGCAACCAAGATCAAAGATCCTTTGATATTCGTTCGAAGTGTGGATACCGCTAGAGGGTGAAAATCATCATCTTCAAAGTTCGTGTTCAAGCTTTGTGATCGTGATCAAGTCTTCAAGTTTCTCCACCAAAGACCAAGAGAAAATTCATAGTCATCAAGGGTTAGTTATTCCTCTATTCATCTTGTTGTATTTGATTTAATCATATGAACGGATCCATGGCTTTGGGTTTCTTAAAATTTTAATTGCTAAATTCCGCTGCGCATGTTACTAGGAAACCCAACAGTGTGACCCTCTAGGATTACACTATGTTGACAATGGGTTCAAACATGATCCCATAAGATATGATTAGGTTCTAGCAAACCGTCATACCTACCCAAATTGTATCACTAGATACAAGTTTGTATTCCATTTAAAATATGTCACGATCCCTTTGTCCACGATGTCATTGAACACAAGTCATGGTCAATAAGTCAACTTGTTTTTGTTCAATACTTTCTCGATTCCGAATATGTTGATAATCCAAAAGACATTGATCCAATCAATTCATTCTAGTCCGGCCGAATATTTTCATCAACATCATTCCTACGAGAGGCCCAAGCTTGACATCTTTCTGAAGAGGGACAAATCCATCATAGCTTATTATTCTTCCCTACATAAATCCGATTATGCCAATCATACCCTTTATAACTACCTGGTTAAAGGTAGCGTTTGAATATGTCAAACATAATGCTCATCAAATGGAAGACTATAATAACTACATGTCTAAGGATTCAAATGAGATAACTAATATGAGATATATATGACATTGACCATGATATAGATCTCATAAAGCGGGTCATGTCCAGTTCTTAACAAGTACCCATAAATCTAACATGATCATCCCATGATCATTTAGCCTTTATACTAATACCAAACAAGTACTAGGGACGGAGATTATTATAAGTAAACATGAACAACAATAATAATCAAAACATCTCTTTATTAATATGAATTAAATGATAACAATTACAACGTTTATTAAATGTGCCTAGGGCACCACTACCAACAATTCTGTCTTTTTCCAGTTGTTTATAGCTAGTGTTGTTAGGAAGGGAGCATTAAGGCGTCAACAACATCAAAGAACAAGTACAGGAAGGGATGCAATTTATTTGAAATTTAATTAGAAGATATCAGTTTATGATTAAAATTCAGTTATTATATTTCAATCGATTTAAAATATTATTTTATGGAAAAATTATATTGAGAACTTCAGTATTATACTTGTTTGTCATTTGTGAAATATATTTCAAGAATAGATTTTTTAAACTACTACTACATCCGCCCCAAAATGTATGTCTTGAAAAGTTTTCAGACATTCATATTGGGAAAGAGGGAGTATATTATGAACTTGAACTGTAAACATCCTAAGTACGAACCTGTACTGAAAAATTCTTCTTATCTTGCAATCAACGTACGTCTTTTCCTTTCACTTTATCAACCTGCACAACCACAAACAATTTGTGAGCTTAGGAAGGCCTTGGAATCGGATTTCTATGAATCTTGTGGACTACTTTAGATTAAAGTTATCCAAATTTTATATGGTAAAGATCGCTAATGTGAAAAACTTATCCCTTTACTGAATAGTTATTATACAGATCACATAAATTTAATAGATATATGGTGTAGCTTTGAATTATTGATTTAGTACCAGTAAGCATATTTAAATATTCGTAAAATTCAAACGGAAATGCACTTTGCTTAAATTTCTACTATGAGTAATTGACTTATTGTTGTAGTCATCTAGATTATACGAGTTCAAATTAAGATCCTCAAAAAATGTCAATATGGCAGCTCGACACCTAAAAAGTATTTTGTTAAACAAATGTATTCAATTTATGTGAAATATATTCATATTATTATGCTTAAAAATGATTTTGTTAACTACTAAAGTTTGTGAGCAGACAACTTTTTAATTATGTTTGAAACTCCAACTGTTGGAGAAATCATTTATTGCACTGTTTGTTCATGCTGAGTTGAATAATGCATAAGCTGACAAAAAATAAACATTTCAGAATTGATAAAACTTTTGAGGATGCAGGGGGCCCAATTTTAAATCTAATCAATTTCAAGCATTTATTTAACAATAAGATATACACAACTGAACAAATAACTTTTATAACAGTAAGATGTTAGACTTAATCTACGAGTTAATTGCTTAAATTTCTACTCTTTTTTATCTCTCATAACTAAAAATATCATACTCCCTCCGTCCCAAAATGATCATCACATTTGATTATTCAAACTTTTAAATGATACGAACACTTGCATGCTTCACTGGACATGTTGTGTTTATACACATTTAAGCCTAAATTGTAGAAATGAGAAGAACTTTTTAGGACAACGAAAAATAACAAATGAGAAGATCATTTTGGGACGGAGGGAGTATTTTAAATCTCAAAATATGAGGATCTGCATTAAATGACTGAAGTTCTTAGAAATCTGCATTTTTCTCAATCAAAAAAGAAAACCAAAATTTTCAAATAAATAAAAATTGTAGCATAAAATTGAGAATATTAATATAGACAACAGGTTAGACAAAATTTCGGTTGGGGAACAAATTACCCTAATTAGGATCTCAAAATATACATTTATCTTCAAAATGAGTTAACTTTTTTAAAATTAATGATAAGTAACATGAAATACACACCTAATCTTAAGAATTTCAAATTAAATAAAAATTCGTAAAAAAAAAAGGATTGAGAAAATACCCAAGTTGAAGGCTCGGAATGACAGAAATTGTCATTGATTAATTTCATTAATCTCAGTTGAAATCCTACAACAAGGATTTCCTCGGAAACCATCGAATGTTTACGGTAGTTAAACCGTCATTTAAAAGCGCCGCCATCAAAAAGTTTTATGATGCTAAGAAGATGAAGGGTATTTCGATGGTGGTGAAGTCGGCTCTTTAAAATTTAAGATACCACGATAATGGAGGACTACATCAAAATATGAGAAAGAGATAGAAAGATAGAGCGGCGGTGAGGATGGTTACGGTTTGTGAACGAGAGATGAAAAGAAAGAGAAAGACAGAGCAGCGGTGAGGATGGGTTATGGTTTGTGAACGAGAGAGACAAAAGAGAGAGAGAGAGAGAGAGAGAGAGAGAGAGGTGCTAAGAATGGATTAGGTTTAGGGTTTGTGTAATTGTGGTGCTTCTATGTGACAGTTTTGTTATTGGGCTACTGATTGGGCTTCTTAACACTCCATATTACTCCATATTAATTTGGGCACTGTGTTTTTTAAGGACCGACTGCAATTTATTTGTGCTAGAAATTCTACCCAGATATTGGTTTTTTTTTTTTTTTCAAAATGTATTAGATTTGTCTTTAATAATTAGTTTATTCCTATATTTATTTTGTTAAATTAAAATAACTACTTATTTATAATGGTACTTGTAAATTATTTTGTATTTAATAATTGTTTGTTCTAAAAAGACCTGTTTTTTTTGTCATATTCACTTGTATGTTTCTTTGTTACAGTAAATGCTCGTGTGCTGAATCGATGATTTTAGTTTGTGATGAAGAGGAAAATACTGTAGATTCAGAGGTAAACACTAAATAGTTATTAGTGATTTGATTTATTTTGTCTGGTGAAGTTTTTAATATGTATACTTTTACTAAATAAAAACTTTTTTTTTCTAGGGAGAACGAATACAAGCAACAGTTCCTACGAAATTGATAATCAAGTTTAAAAATAAATTGCATCAGGGACAACTGAATATAATTTCTTATCTTATTGTTGCGGATGCTGGTCAGAGATTCAAAATTGTGGCTCATCGATACAAAGATTTTTTTCAAAATTTGTAATTATACTATTAATTTAATGTTTACTAGCTAATTTTTAATTACATTTATAGCTATTCATTTGTTCTTTATTTATCAAAGTCAGTTGCCCGTGCCTTTAAGGCACGGGTGTAAGGCACGGGTGTAACACTAGTTTAATGTAATGGCACTTTTACTTTCGAAAAGAGAAAAAAAAGGTTTCTGCTTGTAAGTGCATTAAATGGAGTTTTGATTCTATGGATGTCTCCAACAAATGTTTGATCCGGACGTTTTTTTATCTTTTTTTTTGAAGATGATGGTACATTTTAAATGCTAATATCCTTACACTGTTACCTCTTTCACTCTGTTACATATGTAAAGTGCATTGCTAGAGTCCAGATTTTTTGTATCACTTTGGGAGCTACTCTATGTGCCACAAGTAATCCAACCGTTAATATGTTTGAATAATATCAATAAAATGTCAATCTTAAAAACTGTGAGCTGTTGGATCATTTGTGGCACATGAAATTGCACACAAAGTGGTACATGAGATCTGGAATCGCATTGCTTATAATTTTAATTCTTCCCAAAATTTATTGTAATAATCAAACTCCTTCAAATATCCCATTCCAAAAAAATAATAATAATTAGGGATAGCCAAATCGAACCGGAATCGGACCGGAAAAGCCCGGAACCGGAGCAAACCGGGGAAGAAACCAGAACCGGACGAACCGGAACCGCAAGGCATACGGGCCGGTTCAGGGTCACATATATGCCGAACCGGACCGGAACCAGAACCGGAACCTGACCGAAAATCCCTTGTTTTTCAATAATTTTAAAAGGGGGGACCGGAACCGTACTGGAACCGGACCGAACCGGAACCGGGGTAAGCACGGGCCGGTTAAGAGTCACCCTTTTGCCGAACCGAAACCGGGTCTGGAACCGGTTTGGCCATCCCTAATAATAATAATAATAATAATAATGCCATGCTGGCATTCTAATTTGATATGTAGAAGATATGAAAGAAAGAATAATACATCTCTCTTAAAATAAATTCTCGTAAGACAAATTAACAGTGTCTTAAATTATTATTATTCTTAATTAAAAATTTGTAATAACCGGCCCTCCTCCCCTATTTTTATTATTTTGGACTCTTTTATTTATTGATTATGTGGGCCAAGTCATTAATGATAAGTATTGAGCTCAAGTTATTGAGTTAAAGTAGAAAATCCAAGTCATTATTTTGATTGGAGAAAGAATCCTTTTTGGGTTAGGAGTTAAAAACCCTTTTAGTATTTAAACCTCTCTAGTTTACCCTAACATCTTTATTAATTAATCAAGAAAATAAAAGTAACGCAGAGAAAAAGAGAGAGGCGGGCAGAGAGAAGAAAGAGAAACCGAGAGAGAGAGAGAGAGAGAGAGAGAGAGAAGGCGGAGGAGAGGAGCGGAGTCCGGATCGTTCATTGAAGGTACTCCCAATCGCCTAATCTTTTCTCTTTAGTTTGAATCACTGAGAATTAATGTTTGAAACCCTAAGATTAATGTTATCAACTAGGGTTTGGTGACTAGGGTTGAGGAGGATGATGATTAGTGTGTGTGTGCGCGTTGTAGGCGTGCAGTGTGTGCGTGTGTTGTGTATGTGCGCTGTGTGTGTGTGTTAGGGTTATGCAGTGTGTGAGCGTGTTGTGTGTGCGGGTGTGTGCAGCCGTGTATGTGTTAGGAATTTAGTGGTACCCCGTTGCAATCTAGATCAAGAACAACAAACCCACAAGCACAATATGAGAGAATCACACACACAAGAACACAAGAATTGTTTACCCGGTTCGTTCAACACATGAACTACGTCCGGGGGCAATTGCCAATTCAATATATTAATAGACACCTTCTAATATGTTGCTACAATGTGTCCTAGGTCATGACTATGCTTATATAGCAGTACAAGGAGGATCTAAATCAAATTAAGAAGAGATTGTGTCAAAATAAGAAACAAATCAGCCCAGCCGCATACCAAGCGCCCGCTTGGGTCTAGGCGAGCGCCCGCTTGAATTAATTTCCCCCAGGCGGATTACTCACTGTCCACTTGAGCGCCCGCCTAGTCCAGGGCAAGCGCCCGCCTGCTCCTCCGCCAGGAACTCCTCCTCCGGTTTGAACCCTTTTTGATCTCCACCAACTCCCCCGACTTAGACTCCTTTTCTTCCTCATAGTTTAGGACTCCAATCCTAACAATCTCCCACCTGGAGACTAAACTCATAAGCACAGAAACACCCGTCAACTCCCACCACGGAATGAACACCTTTGAACACATTTTACCCCCATATTGACTTGACATTACCGAGCCTCCCGCTCAAGTACTAAGGCGAGTTAAAACCAAGCGACGTTTCAACCTCTCCGTGTTAGATAGTTCTTGCCTCCCCAAATCAGCTTCTACCTTGATTTCTCTCCGCAAGTCTAACTTCGCCTTCTCCCTCCAGACCCACCTTCCTCGCAATGCTTCCCCTTGAAACTTGGACACACCTTGTTTCTTGCATCGTCTTCTCTTGGTCTGAACACGCTCTCTGTTAGGGCACTTGGACTTCCACACCGCGTTGATCAACTTTGTGTCCTTCTCCCCCCTAACATACCGTTTCTTGATGTCTCTCCTTTCTACACCAATAGGCCGGTTCTTTTGCCTCTTACTCCCACCCGAGCGAATGTCGACATTGTAGGTAGAGTACAACATCTTCTCCTTAACCCCATGAGCTATCACCTTAGCTCCTTTTGTGACTTCCCAAGACCCACCAGTGAAGGTCGCACCATACCTTTCATCATCAAGTTGTCCCACGGAAATCACCCTCCATCTTAAGTCCGGAACATGCATCACATCGTGCAATTGTAAAACAGCCCCGTTAGGTGTCTTCATCATCACATCCCCCTTACCTTTAATCTTCAAAGGTTGATCATCACCAAGATAGACAACCCCAAAATCTCCAGTTTTATACCGCTCCATTGTTTCTGCATCCCCACTAGCATGACAAGAAGCTCCAGAATCCAACACCCAATCTTCACCTGACTGCTCATTTCCTAGGATTAATACATCCCCATCATCCACCACGTGTGCATCACCATCCTTATCCGGACAGTCATAACTGATATGACCCATCGTGCCACAATTTTAGCACTTGACCGGCTTTTTCCCCTTTTTCGGTCCTCCCCTTCCCCTATTTCTCTCCACCCTTAGTGCAGCCCCATCTGCGGAAGATTCTCCCCTTTTCTCTTTCCTTCTCAACTCCTCTTGAAGGATGAGATCTCGAACTTCCGTATACACCAATGGTGTTTTCGACGTACTAATCGTTGTGACAGTTACCTCCCAACTATCTGGCAACGATTTTAGTAGAAAACATGCTAACACTTCATCGGAGAAAGTAATATCAACACTTTTCAATTGGTCCACCATACCTTTGAAACTGCCGATATGACTCGCTGATGTCTGCCCCTCCGACATCTTCGCATTCGCAAACCTCTTTATCAAATGCACCTTATTGATATTAGACGGCTTCTCATACATGTCTGACAGCATCTGTAGCAACCCCACCGTTGTCTTGGCCTCCATCGCATTCCGTGCAACGTCGTCGGTTAGAGCGCTCCTCGCCGCTCCTAACGCCTTCCGATCTAACGTCTCCCAATCCCCTTTTGACATGTCTTCGGGTTTCTCACCTAAGGGTTTATGAAGATCCTTACAATAAAGGTAATCTTCAACCCTTGTCCTCCAAAACGTGAAATTCACACCGTTGAATTTCTCGATTGAGTTCTTCATCTTGATTGCTTCACAAAGTCCCCAAGAACGTGATTCAAAATTAATCAACTAATGAAACTTTGAATCCTCCTAACCAAACCTCTGATACCAGTTGTTGAGAATTTAGTGGTACGCCGTTGCAATCTAGATCAAGAACAACAAACCCACAAGCACAATATGAGAGAATCACACACACAAGAACACAAGAATTGTTTATCCGGTTCGTTCAACACATGAACTACGTCCGGGGGCAATTGCCAAGTCAATATATTATTAGACACCTTCTAATATGTTTCTACAATGTGTCCTAGGTCGTGACTATGCTTATATAGCAGTACTAGGAGGATCTAAATCAAATTAAGAAGCGATTGTGTCAAAATAGGAAACAAATCAGCCCAGCCGCATACCAAGCGCTCGCTTGGGTCTAGGCGAGCGCCCGCTTAAATTAATTTCCCCCAGGCGGATTACTCACTGCCCACTTGAGCGCTCGCCTGGTCCAGGGCAAGCGCCCGCCTGCTCCTCCGCCAGGAACTCCTCCTCCGGTTTGAACCCTTTTTGGTCTCCACCAACTCCCCCGACTTAGACTCCTTTTCTTCCTCATAGTTTAGGACTCCAATCCTAACAGTATGTGTGTGCACAGTGTGTGTGTTCTGTGTGTGTGTGTGCTGCAATAAGGTGAAACTAGAGTGTGAAATTGAATGAATAATTTAATGATGGGAATTAAGGATGTAAAACCCTAAGGGTATGTTGGGTGAAACGCTAGGGGCAATTTAGTAAATCTAATTGGGTAATATGTGAAACCTTAAGGATGAATAATTATATTAATGGTGGCTTGGACATGTCTAACAATATTACTGTACTTGGTACGGACAGAGAGGGGTCAAGGGTCTCGATCTTATCCTGGATTTTCGGCCTGGCACCCGATGAGAGATGGCTCGGTCTAATTTTTTTCGGTTCCATGTGTGGGATAACTCGGTCTATCCAGCTGAGCGATCTCAAGTCCGGTTCGAATGGCCCGGGCTCATCAAAAATATTTTTTTGTTTTTTGTAAATAGTAAGATAGGGACTCAACTAGTATATAGGAATTTTAAACTTGTAATTTGAAGATTTAGAACTGAAAATAAAATCAGCTAGATGCCGTAAATTGAATTTTAACGTTAAAACTGTTTTTCCAAACTGTCTTAGAAAAACTAACATAAAAGTTAATAAAACTAATAGCCGTGAAGGCCTACAAGGCACCCATTTTCCTTTCCTTTGTAACTTGTACAAGTCCTTTGTTACCCAAAGACTGTAGTGTAGCATTCTAAGTTTGGAATTGGACCTGCATTCAAGTTATCATATACAGTTGGCTGTACAACATAAAAGCTAAAAAAAAAAAACAATAAAATTTAAGCTTGTCAAAATATAAACAAATGTACAGAAGAGATGGTATGTATCAAAAGAATCATCTCATCTTATCTCACCTCATCTATACAAACAAGAGGAGAGAGAGAGAAATAGTGTCGTAGTAGCGGGAACAAACTCTTTAGCACAAGGTGAACAAGAGGGTGGTTGAGCCATCCCCAAATGATTGTAAATCAGCTGGTCTAACTAAGGCCCTGCATAAAGGGCAAGTTCTTTCACGCTCAAACCTGTAACATGACAATACTGATTGGTCAAAACTCCAAACAAGTTACTCCATATAAATCAATGCATACATAAACACTTGATCCGTGGCCGTGGCTGGCTATCTTTAATTGATAAGAAATGTTTCAATTTTTACTTTTTTTAACAACTATAGAGACAACTAATCAATTTGTTGCATAAGGTCACAGGGTCAAGAGTCTACTTTAGCTATTAAGCTGACTAGACTATCTAACTTTGTGAAAAACCTAAATAAGTATCTGGGAGAATGGTTAGTGCATACTGTCTGTCCTATTTTAAACTTCACTTATATCCTTTGGCGTCTCATTGGAAAAACCTGTCCCCTAAAATGTCACAACTTTATTCATTGTTTACTTAGTCTACCCCACCTGTCACACTCACACTTCTGTTGTGAGCCCCACTCACAAATCCTCCCTTAATTCTCATGTCCAAGAAAAATGGAACAAAGGTGGTACATCCTTCGAGTTCCTATCACAAACAAGATTGGTAAAAAAGCATTAAATGAATTTCCAATGAATACCCTCGATTACTATACAACTGAAGTAGTTAATGAACTTTAAGTCCAGTGTAGGAAGCATAAATTCGATAACTCCTGAAACATATTGCCATGGTTTTTCAAACAAGTCTCTTTTAAAAGGAAAGTCAAATAGACAGTAGGATGCTTTGAGTGCATGGGAAGGAGTTAGTTACTCCTCCCTCCCAAAATGAATGTCCAAACCTTTTTTAGAATTTGCTCTTGATTAAGAGCAATTCTAAAATGTTTGAGGACATTCATTTTGGGACGGAGGTAGTATTTGTTTTGATGAAGGCAAAGATACGAATGTGTTGAGTTGTTGTCGCATGCCAATAAGGCTTCTGAAGCACAGTTCAAAAGAATACCAAGATTCTATCAAAGAAAAGCCACTCCCAGTGTTTTTTACCGTACCTTTCTTGTGGAACAGGTTCCGATCTTGGTTAACATAAAACTCTCTCTGTCCCAAAGAAAGAGTCACACTTTCTACTTTTGATTGTCCTAAGGAAAACCATGCTTCTAAGAGTACTCCCTCCGGCCTCATTTATAAGAAAAAATAAGAGTTTTTTGCAAAAGTGACATGCGTACTTTGTGCAATATATCAATTTGACTCGATATCAATTTGACTCGCGTACTTAATAAACATCAAATGTGACATGCGTACTTATGATTGGCAAGATTTTTAAGACTAATTTTTAACCCCCGTTAAAAATTTAACGGGACAGTCCATGTAAGCTCCCAAATCGACCTAAATTGCTAACATGCGTTAGTGAATGTTAACGATCGCTAATTAGTTAACAGATATTACAATCAAAACTTCTAAATATACTAATCATAACTTTAAGGGCCAAAATGCCAAAAGAAAAACTAGGTAACCCCCATTAATCTGGATTCCAGGATTCCAGAAAACCTAACACACTATCCCACTTTATAGATGCACGACCCCCCTCCTTCCCAATTTCATCAACTCTTCTCTACCCTTTCCGGTTTCCACTCTTCACCGACGCCTTCCCCCCACCCTCGCACGCCACCGCAGCCGCCACCCGGTCAGGTTGCTCCTTCCCCCTCTCTCTCCAACATCCTTGTCGCCCACTCTTATGCCTTAGGGCCTCCTCCCCACCCGCCCCATCCTTCTCCGTCAACGATCGGCCAACTGATCATCCGAACCGGTAATATCCTTTTTGCCGTTGGTCATCTCCTTTTGTTTCCTTCTACAAATCTCATCTCCAACCTTCTACAAATCTTTGAAAATATCTCCCTTCCATTCATTTCCAATTGCCCCTAATTCTTTTTTTTTTTTTTTTTTTTTTTTTATTCAACTCACACACCCACCCACCCACACACACACACATGCACGCTCAGAAGCGCCTAGGAGATAAATCCTAAGGAGAGATAGTCTTCCCTCTAACTTCTGAGGGGATCGAACCCATGACCTCCAGGTTGGAAGCCAAGAGCTCTAGCCATCAGGCCAAATCCCCATGTGCTGCCCCTAATTCTTGATGTAAAGAGTTGCAGCGGAATTAAAAGTAAATTGTAACCGGATAGACAATTAATCGAATCAACGACTAATTGACCCAATTTGAATTCACGAATATGGGTTTGGCAAGAACAACACCAAGATTGATGAAGCTCTCGATTAAACGAAGGAATCCACCTTCAACAAGCCAACAATGGCTTTTAGGGTTTGATTGAACCCACACAAAAGTTGCAAAGCAAACTTATAAAATAAATAATCAAAAACGTTGATCAATACAAAGAAGTAAAAGAGTATTTATAACCTAGGAAATAATAAAACCCTATTCTAAAAAGGACTCCTAAAAGTTTACCAAAAAGACTTAATTAATTAACCAAAAACGAAAAAGGAAAATTAAGTTTGACGAAGACGGAACTTCAACAACGCAGCACCATTTGAGGTCCGGCCGGGTTGCTTCTTAAGTCCGGTCGGATCTTGCCTCCTAGTTCGGCCGGGAAGCTAAATGGATCCGGGCGGATCTTCTTCCTGAGTTGGGCGGGTTGCTTCTTTGTGCTACATCATTCACCCCCTCTTTAAAAGAACTCGTCCCCGAGTTCGTTCTTGAAACTTGAAGACGACCACTCCACTTGAAGAGATATGTAGAATAGACACGTGCTTTTCCAGGCATCAAGAAATCTGGTACCTCTTTTCGCAGCTGCCTAACCACACCAGGTCCAGTCGGGTCGTTGTTTGTGTGCGGCCGGATCAAAACACTAGGTCCGGGCGTGTGTTTTACAGGGTGCGGCCGGACCTTTGCATCTGGTATGGTCGAATCCTGGCTTGGGGTCGGACGGAGCTTTGCAGGACTTGGATCCCTCGATTCCTGCGTCACGTACAATTCTACCAAGCACCGATCTGTACAATCTTCCCTCACCACCACTTCAAAAAGTGGCTCCTCGGATTTCGTTACTGGAGCAATCTCTCCACCCACAGAAAAAGAATTATTACTAACCTCTTCTCCTTTGAAATCCACAACATCTCTAACAATCGGATTTTGATCAATGGGTCCAACGCTATGATATTCACCGATTGAATCAAAATCAGTGCCTCCGGTCGGCGGAACACGTTGGACGAGGTTGTCCACATGTTGTACAGGTTTGATGCGAACTGCCGCTCGTTGCCTTCGGACTTCACAACCAAGCCACAATTTTTGGATAATGTTGGTTGTCACAGCATCTAGTTCTTTTTCTAATAATCGACACTGGAGATGCATAAAATATGCTGTTTCACGCCAATATAGAATCTCAGCCCAATATGTTGCTTGCCACTCCCTGTCTCGAGCATAGCTTTCCTCGAACCGATATTTCTTCAAAAACTCCGAGATTCGTGCAATCTGGTTGCCTGTGTTGTCCCCGTTGTTGCCAGACATCGCTGAATCTTTCAAGGATCGCCCCTTGTCTGATACCAACTGATGTAAAGAGTTGCAGCGGAATTAAAAGTGAATTGTAACCGGATAGACAATTAATCGAATCAACGACTAATTGACCCAATTCGAATCAACGAATAGGGGTTTGGCAAGAACAACACCAAGATTGATGAAGCTCTCGATTAAACGAAGGAATCCACCTTCAACAAGCCAACAATGGCTTTTAGGGTTTGAACCCACACAAAAGTTGCAAAGTAAACTTATAAAATAAATAATCAAAAACGTTGTTCAATACAAAGAAGTAAAAGAGTATTTATAACCTAGGAAATAATAAAACCCTATTCTAAAAAGGACTCCTAAAAGTTTACCAAAAAGACTTAATTAATTAACCAAAAACGAAAAAGGAAAATTAAGTTTGACGAAGACGGAACTTCAACAACGCAGCACCATTTAAGGTCCGGACGGGTTGCTTCTTGAGTCCGGTCGGATCTTGCCTCCTGGTTCGGCCGGGTAGCTAAATGGATCCGGGCGGATCTTCTTCCTGAGTTGGGCGGGTTGCTTCTTCATGCTACATCAATTCTAGATCTGGATATAATTTTTTTTTATGTAATTTAATGGTAAATCCGATTCTAAAATATGATACACTTTGTTTTGGTGTGTTGAGTGAGGATGTGCGAGTCATTATGTTGGTGGCAATGGGTAGTGGCTGTTGAGAGGCCACTGATGGTGGAATGGTGGCGGTGGTGATGCTACTTTCAATCAAAGATGGTGGAATTTGGTTGGGTTTGTAGTAATGATGGTAGGGGTATTATAATTGGGGGAAAATATGTATTTTATGATATTTTGGTAACATAAACAAAAGAAAATAGTATTGATTTATCATCAAAAATTTAAAAACAAAAGAAAATAATGATCAATAATATTTTTTTTAGGCAGTGATAAATTTAATCATTAAGAACTTGGTGGTTTCCTTTTTTAAGTTATTACAAGGGTCAATTTGAAATTTTCGATTGTACTATCTGTTAACTTATTAGCGATCATTAACATTCACCAACGCCTGTTAGCAATTTAGGTCGATTTGGGAGCTTACATGGACCATCCCGTTAAAATTTTAACGGGGGTTAAAAATTAGTCTTAAAAATCTTGTCAATCATAAGTACGCATGTCACATTTGATGTTTATTAAGTACGCGAGTCAAATTGATATATTGCACAAAGTACGCATGTCACTTTTGCAAAAAACTCGAAAAAATAACTACTTTCAAACAGATCAAGAATATAGTTATAACAAAAATGTGTTAGAATTACTAATATATCCTCATATAAAATGTCTAATACATGTAAACTTATCTTTGAAAATAAATACTCCCCCTGTCCCAGAAAGATAGTCTCATTTTGACTTTTAATGGTCAGCTAAAATAAATTTTGACCAAACATTAGTGTCAATGTAATCATTACAATGAAATTCTAAAAATTGTTATTGATAAATTACTTAATGATTTAACAATAACATAGTTTAGAATTTCACTAGAATGATTAGATCATCACCAATGGTTGGTCAAAGTTCATTTTTGTTAGACCAGAAAAAGTCAAAATGAGACTATCTTTCTGGGACAGAGGGAGTAATTAATTATGGATCCTTTTGGTAAACGAAAATCAAATATAGTTGCATCTAATGAGTTTGCATTAAAATTGATGCGATTCCCTTATATTTGAGGCAAAAAACAAATTGTCTTTTTTGGCTTATATTTGAGGCCAGAGGGAGTAGAGTATAAACTCAAGTGATCTCCCCAAAATGCTCTCGTGAAGGCTCTAATTAAAATTTGTGACCTTGAGGAAATGTTTAAAATGGCAATGTGGAGAGGACAAATGAAAGGGCAATTTGGGGAATGTCAAAGAGTGCTTACTAATTTGACTTGTCAAATGAAGTTTGCACGGGAATTAAGGGGTGAATAGTAGTGGGTAGTTGTTGTGAGTGTGAAAAGTAAAGTAGGAGAAGGAAAGTGGGGTAGGGAATAGTAACGGATAGTTGTTGTGAGTATGACACGTGGGTCCCATTGAATAAAGAAATACTCCCTCCGTCCCACCTCACTTGACACCCAAGAGGTGGGCACAATAACTAAGGAAAAATAATAAAATAAGGAAAATGTGTGGTAGAAAATAAAGAGAGAGAATGAGTGGGGTAAATAGTAGTGTTGGTTGAATAAATGAGTGGTGGAAAATGAAGATAAAAAATGAGTGGTGGGGTAGAGTGAATATAAAATTATAAAAAGTAGGTTATTTTTGGAAGTGTCAAGTAGGGATGGCAATTTGTCCGAACCCGCTCCGTATCCGGGACGATCCGCTCCGCAACGGGGCGGGTTTGGTAGACTTTTTTCAAAACCCGGCGGGTCACGGGGCGGATACGGTTTCACAGCCCAACCCGCGGGGCCCCGCCCCGTATACTAATATTTGTAGTTAATTACTATAATGCCCCTAACCCATATCAATTATTACATGTTGGGCCGTTGAATGGCTGGGCTAAAGCCCAAAAAAATGATTTTGGACCATGCGGTGGGCCGCCAAATGACTGGGCTAGCTAAAGCCCAAAAAAAAATTGATTTTGGACATGTGGTGCGGGGCGGGGCGGATACGGGTTCACCTGTTGGCGGGGCGGGGCGGGTTCGGTACTAGGGGGTTCTTTGAGGGGCGGGTACGGTTTTGGTCAAACCCGCCCCTTATCCGCCCCGTTGCCATCCCTAGTGTCAAGTGAGCTGGGACAGACCAAAATGGAAATAAGTGTCAAGTGAGCTGGGACAGAGGGAGTATATAAAATTTCCATTTAAGGAAAATGTGACTTATCAATGGAACGCCCAAAAGGGAAATTCTCTTTGGAAATGGAAAAAACGGTAAATAATATGCTACTGCTGGAAAAAAATGAGTGGTGGGGTAGAGTGAAATTTTGGCATACATAAAACAAAATTTCATGAGATAAAAAGCAGATGAGTTAAGAAACTAACCATTCCGAAACACAGTCTTCACAAAATATGTGCTTACAACGTAATAGGATTGGTGCCTGCATCTTTTCCTGGCAAATGGCACACATATCTCCTGCCTCATTTACCTGCATTGGATAACAAAAAAGATTAGATTTTTACAAATATTTGATTATGGTTTTATGCTGCCAACTGATCAAAATAATTTGAATCTTTAACAGTCACCTGTTCTGATGTGGCATGAGACCCGTAATGCACTTCCTTTCGTGATAATGCTTTCAATGCAGCGTACAAGGATCCAATCTGACAAAGACGGAGAGGTCATCTCAGTACAAGTATAGGCAGCTTCAAGAAAATTGGTTGGTCTTAAAAAGTACCTTCTCAACAACCGATGTAAGCTTGAAAGTTAAATACAACCCTGTTATCAAAGAAGAAAAGAGGCTTCCATACTCTTTGTTCAAAAAGAATCGATACCAGACAGGAGCAGGCAACAATGCCCTGTATAATAGTAGTCCATATTCAACCAGAGTGAGCATTTGACCCTAAAAAAGTCAACCGCACCCGTCAGAGTTCTGCTGAAAATGTACAAATATGGGTAAACCACAATACCATATTTGTAATTCCAAGCCTTCATTACCTGCCTACGGAAATTATGCCCCCTGCCATTCTTGTAACATATAAGCAGCACTAACTTTATAGCCATGGCTGCCTGCCGAACAAGTGTATCTAGAAAGAAAATGGAAAATTATAAAAACTGGTTCCAAAATAGAAACAGTAGAAACAGCAATCAATTTCCGTTGCTAGAACATTCAAGCAGCATTCACATGCTAAGCTTGAAAAATGATACGCCCGCCATTAATCATGAATTGGACGTCCAATGTTTTAAGGGTTAAATATTTCTCCATAAATTCCCTTATTGTTGAGGATTAAGATAGACATCTCAAGTATGAGAATCATGCAACATCGAACTCATGATTAGTAGCTTCCTTTTTCAAATACCCCCCCCCCCCTCCAAAAAAAATCCCAAAGTAATATTCCCTCTTTCCTTTTGGGGTTGTCCCCCAAAAAAAGGTCTTGTTTCTACAAAAGACTATAATTGTAGTGTAATTTCACGAAGGTAAGCAAGTAAAGCTATACTAAAGGCTTGACTGGTCAAAAATGAGAACAACTATTTTATTTGGGGGTGTGGAGGAGGGGGGGGGGGGAGGAGATTGCAAGTGTGGCACCCCAATAATTATGGTTTTCTTTGTGCAGAGCGGAGGAACTATATCACAAGTGGAGTCAATAAGGAGGGAAATCAAATCCATACCATTTACCAAAATGGTGAAAAGTGCATGCCAGAAGGGGGGTATTGCTTTTGGTGGGACCATAAACAATGGGGAGCAAAGATCATCATTTTGGTACCACCAATAAATGCCTATCACATGAAGCATGAAAGCTATAGAATAGCCGATAAGAACAGATAATCTTCTCTCTCCCTGCAAAAATCATCGTCCATTAAGTGTAGAATTTTACCATTTCTCTCTCCTCTTCTACCGTAATATAAAAGAAAATAGAAAGAAGTGCTGGTTTTGGCTTTGTAACATCACCACAAAACTACTGAGGCAATATAAAAGGTGGCATCCCACCTTAAGAGCTGTCTGCTTACGAAGAATATCATTTGACTTGACCATGATAACTGTGATATAAATCGTAACAAAAAAACCTGCAAATCATCATGAAAAAAATTATCAAAAAGAACTGATTAAAAAAAATCATGAAAGCAATTACTGTAGTAAAAAACATCATTCACTATGATAAACCGAGAAAAAGCTGACAGTAGATAGGCAAAGAGAAGAAAAAGAAAGAACAACAAGAAAACAACAATACTGGTAATAAAGCCTGTATACGGGCATTATGGGTTATAACATTTGGACTTTTCTTAGTGACGTGCTACAGAGAACAAGATCATCAAAGGGTTTATGCCTAAATTTAATCCACCAACCCCAACTTTGTACTTACGTAGTGTGTATCACATGAAATATAAAAAATACTCCCTTTATAACAGAATGGGTGAGCATTTTAAAAACGATAAAAATCATTTCTCAAGGGGAGTGCCCTTTATTCAAGAGTAATGATTCGGGCACAAAATAAAAATAAAAAGTCACAAAATCCTAGTTGGCAGAAGTTAGTTGGCTACTTACTCTGGGGTATTGAATGGTGTAAATACCAATCAACGATTGTCATCCATGATTTTGTGAGTAAGCTTTAGTGACATCTTCGTGCCCATTGCTCTTTTTTTCAATGAATTATTGTATTCACCTTTGCCTACTATCATGTCATGGTGTGTACTTTTGAAGCTACAATGCTCACATTAATGGCATTCACGTATATATATGCTACTAATCAGTACTATAATTGCCTGAAAGTCGTTTCCTAAACTTCCATGAAACTAGAAATGGGTACTCGCTTTTGAGTTTTGATGGACTGACTATTCCTTTCCTTTTCTTTAAGGATCGAATATAATGATCCAGAAGAGCTGTTAATCACACGCATCCCTGATTTTGGAAAAAATGTAGTGAACTCCTTTATCCAAACAACAACAACGGAGCCATAGTCCTAAAATGATTTGAAAAAAAAAAAAAAAAAGGTGGGAAGAGACGTGGCGTTGTTTCACGGCCTAACACTCAGTACTATACAAGTATACAGCAGTGCACTGCACGCCTAATTGATGTACGGTAAAAAATTCCCTTTAATCTATGGGCATGCCGGGAACGCACAGAAATCATGTGGCACTCTTCCACTTCTAAACTTACACTCCCAAATATTCAGTCTTGCTTCTACTCAGCCTAAAATCTCGAGATTCCAAAGTATTTCTCCACAATTCCAACTTGCTTTCAAAACCTTCTTTCGTCTCATCAATCAACACAATATCAGCAGCGAACATCATACACCACGGTAAATTGTCTTGAATTGGCCTCGTCAATTCTTCCATGATTACATCAATGAGGGAAGAATTAAGTGTGGAACCTGATGCGATTGGAGTGCATCAAGGTTCCGCACTTAAACTTCCCTCTCAGTGGACCCCTTTATCTATAAAGGCATAAAAAATCAGTTTCGCGCTAGATTGATTGTATGACACAAACACAAAAGATGTTGTGATTCATTCAACATGAGCTAAGCAAATTGATTTAATCCAAGAACTCAACTGAGCAAGCTAAATTGTCATACTAATCACTTGGTTCAAACTGCACATCTACATATAGCAAGAGTCACACTAGTTTAATCGGGATGCCTACGCCAAAGTTGCTAAAATGTGTATTATAATCGAGACATGCATATTCGAAACAAGCAGTAAGACAGCATATGATTAGCACAAAAATCAAAAACGAAGATGGTGTTAAATTTGGGCCAAACCAAAGGCAAATCAAAAATCAACTCCGAGAGCCACACTTAAATGACTATCATTATTATTCCATTCTAAAAATCAAGAATTTTCACATATTCGGCAACCATTAAGGTCATAGTGATTAACCGGTCATCCATCCTCATCATGAGGAGGTTTTAAGCCCAAAGTACATCCATTGTTGAAGATATTACCACCCCGTCCCAAAAAGAATGTCCAATTTTTTTTCTTGATCAAGAACGAAAAAATGACATTCACTTTGGGACGTAGGGAGTGCAACAAGTTACCAATATCATAGCACAATCTTTTTATAGTTGAGCACAATAATCAACAAAACAACATTAGCAACATGAAGAATTAAGAAATAACTGCAAGAACACATATTGTTGTACCTCGAAACAGAAACCAAACAACAACATTGACAACAGAATACTGTATCGTAAAGGTCAATTCTGAGCATACCTTGAAAATGCTGACGAATAAATACACCCAATAATAGCAAAGAAAAGGGCAAAATTTGCTCAATCCACCTTGAAATTTGTTGTAAATCATACCGCTGCTGCTGAGATGATGAGTCCCTATTACCACCACCACCATCCCCCTCACCCAATTCAACAGCTGAAGTCGTTTCGCCAGCAGAACCCCTCTCTCCACCACCACCACCACTAACCGCAACTACACTTCCCCTATCAAACACCCTCCCCACCGACCCACCACCACTAGACTCAGCACCACCCTCATCCTCCTGCTCCCCTACATCCATTATCCTAATCGAAACCTCCCATTACCACTACTGCTACTGTTACTGTTAGTACTCCACCTCGTACCCGTACCCGTACCCGAATCACTAGACAAGCTGGGTATCAAGCTTTCAGATTCTTGATCGGTCGGACGGAGCCGGAGAATACCGGAATATTCCAATATACTAGTAACAGGGGCCTGCAGGAAACGCAAGGCAGGCAATAACATCCCATCTCTCCGGGTAGGAGATGAACTAGTTGATGCTTCCATAAATTGCAAAATCAAGAACCCTAAAGATTGTTCAAATTCGGCAGGCACGGGAAGATAGAACAAGAAAGTCAAAGGGTTGTTGATGTATTCAAATTGATGAATACGTTACATGAATCGAAATCAGTAGGGTTTTTGGAGGCATTGAAATAGGAAAAATTAGAAATTAATGATTTGCTATGTATGGATTTATAACTTGGAAATGATGCAAAGTGGAAAAGGAAGAACATTGGGAATTGGGTTTTTTGAAGTATTTGTTTGGACAAAGATTAATCAAATGATAAATTGCAAGAATTAAAAGTAAATAAACATTGGATGTAAGAATAAAAAACTACTCCCTCCGTTCCAAAATAACTGTCACTTTTAGACCAAAATTTTGGTTCAAAATAATTGTCACTTTTGAGCTAAATGTCTCTTTTAGCCTTACATTGAAACTTGTTTTCTTTTATTAATTGTCTTAGTGTGAGACATTAATGTAAGAAAGTTGCACACTTAATAGGGGTAAAGTTGGAACTTTTGTCATCAAACCACGATAATAATTGCATTTTTTAAGAATTGTGTAAATGCAAAAAGAGACAGTTATTTTGGACCGGAGAGAGTACTAGTACCATAGTTATAAATACCGTCCCGTACCGGTCCGTACCGGCCGGGACGTCCCATTCCGGTCACAAACCAGTACGAAACAAGGGAAATTCCGTCCCAATTTTTGAACCGTTCTGAACCGCTTCGTACCGGTCCGAACCGGCCGAGATGAATGAACCGGCGGTACGCAAAAAAATATTTTTTCAATTATCAGGCTTAATTGTGAAAATCTAAGAAAAAAAAAACATTTTTTCAGATTATCATAAAAATTGCTGAAAAGTGCGCTAAATCCGGTACGGTACACCGGTACGTTCCGGTACCGGTACGTCCCGTCCCAATGACAAAACCTGTACGCTTGCCGGGACGGTATTTATAACTATGACTAGTACACGGAAGATGAGAGGGAATTGAGAGGGCGGACCGGGTCCGAAGACTACTGGTATATGTTTATGAGAGAGAAATTGCAGGGATTTTCGAAGCCGCGTCAATCGTCAATTTCGGCATCTTTTTTCCTCGACGTTTTGCGAAAGACATGTTTTATAAGCAATTGAGTCCATCCGTCCTATTTTAAGAGTAAAAAAATGGGTGGGTTCAAGAATTAAGGAAAAGGTGATGTGTTGTGAGTGTTGGGTATGAGGGAGAAAGTAGGGTAGAGAAGAGTTAATGGATGATTGTTATGACTATATATGACATGGAGGACCCACTTTCCATTTTAGGATTTTGAATCTTAAAATGGGACGTCCTTTTAGTAAATTTTTGACTCTTAAAATGGGACGGAGAGAGTATAAATTACTCGAGCAATGCTAGGGGCACAAAATAAGCTCACATAATCTTGCTTACAAAATGAGGTCGCGATATTTTATTGGTTGCATCGATAATAGACCCGCCACAATCTACTTTAAAACACCAATAAAATCATTACACCTAAGATTTTGTGAGCATGATTTTGTGACTTCTTTGTGCCCCTGGTATTATTCAAATTACTCAGACCACCACTTTCCTATTTATACGGAGATTAAAAATTGTTGAAATAATAAAAGTGTCGTAAATTTAAAAGTGAAGTAAGAGAAAAAAATGAGTGAGAGAGAATAGTAAATTGATTGGTGTTGTGAGTATAAAAGTATAGTAGGAAAGAGAATGTGTGAGAAATAGTAAATATTTTTTGAAAATGAACATATACTCGGGGACGTACTAAAAAAGAAAGGCGGGCCTATATTGTGGGACGGAGAGAGTACCGTTTTATCATTATAAGTTACAATTAACCATTTTACTATTAAAATAGTTATTATATTAGTTAAATTCATTTAACTTATCATTTAATAGTCTTACAATTTTGATTATAAAACCATCAATTTTCTTAGAGAAAATTACGGCCTAATCCCTGAGTAATTTCGAATTTACCTTTTAGGACAAAGACATTTTGCATTTACGTCCTAGTCCGACTAAATATTTTTTCTATCCATATAGTCCCTCAACACTTTAAATTGCAATAGGTACACCCCTTCTCTCTATACACACACACACACACACACAAAAACACACACACTGCCTCCCTCTAGTTTCTCTCTCTACCCCTCCTGCTCCGGCCGACTCCCCACCCAACCTCCGGCCGCCCTCCCCTCTCCGACCTCCGGCTAAACCCTCTACCCCATATCTCCGGCGAACCCCTTCCCGACCTCCGGCGAACCCCCGAACCCTAAAAAAACAATATTTCTCTCACTGCCTTCCATCTACGGCCAATCCCTTTCTTCTCCGCCTTCCAGACTCATTATTTCCGTTGTCTTTACCTCTTGAACAGCTCCACCGCCGAAAGCACCACGATCTACCTTGTTCGAGCAACTAACGCCGGCGGCTATTCTCTGTCTCTACCAAACTAACACATCTCTTTTCCGGCCAGATCTACTACTCCGGCGACCTCTCTACAACGGCGACCTTCTCCCTCCCTACACCTCCGGTAAGCGACCTAAAGTTAGAACTTACATGGCATTTGTTGATAACTGAGAATTTACTGATAAGTTCTCAACTGTTTGGTCGCCGGAGTTGGTGGTTGCCGGAATTGTTCGTGTTATTAGTAGAGAACTTACTGATAAGTTCTCAGCTGTTTGGTTGCTGGAAGGTCACTGAAGCTAAAAAAAATAAAAAAAAAAACCCGATGTGGCCGCCGGAGTTGGTGGTCGCCGGAAACAGTGGTTGCCGGAGTTGTTGACTGGAGAAGGTGGTGAGGGATAGCCTAAGGGGATAGTGGTTGGGGTGAAAGTAAAATGTTGAGAGAGTGTAGTTAGTAATATGTTGAGGAAGATGTAAGCTAGGGACTATATGGTTAGTTAAAATATTCTTTATCTTAAGAGGTAAATAAGATTATGTTGAGGGACTATATGGTAAATGCCCATTTTTTTTTATGTTTTTTGAATGGATACAACTATCAAATTAGGGTTTCGTGTGGTAGAGCGATGCGTCCAAAATGGATTGGAAAAAAAAATCAGATTTTTGCTAATTAAGCGTCTCAATTGAGAGTTTTCAAGCGAAACTTTTTAAAAATCACAGCCCTTTTTAGCCGCTCAAAATAGTAGCGTCCAAAAAGAAGTTCCGTTTTGAAAAATATTCGTTTTTACAACACCGGACAGCCCCTGAAATCCTAAATTTCTTTTCCCCTTGTGTTACGAGATTTGGTTTTTAGTAGTAAGACTTAATTTTTTGAAGTGCTTCTGTCTTGTGACTTCCTTCTTCTGGATGAGGCGAAGGCAGTACCACCATGTTGCTGGAAAAGATTGTGGTCAATCAAACTATAATTCTAAGACTCTTGTGTCCGTGGCTCGCAACCCCTTCTCCCCCCCCCCCCCCCCCCCGGGCTTTGTGAAGATTAACACTGATGCCTCCTTCTTCTCCAGGTTAATGTCACTGAGCTTCGGTTGACTCTACGCGATGAACAAGAATGCTTATTAGCTCGTGTTCTTCGAGTCATTGAGTGTGAAGTGGTGGACTGGGCAATGGCTAAAAATCTCACGCATGTACTAGTGGAGATTGATTCAAAATGGTTTTTGACTTCATCCGATACTGATGATTAAGAATTTTGGTGCTTCAAGTTACATTTGCTATCTTCACTATTGTTGAATCCACACTATGAAGTTAGACTAGTTAGGAGATGTGTCAAAATGTTTCTAGTGATCCTATTCCTGACCACACAGTGCTGTTTGATGGAAATGCTGAATCAATCAGAAATTTGAGTTGCCGCTTATGAAACAAAGCACTTGGCTGCAGAGCGCATCATGATGATATTTACGGTAGCAAACAACACTATTACACTCCTTATCACAATTGTCATCTGGACTTGTTTAATTTACTCTCTCCCTTTCGGTAAATACTAAATACAGAGAAAATTATATACAGGGAATGAAATATTCCAACGCTGCCCTTGCCCGTCTCGTGTAAGAATACACGAGATGTCATCTACAATCTCGTGTATATGTACACGTGATGACTCGTGTATGCACACGAGATTTCACGTGTACATGTACACGAGATTGTAGATGACATCTCGTGTATACTTACACGAGACGGGCAAGTTATAATCTTCTCCACGAGTCTCTTATTCTTCATCAGCAAGCCCTAATTCCTCCATCGTCACTAATGGGATCCAGAGCCAAGACCGACAATCCCCGCTTCGGCGACGGAGCAAGTCCAGGGTTCGATTTCTTCATCTGATTTCTTCAATTATTGTCTTATAATTTTTCTCTTCAACGATTGCTTATGTATGTTTCCTCCCCCTTTTGGATTCGTTGCAGGAAGATATTCATCGTGAACTTATACGATTTCTTCATCTCGTATAATTTCACACGAGACACATCTCGTGTGAACTTATACGAGATGCATCTCGTATGATTTCACACGAGATGTGTCTCGTATGAAATCATACGAAATGCTTTCTGCCATTAACGCCGCCTCTAAACCCAGTTCATACAAAAATCAGGCAATCAATTTGAAACAATCAAACAAAAATTAGACATTGAGAATTTTTGGAATGTAAAATTAGGTTAAAATTATGTTTAAATTTACATAGTTACCTTCTTTACAGGCACGGTGCTAGAAGATGCTCCGGCGGCGATGGCAGTGGCGGTAGAGGCGGCGGCAGCGCCGGCAGGGACCTTCGGAATTTTTACTCTCGCCATTGTCGACGTCGTGTGGTTGTGCGCGGCGTCGTCGTTGTTGTTTGAGAGAGAGAGAAAAGAGGGAAAGAGGGATGAGTGAAATCAAAAAATAAAATTAAGTATATATATGGGTATTTTGGTAATTTAATTAGTTCCTTGTATTTAAGTTCCTTGTATATAACTATATCCCTCCCTTTCTAAATAAATAAACTTTATCCTGATACAATGACAAAGGAAATATATTCAAGCTTTAAGATGCATAAAAAAAAAAAGTTTACAAGTGGATCCTCCATATCATTCATTTACTTTTACATTCATTCCTTCATGTAGATCGACACAGGTTCAAGAGGTATACAAGTATTAGTATTTACAAAAAGGGGGATATATTACCATCAAAAGCTTGAATGGTCTTGGCTAATAAATGTTGCTTTTGTTGATTCTTTGATTAGAGGCAATCCTGACACGTTGATCCTGAAGCATGTTCATATTGGGAGCTAACAAACGGGTGTAGCGATCAAAATAGAGCAATTGCTTCATTAGAAGTGCAAATTCTCGGGGGAATCTAAGCCCATATGATTCACTAACCCGAACCTAGTAAAACAAAGAAAATGTACTAGATCACACAAATGTCATGATTAGATTACTGGAATGGATGTTATTTGTGAATCTATACTCCATCTTACCAAATCAAGAAACAGTGCATTCATCTGTCTCTCATCAACAACTAGATTAGCAGAGACGGCAGTCGCATTTGTACTTGTTCCCCTGGCTGCCGCAACAACAATTTCGGTATCCAGATCCTGCACAACAAAAATCCAATTCAGAAGATAATATAACAATGAGATCAAAATCAGCATATGGACAGTTTTAAAATCCTTCTATAAAATTGCGCTTTCAAAGACCTAATTAAGATTTACTTTCTTACAATTACTCCATTCAACCATAGAGTTCCCCTTTCAATATTTAAACACCAGCTGATAAACACACCTGTATTGAAGAAAATAGTTTCTCCAAATCTGTTGCAAAGGCCCTAGAATCAACATTGTTGTTTGTTGCACCCATTTCTATCAAGGCAGATGCCATCGACTCGTATTCTTCAGTTGCAAGTGACCCCAAAAACACCTGCATAGCACCCCATGTTTTGGGGGATATGCGCCCCACAATTCCTGCAATTCAAAATGTAATGTCAAGTAACACCTCCTATCATCTGACGGCAGATGCATTGATTTGTCAACGTGAACATCAAAATCAAGCCTCAACAGGATCACTGGCTGTCAGACATGATGAATTATATGTATAAAATTTTGACATCAAATGTTAGTGGCATAAACTTCTATCCAAAGCAAAATTTCCATTTTCCCTCTTTCATTATGGGCTGTTGACGGATGCAAGTGTCAAACACGTCCCTGTCCATGAAAACGCTTGCCGCATCCAAATGAGAAGATCATTTTGGGACGGAGGGAGTATCTGATAGGGATACTGAAAGAGAAGTCCTATCACGTTACACCAACATTATGAAGCAACATTGGATGGATTCCCTGCATTAGGTATGTAGTTTCCTGCTAACTTTAGATCCAAATGCGTGGTTGCTAGCTACATTAATTCTAGAAAGCAAGGGTAAATGAATAGAACCACTCTAGACTAGAGAACTTTAAACTAGCTAGATTCATTTCTCAAGTATAACCAGGCTTTTATTGAAAGGGGTGGGGAAGGGCAAGACTGGCTAAAGGCGGCTATGGATCTCCAATTCTTATCACGGAAACTTGTAATGTTGATATTGTTCTATAGCAGCAACATGGTATCCTTACAATTTTCTTTTCATTCATGTAAATCCATACCGAAGTCAAGAAACCCAATCCGGCCATCACGTAAGAGCCATAAGTTGCCTGCATGTACATCCGCGTGGAAGCTTTCGCAAGCAAGCAAGCTACCAAACCTGCAAAATCATTTCAGATGAAGGCAGTGTAACCGAATTTAGAATCAGATCTGAAAGTAAACTTAAAACTGACCACACGTTAAGGGCAGTTATGAGACTGGTCTCTGGACTTGAAACAAGAGAGCTTATCGAGTCCAAGTCAGTAAGAGGGACGCCATAAAGCCTCTCCATTGTTAGAACTCGACGAGTACTGCACTGTGGATACACTTTTGGAGCTGTAGCCTGACTGGTAAGCCCCATTGTTTCCAAATATTTCCTAAAGGAGTCGACATTTGCTGCCTCCTTCTTGAAGTCCACTTCTTCGAGCATAGATTCTCTTATGTCTTTGACAATAGCAACCTACCAAAGGAGTTTATGTATTAAAGATTTGTTTCAAGCCATCATCATTATATAAAAAATATATATAAAAAAAATAACTTTAGGTACAATTAGAAGCATTCACACTTTTAGATTCTTTGTTATTTTATATAAACAGTAGCTGACAAAATCATGAAACTTCTACTTCTGAACTATATGACTGAAGTCACGATCATTTACCAATGTATAGAATGGGCGGATGAAATAAACCACTATATCTCAGTAACCCAGGAGAGGGAAGTGGCAATGACAAAAATACTCAGATGCAGCCACTTGATAAAAATGACTTCCAGACAAGGTCCAAAGGTTTTTAAGAAACAGAATTAGAAAGCTGAAGTTGTCTTCATGTCATGTGCATATATAACAAAAAGGAGAAACAAACAATAGCACAAATAACCTCCCAAGGTGGATAGTTTATGCCCTCATGCTACAACTCTCACGATGCATGAGGGCAGCTTGCATACCAGAACATATTACAATGGACACTTTGGCCTAGAAATGCAGCTATTTCAGGAAAAAATGATTTATAAAACACAAGTGAGACATTTTCCCACATCATACCAGAGATGAACGGCTCAGTTCAGGATTCAAGAACTCCAAAACGCGGGCAACAACATATACAAAGTTTAGATCTGCCACTAATACATCTTCTATTCCGGGTTTCAAGACCTTTATGACTACATCTGCTTGGGATCCTCTAAGCCTTGCTCCATGCACCTGGAGATTGTGTTAACAAATTCCAATAATTAATAATGTAAACACAAAGTATAGCAAATTTAAGTTTATAGAAATACAATTGAAAACCTGTGCGATTGAGGCCGATGCGATTGGTGTTGGATCAATATACTCAAAGACACTATCTATTGTCCCCCCTAATTCGTCACGCAAAATTCTTTGAATCTCTTCAAAAGGAACTGCAGGGGCTCTATCAAAACAATTTTGAAATTCTTTCACATATTCTGGGGGAAACAATGTGGGAGCCGATGCTATGAACTACAAGTTACGAGAAACAGAAGCTTTCAGTGACACTAAATCATGGAAGAAGATGAATAACATATTTCATGAAAACTATATCAGTTGATCAAGCCGTGGGAGAAATCAAAACGAAATTTTGATGCCCATATTTCGAGTCATCAACAAAATAAGATGATTATCAAACATACAAGGACCTGCTTTCACGTTCATCGCAGAAAAGGAAGAATTTTGTACTCACCTGACCTAATTTGATATAGGTTGCCCCCAAACGTTCAAACAGTTTTCTTAGGTAAAGGGGTGACAATAATCCAAGCTGCAGCTGGGTTGGTAACCCAGCAGGGGAATTTCCTGACTGCATAAGATTCAAGAGCATCATAGTTAGATTTTGAAATCCAGGGTTTACAAAGAAACAATAACCACATATAAACAAATCCATCGTATACAGTATGAATCTGAGAAGAAAAGAAATAAAAAACAGCTCAGAAAGGACCAAATGACCGATTACACATTATCACCAAATGGATGTCATTTGGCCAACATTCCGAAACCTAACAGGAGTTAATTCAAATTTAAATGTTTTTCCTCCCCTCAAAATCGCCTGATGCCAATGTGAACATCATAATTCATTGGGCCTATGCTCGTATTTGTCCACTGCACTTTTAGGGTACTTTCATTTAACCATTGTACTTCTTTCTTAACATAAAAACAACACGCTTTGAAAAACCTATCATTCCGAATTCGCAGATTAGGGCACAAATTTGGTATCGGGATGATAAATTTTCCAAGGTATAACGGTTTTATGTTAATAAAAGGGTTAAAGTGAAAGTACAATGGGTGAAAATGAAGTTAGGCCTTCATTCTATTTAGGTTCATTAACTAAGTTATCTAGTCACATGATTCTTTATTTTACTGTTGATGAAGGTGATGAGCTGATAATAGCCATGCAGAACTGAAAAGAACAGTATGCTGCATGCATGAAACAATAATAATAATTCTTATTGTTCATTATGTAAGATAACAACTGTAGAGCAGTTACCTTTGACACATCTGCCAGCCACTCACTGCCTACCCCAACAACTGCTTGAATGCCTTGAGCCAGTCTTAGAGCACCACGAGGTCCAGTATTAATAGATGTTTGGACAATATCCTCCACAAGTTTTGGGAAATTCTCCAAACTGTCTGCACGGTTGTTTAAAAGGCATTTGATTAAAGCATTGCACTGATATGATACTCCAAGCTTTATGGAGTGTTCATACTATTACTAGCCTTATACGGTTATACAGTTGCCCATAAGTAGATCTAGGACTGGAAAAGTACAATGAAAGGAAGGACGGCAAGAATCTTTGATATCTTGCCCTAATTTCTTCAATTGCTACTTCTCTGGATATATTTGAAAGAAAGAATTTTGGTAACACGAGAAGACATATGTCTGCTCTGCACAATTTCAAGCTCAAACACCATGTCTGCAGATCAAATTCTACAACACCATTCTACACATGTTTAGGACACGTGGTGTGAAGAACTACCATCTTAATATCACTGTCAGGAATTCAATTTTGTTAATTCCTGAACTAGGAAATGTACCATATGTCATTCCCAAAAAAATTTGAAGCAATTATCCCACATCGGGAATTAACTAGCTTAGCCCTCATTACACTAAAATCATTGGCTACTCCTCTCATTGCCAACTGGTTTTGAGATGGAACCTCAAACTTTATCATGGTATCAGAGTTAGCTCTCTACACGTGAGAGCCCAAAAAGAGGCCCACGATGCTCTATGTCATGCGCACCCAAGTCTATGTCATGCGTAAGCCCAAAGTTCGGCTACCCGGGGCCATGTTGAAGCAATTATTCCACATCAATTAACTAGCTTAGCCATCAATATACAAAGATCCTGGGCCACTCTTCGCCTCACCAATTGGTTTAGAGATGAAGCCTCAGACTTTATCAAGAAATCAAAATATTTCCTAGCGCTTTAAATTAGAAAATAATGAACTCATACTCCCAACATTCCAAAATAAGAGTCCCCTATCAGTTTTTGGTAACACAATTGACTCTACTATTAAAAGGTTGGGCCCACTAAAAATGTAAACTTTATACTATGCCTTAGATGGAATGTTTTGAGGACACTTTTTTTAGGATATCCCTAAAAGCAATAAGAGACTGTTATATTGGGAAGGGTGAGTGGTATTTAAAGAGATTCTAGATACAAAAATTAACTTGAGATGTTTTCTTGGAGATGAAGACAGGAACGACTGGGGATGGCCAAGGTAGGGAGATGATGAGGAATACAAATGAAGTACATACCTTGAAAACGAGAGGTAAAAAGATCCTGTTCTTGTGAGTAGCGAGCATAGAGAATCAACCTACTGGAGCGATATCTGAGCCTTCTTGGTCTGCCTGGTATGCTTATGCAAGGAACCTGAAAATAAAATGCAAAGAAATTAAGCTCCAAATATATGTGCACTAACCAGGTGGGAAAAAAAAAAAGAAAAAAGAAAAAAGAAAACACTACTAGCATTCGGCCATTTATCTGTGTAGTTAAGGCTAAGGAAACGCATGAATGAAGATGAAGGCAAGAAATTGGCACATACTCCTGTATTGGACGAAAAAAAAGTGGAAGGTAAGCAGCAAAGTAATGCTCAATTCGGAATTATATGGTAGCAGAACAGCAGTATAATTAAAGACCTAAGGGGCTAAGTCAAGCAGGCTGTATATAATATGATGATAGGTTATGGATGATGAAATTGACGAGTTATATATTATAAATTTGAAGCTCCAATTTGTATCAGGAATTCTAATTGGTGATAAGGTGGAGACCTGAGAGTGGTGTCGGAGGAAGGGGAAGCTGCTGCGGAACACAGAAACTGACGACGCCATTTTCCCCCAATCGCGATTCAACCTATCTGTACAAGATTGAGCTCGAATCTAAAATTTTATTTGAAATTTCTAATTTCGCTGGTGACCTCCGGCGGGAAAGTGACTTCACCGTGCCCAGGTTCTACTTCTATGGAGGACGTTCTGTGTTTGACCTGTCAAAACGGGAATTTGGTTGGCACTGTGGCGTTGCACGTTTTAATTAGCGGCCTCAGGATAGGAAAAAAAGAGTACAGTAAGCTCCTTGGATTTTACAGTTTTCCCAGTAGGCCCTTTCAAATGTTTTTGTTTTAGCTCGACAGATAACAGCCGGCAAAAACTATATACACAGCCCGGTAAATACACAGCCCATTTAATTCCATCGCTGCCCTTGCACGTCTCGTGTATACTTACACGATATGAGAGCTTACATCTCGTGTACATATACACGAGATACATCTCGTGTAAGTACACACGAGGTGAGATCTAGTGTATGTATACACGAGATGTAAGCTCTCATCTCGTATAAGTATACACGACATAGGCATCTGAGGCTGCTTTTCCACAACCGCAACACCAAAAGCAACAATAAACATAACTTGGAATGAAATTTGATTCTCAAATAGGACATCTCCACAAAACATCAATAGACCATTACACATATACTATCGTCTAATTGTATACGAAATGAAAGTGTTAACAAGGATAAGCATATAATTCAAACATTCATACAAACTGGATAAATCAAAAACCATTACACATATACTATCCTATATGTAATCTTCTTTGTCTTCTTGCATCGGTATCCTCCTCATAGAGTTGACTGAACTCTGCTATCCTATCTTGGTATGGGAGGAGTAGTTGGCTTGCGGTTGGATCACAGCGGTTCCGATAAAGGTTTGGTGGTGGTGGTATTGGGTAATCATTGCCTAACATGCGCAGCTGCAAACGTAATAACAGTTAAATACAAGACAATGAAATATAATGAATATAAGTAAGACAACTAAATATAACTAATATAGATGAGACAATTAAGTTTCATACCGCTATAAAATGGTTTCCATTGACTTGTCCCACCACAACTGTGTTCACCAGTGGTTGTACTGGTGCAGTCACTGGAAGGCATAACATACCACCGCTAGTCGAGTAAGAAATGAACGCCACATTATACCTCGTGGCAATGATGTGCCCAAGATCTGGGAGCTCCATCCAATAATCACTGGGCGCCGTCCGGCTATAGCAAGCAATCTTACGTAAGAGTTCTCTTACCGATATCCAAGGTAGAACTCTTTCGTAAAGGTCTTGGCGAGCAAGCACCTCATTGTAACATTTTGTGCGCGCTTCAGCCCACTTCTCCTCATCTCCGTATATCTGTGCTGCTACGGCTCTATAGCCACAATGTCCATCTGATGCCACATCTATGATGCCTCCAATACGCGGGGTAATGAAAGGCGGAAAAGACTCTACATACGGGGAGCTGTATAAACTAGTATAATTGGGTTGTCCATTTCCCTCTCCACGACCCTGACCCTGACCCTGATCCCGTCTTCGTCCTCGACCTCGACCTCGGCCTCGACCCCGTCCTCTCCCACGACCGGAAGGAGCTACTGGTGGATGATCCGTAGGAGTACTAGCAGGGGTAGATGGTGTGGGTCCTGAAGGTGATTTCCGTTTGCGGGTGGACTCCGAACTCGCTTGGGTTGATGCAATGAATGCATATCTAGACCTGAAATAGGGCAAAGAAAAAAGAGTGAGAAGTATTCATACTGTTGTTTGAAAGTGTTAAAAAAAAATTGATGCTGCTGCTGATGTGTCTCGTGTAAGTCCACACGAGACATATCTCGTGTGGTTTTACACGTGACAAGTCTCGTGTAATACAACACGAGATATGTCTCGTATGGACTTACACGAGACATATCAGCAGCAGTTAAACAGTAGCAGCAACACAACAGCACAACAGCAACAATACAACAGCAAAAAATTTGAGACATAATTGAATGAAGATATATACCCTTTGCCAGTCGAGGATGGTGTAGCGGGGACTCCAAAAAATTTGTTAGTATGCTCCAAATCTGAAAGTTCTCTGGAACTTCCGGCCCGGGGTTCATTCGGCTTTGAAATATGATCCGGCTCCATCGTTTTGAATAACTGTCTCCTTACCGGTTCAGGCTCCTTAGATGAAGGGTTGTCCACTTCAATGTCCAACTTCTTCCAAAACTCATGAATCGTGGACAGCTCAATCCGTCCCTGACACTCCTCTATCTGTGCAATCTCATGACTACATGGAAGTCCATGTGTCCGCCTGTAGTAACAACCGCAGGCAGCCTCAGTGATTACATAACCCCCATTATGACGCTGCTTGATTTTCTGAATTCGATCATGCTCTTGTCTGATAATGCGAAAGGCTACCGTTGACACTCTAGTGAATATGTTGCGATATAGATTGCGGGTCCTCAAATCAATTGGATATCTGGTCCTTGATCTATTCATACCCTGTTTGATAGTTTTTAGCTGGATATCTATGATTTTATGAGCCTTTTTAAACAGTGTGTCAAAAGTAGAAGAAGCATTCCCCAATGCCTTCTTCAACCTGTTATGCTCACCCTCAGTCCTGTTTGTGGTATGGGTCCCGAAGTGTGTTAACACATCCGTGTGCATGGACAGAATATTCTGAGAGTACAAATTAAGCCATGTCTCGCGGAGGTAATCCAATAGTGCAGGATAAGATCTGAAACGGTCACGAAGCTCTGCCCAACGTAAGTCCTATTCGTCGGGGTTAGGGGCTGAGATTGCATAATTGAACGTCCTCATGAATGATTCTGCGAAGTCCTCGCTACATGTATGCTCCAACCCTTTCCTTCTAACATTCATTTCGATATGCCTCCGACACAAGAAGTGTGCGGTGTGGGGAAAAACTGTACGGAGAGCGCTGATGAAACCCAACTCACGATCAGTGACAAAAACTGTAGGCAACCGGGGAGGTGTAAACAAACTATGCAAATTTTTCAATGCCCATTCGTAATCACCCGTACTCTGATGCCTGAGGAACGCAAACGCTATTGTGAAATTATGCCCGGTGGAAGTAAAGCCTACAAACTGCAAGTAGTACAGTCCGTAGCAGTTGGTGTTGTGAGTGCAGTCACCCTGTACAACATATGGAAAACAGTTCAGAATCTTCATTGCTAATGGGTGAGAGAAGAATATGTCTTCGATCATGCCAGTCTCAGCGTCTTCCCTCGTGTAGCTAGTATATTCATTATCTCTGAGTAACTTAAGGAATTGTTGTAGCGGGTTCCTCCCTTGTCGTTCCCCTTCTCTATATTTTGACACGGCATTCCGGACGTGCATCGGAGTGCTCACGTTCTTCTCATCCTGCATCTTTAGCATTGCCACAATGTCATTTGGACGCACTGAACATTCACTTGCGGTACACACAGCGTCATATTCCCCATGTGTCAATTTCCCGAGAGGAAAACCTTCCGGGTACAAAGGAAAGGCATGATTATGTATGCCATTCCTCACAACATAACCCCATGACCCATCAACACCCCTCTATGTGGCGTATAGTTTAAAACTGCAATCTCTTTTCTTTGTACTAGTCTTCCTAATGTTATTTGATCTTCCGGCCCTGTGTTGTCCACCAAAATGACATGTGATGTAAGCATATGCTAGTTTATTTCCACGTCTATTCCTCGAGCTGTGTATAACTAGGTGTATATTTCGACCCCTCGCTATTTCCCGTACACGTGCAAGAAGCGCATCCCGAGTTTGAAATATTTCTGATGTCGTGAATTCATCACTGGTATCCGGGAATGGACCCTGCAAAATACGAGATGAAAAGTCAGTTTCAAAGCCCCAGCATGCATCTATCTCGTGTAAGTCTACACGAGTTTCATCTCGTGTATGTCTACACGAGATTAATCTCGAGTAGTGGCACACGAGATGAAACTCGTGTAGACTTACACGAGATACTCCCTGTACAGATTGAAAAAAAAATTTTGAAAACTGGAATTTGATCTGATATTTCATTGTTATTGTCATGTGTATTTGAAGATTGTATAAATAAATATCATGTGATTTAATTCAAGATGGGATTTTTAAAACAAGATGGGATTTTTAAAACAAGATGGGATTTTTATTTTGATTTTGATCACAATACAAAAAAAACATTAAAAACTTACTTCATCGAAGCTAGGATTTTTAAAACAAGATGGGATTTTTATTTTGATTTTGATCACAATACACAAAAAAACATTAAAAACTTACTTCATCGAAGCTAGGATCATTGAAACTTGGAGAATGTTGATGTGGAGGAATATTTTGTAAGATTTCTTCTTCTTCATCAACGAGAAAATCTATCATATCAAGGTCAATACAATCATAAGAATTTTGTGGAGAATTATGTGAGGAATCCATGTTATTATGTGAGTAATCCATGTTATGAACTTAAAGATTGAATTTTTGAATGATAAAGGGCTATTGTGTGGTTTCTGTTCAGAATGGGTGTGTTTTAGTAGGGTTTAATCGTCAAATTCATGCAATGGGTGTGTTTTAGTAGGGTTTAATCGTCAAATTCACAAAAGCGTATAACACCCCTGTAGTATGAAACATGCAGTATCGCGTCCGACCCAGTCCCATAAGGAGTCCAAATAACCTGTGAGTAGACATTGTTAGGCAAAGTCAACAGAATATCGGAAGGAACGACACAAAAACGTATAATAGTTTTAATATGAATAACTCACACTGTCAGCCCCCATCCTGTCAAGAATGCGGCGATACTGCACAAGATGATCGAACGTCCTCCCAGCCGAATCATCACGAGACCATCTACGGGCTCTCGGCTGCCCCTGCTGCCAATGGGGGTCAGTAACTCGCCGAAAACACGGAAAGTACTCGTATATCCAGACCTGAGATGTATGTAAAAAAGTATTAAATACTACTCAAATGCAACATTTAATAACATAGGGGGGGAAGTAGACAGTAAAAAGATAGTGAATAGAGTAAGATGTACCTCTAGGAGAGCCGCACAACCGCCCATCTGCTTGCATCCGGATCTGGACGCCTTCCCCAACTCTCGGTACATATATGCCAAAGTGGCTGATCCCCAGGAAAGAGTGGGGAGGCTGGCTAGATCCATGCACAGGGGCAGGTAGGTTGCGGGCACCTTATCCCCGCTCTTGTCCACGAACATCGTGCAACCCAATAGGTGCAGGATATACGCGGACGCACGATGGGCATCTGTCATGCCGCCTCTACGCTGAGTAAATAGACGCCTGACATCCCTCAATAAATAACCAGTGCCGCTCAACTGGAGGTGTCTAGAGATGCCAGATACGTCAGGCGCTGGATCCGTATAGCGAACAACTCCACCATCAATCCTGATACCTGTAAATTGAATATGCAATAACACATTTTAGTATAAGAGATGAATGTAGACAGTTCATATAATATATGTAGACAGTTATATAATTGTGAATGGAGTATCGAAGCGATGTTATAAAAACATACCCAGGATATGAAAACTGTCATGTAAAGTAATCGTCATCTCCCCCCACGGCATGTGGAACGAGTTAGTCTCAGGAGACCACCGTTCCAAAAAATGCCGTTAGGAGGGCATGGTTAGGCCTATGAATGACGGAATCATGCAGATGCTGGAGGCCAGATGCATCTACGAGGGCCAGCCAGGCTCTATCAGCAACCGGCTTCTCATCACGCTTGAACCTGTTCATTCGAAACAAAAAATATTATCAGTACTCAAGAAAAGCAGCATAGGATGATAATTAATGGAATATTTAGAGTGTGTGGTATAAATAACTTCAATATTTAAAACATTTCACATTAATGCTAAGCTTACTGTGCAAGATGCGTGAGTCTCGTATGGAAAGTCACCAATCCCTCAGTAGTAGAGTCACCCCAAATCTGTCTGGCTCGGTGGTCACCGAACCCGTACATCAGTGAAACATACTCTGGCCCACCACCGGGGTCCATCTGAAGCTGCCATGATGGTGGCGCATCCTGACCCCGCCTCCTCCCGTGTCTCAGAGGTCTAGGCGGCTCTACTACATCATCATCCTCATCATCCTCCTCCTCCTGCACCCCCACCTCCACCTCCTCCTCCTCCTCCTCATCATCCTGCCCCCCCTCCTGCCCCTTCCCATCCTCCTCCCCATCATCACTATCACTCTCCTCCTCCCCATCATCACTATCCTCCTCCTCCTCCTCACTATCCCCATCGACCGCCGCCTCCTCCTCCTGAACATCATCAGCTGCTGCCGCCTCCTCCTCCCTCTCCTCCTGCTCATCATCAGCTGTGGCATCCTCGTCATTCCGAGCCTTGCTCCGGTTTTCTCCTCTCTCCAAACGCTCTTCAGCCTTCCTCTTTCTAGCTGAAACGGTCATAGGATCGCGTGCCTACAAAAAACACAAATAAGAGACAATACATTAGCGACAGTTACAGTAGATTAAATAAATGAACACAATGATGACTGATAATTCACAATGCTGATATTCAGAAGGATCACATCTCGTGTAACACCACTCGAGATGCATCTCGGGTGGGTTTACACGAGATGACATCTCGTGTAACACCACTCGAGATGCATCTCGGGTGTGTTTACACGAGTTGTCTCGTGTAAACACACCCGAGATGCATCTCGAGTGGTGATACACGAGACACACCAAAGCCATCAAACCCATACATCCCAGATTAATAGCAGAAAAAAAAAAATCCCAAAGAGTGTGTTGTGTACATTTTGTTCGCAATTTGAATAATTTTGTATTTGAATCCAATTTCAATTTTACATTTTTCAAATTATGTTTAATTGGGAATATAGAAATGTAAAATAAGGTTAAAAATTGCTTACCTTTTTCACAGGCGCTGTAGACGAGCTAGTCCCGGCGGCGATGTGGGCGGCGGTTGTGGCGGCGGCGGTCCCGGCGGCGGTCTTGGGTATTTTAACTTTCACCATTTCAATTTCGAAGAGACGTTAGAGAGAGACTGTTCGTTTTCAAACTGAGAGAGAGAGAGAGGGGGGTTAGGGAGCGAAAGTGAGCGAGAGTGAAATTGAAAAAAAATAAAAAATATATATATATATATATATATATATATGGGTACTTTGGTAATTTAATGGGGCTGTGGAAATAAGGGGCTGTGTATATAACACAAACCAGCCTTACTCATTTTTTTGGAAACCTAACTGAGACTGAGCGACCACATATCAACATCCCATTTTGCTTAAACTTCAATTTTAACCATTCTCGTCTAATCATTCTACTTACTTAGTATAAATACTATCTCTTGCAAATATTTACGTTTTGGAAATAATAAGACTACAAATCTTTGAGCTTCATCTCAAAATGAATGTCCCAAAGTCTCTTCATCAACAGGAAAATCAAATATTTTTGAATTTGGCAATTGATCAATCATACACTAAATATACGCAAAACTAATACTCCATTTCAAAGAAAAACACAATCAAACTGTTTCAACACAAGTACAAAAAACCCTTTAATCTGGATAATGTCGTCTTATGGTTTCCTTCTGTTTGTGTTTGCTTCTAATGGGGGTAGTCCATCATCATCATCACCACTAGAGTTCAGCTGATTATCTTTTTGTACGGACCTGCACTTTTTTTATCAATGTTGTTTAGGCTAGTCGATTTGAAGATTTCATGCCTGCATTGATAGACAGCATTAAAACTAAATATCAAATTTTACTCTTGATCAACGCTAAAACTACATATTCATTTTGGGATTTTAGAGAAAAATTAGAAATAAAAAGAGATTATAATTACCACTTGGGCTTAGTTTCTCATTACACTCTCAAGTGAATCCATTGAAGTTCAAGGTATGTTTGTTTGGCAACTCAACTCCAAACCATTAGTTCATTTCATTTTCTCAATTCCACTTTCATGTCTTAGAATTAACGCCCTCAATGTTTTTCAAATATTAGAATGGCGAATTCTAAATACAAGGCACCATTGTGTACAAGGCACAATAATGCCAAAAATGCCCTTACCCGGATACGCGTGTTTCGTGTACGCGCTTACGAAATAATTTGATTATTTCGCACAGGTTTACACGAAATATGGAAAATGTTGAAGTTGTTTGTTTCATATGGTTTTACACGAAATCATGCACTGAGTTTCACCCAATTGTACACGAAATATAATAGTGCATTTCACCAACTTTTACACGAAATAACAGCATGTATTTCACCTAAATAGACACGAAATAAACAGTTTTTAACAATTGATTTATTCAATCGAATCAGTCGAAAACCCTAGAAATCAACATGAAGCAAAGGTAAAACCTAGCCCTTTACAAACAAATCTGGGCTCGATATGGATTCGATTTAGGATGTGTGTTTTCAGTTTTTGATATGGGGCTTCAACCTTTGAAATTTAGGGTTTTAATTTCCGGATTTTGGCTTTAATTTTTTGAATTTGGTTTCAATTTCTCGTTCATAAAAGTATGTTCTGGGTTCTTTTTTTTTGAGCAATCTTGGGTTCTTGTTTAGAAACACTATTGTTGAACTTCTTTGTTAGTGTGTTTTGAAAATTTCAGCAATTGTTCATTGTTGCCGGCGAATGGTGAAGTGGTGGCGGAAGTCGGCGTCTTGGTCGCTTGGTCGCTGTTTGGAGGGAGGGAGAGATGGAGTGTTTGTTTAAAATGAAAACAAATGAGGGTTTGGAGTATATATATGAGGGTAGTTAAGTAATTTATATGTAATGTGCCTTGTATTTAATATTACCCTATTAGAATCTAGGTAACATCTAAAAAAATAACCCTCTCTTTGTATCTCTGTTTTCACAAAAACAAAAGAAAGAAATAACTAGGTACAAACTAACCATTCTAGAGACTTTTGAAGCACGCGCACTTGTTCATGGAAAAGAAGTTGAACAACAACACAAGCCAGCTTCCTCCCTCCCACTATCATCGACCACAACAAAATTACTTGGTATACCCAACAAATAGTCACCATCTGTCAAAAGCAACCAAATACGTGGAATCAAGAAACTTAAAAGTTGAGACCTGTTTTAATCCACATAGTCTTGTGGAATTTAGGTGGGAATATTGCCAATGCTTTCTCCCCCTTTCCGTCAATTATCTTCACATACAGTATAGTATAGTTGATCAAATAAGCACAAACAAAGACATACGAATAGATAGATTAATGGTATGTCAGTGTACCTCAATGAAGGGAGACGACTTGCATTATGCTTTGGCCTTGTTCAAGAGTCAACGTCTCATCATCCATGGCTGCTCTCTTTAGATTTTTCCTTCCCGCCATTTCTCCGAAATACAGTATAGGTTAAAACCCTAACCACGAACAAGCAATCAACAGCCGCCGCTTCAATTCTCGTTAGGGTTCTTTTAATTCTGTGTGTTTGTGCGTATATGTGTCTGGTAGTTCACTTCAGGGGCGTATCTGTCTGTTGAGATATAAACAAGGGTAGATGTGTCTTTCTTTTTTCATTAAGGGGGCGCATCTGTTGTTAGTTCATAGTGTAGGGGAGTGTTTCGATTTTTTATGGCCAAGAACAAATTCATACTGTAGTATTGAATTAGGTTTCCGACCAGCTATTCAACCTTGGCCGTTTCTTGGGAATGGGTAGAAGGAAGCAAGTTCGACCGCATCGGTCAGTAGGGATTCTTGGGAATCAGTCTGCTTCTCAAGGAAACTCAGTTGCTTCCAGAAATGAGGAAAATCAAATTTCCGATCTCTTTTATGTTGATGTTGATGGGGCTAACTGGGTGTTAGATGAGCATTTTGACATTTCTCAAGTTCTATTGACAAATCTGAATTTAAGTCAAGAATTTTATGGTAAACAACTTGGTGAGGAGCTTTATCGAAATTCAAACTATTCTTTAAGGTTTCGTTTGTGCAATATAAGTGGTCGAATTAGATTAGGTCACTGGCCTGTAATATCCGCTAGTAATATATACTTGGAGTTGTTTGAGAAGCGTTTACAAGTGCAGGGGGAGATAGAAACAGAAACACATGTTGAGATGGTGTCGGGGAGTTTTGATGGACCTGATGAAGGTGTTTCAGGGCTTGTTCATTTGGCTAATCTGAATCTTTTGACTTTGAGGCCTGTACTTGGGGTGACCTTTTCCGAAAAATTGTCATCCCTGAGGTTAAGAGTAGAGATACAAAAGAGTGCTTTTGATGCCTGCGAATCACTCCTTGACAATACAAGGCATGTTTGGAAAAAGAGCATGATGAATGTCATGGCTTGGCTACGCCCAGAAGTTATGACCTCAGAAGCTAGATATGGATATAAACTACCAGCTGACATGGAAGTTGATTTATCCATGGAGGCAAATGAAGATTATTCTGCCCCCAGGAAAGCAGCTAAGTTTGACATTACTTCTTTTTATGAAGCCATTAAACCATCAAAGTGAGCATCTGGACAATGCAAATTTAAGTTTGATTCAGATACCAATTGCTTTCTTTTTTTCTTTTTCTTTTTGCATATATACATATATATATAGATAGAGAGAGAGAAGAGAGAGATACACAAACATATATGCACACACGCGCGCACACACACACACACACACACACACATATATATATTATGCTTGATGCTTTTGTAATATGATTTACAGAGAGGATCCAGTGCTTAAGGAACACATGCCTGACTTGCTTCCTGAGCTCCGGCCATATCAGCGTCGAGCAGCTTACTGGATGATACAACAAGAGAGAGGAGCTTCTGGATCTTCTAGTGGAAGTGGAAGAAGCCACTCTGTGTTTCCTCTATGTATGAGTGTGGATTTAATTGACTCGTCTTTGAAAATATATTACAATCCATTTAGGTATGAATTTTAGCACCTTTAGTTACTTAATTCATTATATTATTATTATTTGCATAATTGTATATGTAGGAAATGCACCCAACTCATTTCCAACTCTAACCTGGGCAACATGAGTCAAATCCACATGAACAGACTTTCCCCAATTAGATTATTACTCCCTCCGGTCCAAAAAATAGTTGTCGTTTTTGGACTTTCCACAAATTTTAATAAGCACTTTTATAACTTCAACTTGATGATGAAGATACCAAATTTACCCTTATTTAATCCTCTTTCTCTCTCTCCTACATTACTCAACTCAATAAACCGATTAATAAAGTGAAACAAGTTCCACTTTATTCTTAAAGTGACTTCTATATGCACTTGAACATTTGCATTGTGGACTTGATATGCTGTTTATAAATCGTGTAAAGTAAACTGATCTAACTATATTATTAATTAGCATGGTATGAGGGCACTTGAACTTTGTAGCTGAAAAGTAAACATTAAGGCCTTGCAAAATTAGTGCTTTCAATATTGTGTTAGTTGTCATGTCAGGGATAAAACATTATGATCTTATGTCCTTGATGTGGTATACCTTTCCTATCCCTAGGTGCAAATCAGATGAAGGAATGGAAACCCGGAAGTAGGGAATCCTTCTAGTCCCCCCCCCTCACGGAATGACTGATCTTCTTGAACTTCAAATTGCAACCCTCTCCCCCTTCCTCCTCCTGCAGCAGGAACTGCTCCAAAGTGTTAACTTTTTACATCTTCTCTGTTTCTCAGTGGAAGTGTCTCACTGAATCCGCATTACTCATCACTTCATGTTTTTGGTGGTATTCTTGCAGGTAAGTCTCTCTGCGGTATTTGTGTATTTGCCTATGCTCTTTAATTGTTCTTATACCTCTTTTCTACCTCATGTTTTTGGCATATGGTTCAATAAAAATAATCATTATTCTTACTATTTTTACTCCCTTTATCCTAGAATAAATGTCGCACTTTTTCATACGTTAGTATGAAGGAACTTTGAGCAATAATTTTAGGTTACTCTTAATTATCCTAATAAATTATAAACTTGTTATTGATACACCATTATAAATACTATCAATAAAAATATTTAATTTTCCATTAGGATAATCAAATTAACCTAAAATTATTGCTCAAAGTTCCTTCGTACTAACATACAAAAAAGTGCAATATTTATTCTGGGACAGAGGGAGTAGCATTTTATTATCTTTTTTTTTTTTGTTGGTAAACAGTATACCCTAGCCTTTTGGAGCTCTCACAACTTTGCTGTTAAATGCAAATGCAGATGAGATGGGATTGGGCAAGACCATTGAGCTGCTTGCTTGTATCTTTGCTCATAGGAAGACCGAAGCTGAAGCTGACATAACACCTCTTGACAGAATGCAAGTTACTGGGAATCAGGAACTTAACATCAGAAGAATGAAAAGGGAGCGTGTTGAGTGTGTATGTGGGGCGGTAAGTGAAAGCTCCAGATATAAAGGATTATGGGTGCAATGTGATATCTGTGACGCTTGGCAACATGCAGATTGTGTTGGCTACTCAGCTAAAAGGAAAATTTCGAGAAAGGCAGAAGATTGTGAAGGACTAGTACTTGAGAAGAGTTCAACAGGAACTTCACCGAAGAACAGAAGTGATAGAACTAAAATAGTTGAGTTTGATGAGGCTCACATCTGCCAACTGTGCTCGGAACTGATTCAAGCTGCTGAAAGTCCAGTCGCTACTGGTGCAACTCTTATAGTGTGTCCGGCTCCTATATTGCATCAGTGGCATGCTGAAATTATTCGGTATCCCCTCATACTTCTATACGTTGCTTGAATTTTTCTATACAATAACAATTTGTGACTACTTTGTTCGGTTAGAGTGTTTTATGCTTAAGAGCTTGAGAACAATGTATTGAAGAGAGAAAAAAAGAAAGAAAAAAAAAGAGAGAGAGAAGCATCTAGGTCGCCAGGCGGCTCAAAAATGAAGCCTTGTCACATTTTTATGAGTTGCTGAGTTTACTTCCCATCTAAATATGATTATTAGATTTCAAATTAAGTAGTCACCCACTTTTTTTAAGTATTCATTCGCTTCCTTACTTTTCAAGAGAGATGTTTTATAAAAAATAAAGATGATACATTTTCAAAAAAAAAAAAAAAAAGTAATGTTAATTCACTTGCCGAAGTTAAGACTGGAGTTTGATATGTATATTTCCTTCTTAACCATTGTTCACAATTCACATTATTTCAGTTTTAAACTGTTTTATATGTTTCATCCTATCAATGCACTTCATAACTCTTGATTTCTTCACTTGCAGTCATACAAGACCAGGTTCATTGAAAACTCTTGTTTATGAAGGTGTTAGAAGCACTTCATTCTCAAGTGCACCGATAATAGATATTGGTGAGTTTCTTAATGCGGACATTGTCTTAACAACTTATGATGTGCTCAAGGAGGACTTGTGCCATGATTCTGACCGGCATGAAGGAGACCGCCGCCTGATGAGATTTCAAAAAAGGTGATCTTTGAAAATTTTGGGTTTCTCCTAGATTCTTGGTAAAATCACGTTTATCATTTTCTTGGTTCATTTATCTTTGGAACGTGTTTCATTTAGTAAAATGGGAAACACTATATTTTAAATTTTCTGTATGAGTTATTTATCTTGAATTCTTGATCAAGGAGCAAATTACAGAACAAAGGGGTGGGGGGTTTGTTGCTATACTTAAAGGGAGAGAGCACCTTTAGTCATTATCATTGTTTCCGACTTTACTTTCACCAATTGAAGGAGATCATTCATTCCTTTCTTTGATTTTTCTTCATAATCATTTTTTTCCAGGCATGTCCATGTCGACCAGATTGTGCATTTTAGGATAATTCATGGCCATAAACTCATAATTATACTTGGGCTCTTTTGGAGAATCATAGCAAATACTCCCTGTCCCATAACAAACAACCTGACCATTTTTCTCCGACATGGGAATTAAGGAGAGAGTATATATATTCAAAAGTAGTGTGTGGGGTAAAGTGGTTGTGAGTGTGATGATTTGAGAGTGGGACCCACAATTTAAATGTGTTAGTATGGCAAGTGGGGTAGGGTGAATAAAGAAAGAATAAAAGTTGGACAATTTAGGAAAGTGGGGCTTACCAATGGGACACCCAAAAAGGAACTTGGTGCAAGCTGTTATGGGGCGGATGGAATAGTATACAATATGTCTACTTAGTTTTACATACTACCTAAGAAAACACATTCTTGGTTTTTCATACTCCCTCCGTCCCATTTGAAGCTTCACCAAAATGGTGAAGGCACACAAATTAATAAATGTGAGTGTAAGAAGGATTGTGAGAGGGAAAAAGTTAGTGTGTATGACAAGTGGGCCTACAATTTAAATGTGTGAGGGGGAAAAAGTTAGTGGGTATGACAAATGGGGCCCACAATTTAAGTATGTGAGAGGAAGAAGTGAGTGGGTTGACAAGTGGAGCCCACATTTTTTACCATTTTAGGAAAGGATGAAGCTTTTAGCGGGACACGAATTTGGGTAAAAGATGAAGCTTCAAATGGGACGGAGGGAGTATATATAATGGGAGCTATATTGAGATCCACACTCTAAGTAAGCCTAAATTTGTGGCATTGCTAGGAGATTTGTCGCTTAGGAAATTCCATTCGGGAAATTATGGGGGCAGCCTGTTTAGAAGGTAATCCCTTTTTACCCGTTCCATCGCCTCTTCAAAATTTGGCGGTCAAACACTCAAACTTGAAACACAAAATCTGTTTGTATTTGCAATTAAATAATCTAACAACAATCTATGAAATCCAAGTCCTATGGATGCATATTCCCGCCGTTCGCCTCTGGTTCTCCCTCGAATTTCGAAGGGCTTCTACTGTCTGATTGTAACAGTTTCAAGTTTCCAAAGCTTGTCAATGATAATAGAATAAGAAGACAATAATTGGGAGCAGCTGAGCTAGGAATGGTCTTATCAAGGAAGTAAATGGAGGGGTTGGGCTGTGTGTAGAAACCTATTTGTGTCAAAGGAAGTTGAGAAACTACCTCATAATTAAGGATTTTATGTGTCATACTGGCGGTTGGATTTCACGTATTTGCAAGTTTATAAACTCTATGAGCTCTCTGAAGGAGCATAGTTTGATGTTTTCCCTTCCTTTTGAAACCCAGTATATAGTGGGTATTGGTCTTCGGTTGGTACTTATCCGCATCAAGGAAAATTGCTTATTCGGGTATATTACTCGACACTTCTGTTCAAAATATGCTCTATGATACTAGTGGGGAATTTATCAAAGGATCTCATTTTTTGCGACTTTTGTTAACTGCCTTCAAGTATATCCCCCCGGAGATGGTTTGTTTGTCCTAAACATAACCTCACCAAAACCGATAATCTTGACCTCTTCCTTAGGTCAAGTGGTTTTGCAGTAATGTTTTCCATCCTACAGTTTGCCACAAGTATGGCACTGTTTGGTTTTCTGAAATGGGCATTTCCAAGTAAAGACTACTGATGTTTGCTTTGCAGGTACCCTGTTATTCCTACTCTCCTCACACGAATATACTGGTGGAGGATTTGTTTGGATGAGGCCCAAATGGTGGAAAGCAATGCCACTGCTGCAACAGAAATGGCACTGCGGCTACATGGGAAGCATCGTTGGTGTGTTACAGGAACTCCCGTACAGCGCAAACTTGACGACTTATACGGGCTCTTGAGATTCCTTAAAGCAAGTCCATTTGATGTTCTTAGGTGGTGGATTGATGTTATACGGGATCCTTATGAGGTAGTGGCTCTTTCTAATAAATGAGTGATTATGTGTATTTTATGTATAGAGATGAAAATGTATAGTACACTACCTACAGTGAGTTTCACTTCTTTTCTGTTTATGTCTTTTCTTTGTTCGTACTCATATTGTTTAGGAAGGCTGCTTAACGTCCATGATTTCTATATGAATTTTCTTATCTTGGAAGCATTTATTGTTACCTATACAGAGAGGAGATAGGCAAGCTGTGGTATTCACTCATAATTTCTTCAAACAAATTATGTGGCGTTCCTCAAAGGTGCATGTTGCTGAAGAGTTGCAGCTTCCTCCTCAGGAAGAATGCCTGTCATGGCTCTCCCTCTCTCCGATCGAAGAGCACTTCTATCAGAGGCAGCATGAGACATGCGTGACTTATGCCCGGGAAGTTGTTGAAAGTCTAAAAGATGATTTTCAGCGAACGAAAATTGCAGGTTCTTGCAAGTGTCCTATTAGTTACTATTGATAGTTTGAAGCCACCAAATTAAGTATCAAGTATTTGGGTCCTGATGATATCCTACTCTCATTCAGGTCCCAAGTCATCTAATGATCCATCTGATCTTTTCATCACCCATGTGGAGGCTGCAAAGTTGTTGAACTCATTATTGAAGCTTCGTCAAGCCTGTTGCCATCCTCAAGTGGGAAGTTCCGGGCTACGTACTTTACAGCAGTCCCCAATGACAATGGAGGAAATACTCATGGTTGGTTTAGTCTCTTTTGAGTCATGGCTCATACTTTCTTGGATGCCGTATTATCTATGTTAATTTAAACCCTGCTATGAAGGTTCTTGTAGGTAAGACTAAAGTAGAAGGGGAGGAAGCTCTTAGGAAGTTAGTTGTTTCACTGAATGCACTTGCAGCCATAGCTATACTTAAGCAAGAATTTTCTCAAGCTGTATTATCATACAACGAAGCATTGGCAGTATCTGAAGAGCATGTTGAAGATTTCCGCGTAGACCCTTTATTGAAAATACACATACATCATAACCTCACTGAGATACTCCCATTGACTTCAGACTCCTTGGAGGAGTCTCAGTCTAGTGGGCAACATCTCGCAAACTCTGGACATAAAATGTGCAACATTTATGATGCCGAAAAATGTGATAACCGTGCTGTGAAGAGGAAAAAAATGACTTTTGAGGACTCAGATTCTTTTGTTGATTCTGGAGATTTGCCTGAATTTTCTCTGGATTCTTTAAAGAAGGGCTCAAATGGTGGAAACGATTGTGAAGTTAAGCCCAATATGATGTCCACATCTACCGCTTATCAATGTTTGCGATTAGAATGCGAGAATCTAAAGCAGAAATATTTGTCTGTATTTAGTTTGAAGTTGTCCGTGGCTCAGCAGGAGTTCAGGAAAGCCAATGAGCAGGTATTTTCTCCCAAACTGTTGTCTGTGAATACATCAACATATCAAAAATGTTTTTGGCGCTTTATACGATCTGAATACTACCTTCTTCTTTTTTCATCCAAAACTGTAGATGTAATTGTCACCGCTGTATTACAATTTCTCATATGATCCCTGTTATACGGTTCAGTAATTTACGCTTCATCTTAAGACAGTATTAAAGTTTTCTTGGAGAAGGCTGTATGACATATATTTGATCATGATATCAAAGTTTGGCAAGTTTCAGAACTCATTTTATTGCATAAATTTGTCTCACAATTTGACATTGACAAGTTGCAAGTAATACAAGGGATCAAAACCGTTATTCATTCTGATGTGCTTCTGTTGTTGTTCATTTGATTCTTTTCCGTTGATTTCTCCGACTATATCGTTGAAGCTTGTTGTGTCATTTCTTTAATTAGCATTCTTTTTAAGGTTAGCAATGCACGTGGCAATAGAAGAAATGAACATACGACATGGTGGTTAGAAGCTCTACATTGCATTGAGCAAAACAAGGACATCGCAGCTGAGTTGACTCGAAAGATAGGAGAAGCTGTCTCAGGGACTTTAAATGCTTCTAGAACATCAAGAATTGCAGCCTGGTCAGTAATTGCTTCCCCGTGTACCGTGGGTAACCTCTCAGTAGTCTACGTAACTTGATATATGTGTGTAGTCTATTCCTATTATTCATATTCATGGTAACTGAGAGAGCAATTGTAAAATGTGAGTGAAGGTGAAACGGAAATCCCTGTGTTAGGTGAAGCAGACGTAAATTCGAAAGAAGTTTGTTTTCAGTACTCTAACTTCATCATTATTCAATCCAGCTTCCGGAGCATAACTGCACTCACATTTTATATCCAGACTGGTTTGGATTCACTGGAAGACTCTAGGAAAACCTTACTTGACAGGCTTTTGGAAATTGACCGGACGATGGGAAATCCAAGAGAAGAAGATATTGAACGAGTGAGATACTGTCCAAATTGCCAGATTAATGGTGAAGGCGTTGTGTGCGTCCACTGTGAACTTGACGAATTATTTCAGGTTGGATAGACTGATTATTTGCTGAACCGAACTGTATATCATACTTTTTGTTGAAAAAGCTAGTAAATCTAATTTGTGTTTAGCGATAATTACCTCATCTCACCCTCTTGCATTTCCAGGCTTATGAGGCGAGGCTCTTTCGTCTTAACAAAGGACACGATGGAGGGATGATTACATCTGCTGAGGAGGCAGTAGATCTGCAGAAAAAAGAGTCTGCTTTGAATCGTTTCTTTTGGACCTTGTCACAGTCTGACAAACATTCAAATGCGTCCAATATCGAATATGAAGATGATGGAAAGAAGAGGGATGTTGGTGAAAAAGTAACAGTGAGTCTAATTTCTGTTATCTCCTTTGGTCATTTTATGCGGCAAAAAGATGTTTTCATTTGATTCTGCTCTGTGTTATGATATAGTTGGCTTAATGGTATCATATCTTTCTTCAGTGGCAGCTGCAAAATATGAAAATCTTTGGGGCTCTTTTCTATAGTAGTCGTTATAGTTTCATAGATCTTGTTAGGAAGCAGGGTTGCACGATTCGTAGTTCGTCCGATTCGAATTCGCGATTCGCTCAACCCATGGAATCCGATACGTAGAGTATTACAATTATTGCGATTCGCGAATTCGCAATATTAATACGTTTGATTTAAATAAATATTAAAAAAAATATAATAATAATAAACCTACTTCTCATAGAAAATGAACACTTTAACGTTCTATTACATCACCCAAAAAACACCAAAAAGTAACATTCATGCTGATAAATTGATAATAGCACCTGCAAGCAGCTACATCTTTTCTTTTCTCTTTGTAGGGAGGGACTGATCACTAAGGGTTAGTAGCTCCTTGATATGAACAGTGTAGCTTTTCAGTTTTCTAGAGCTGTTTGAAGTTATCCTTGGAAACATATCACTAGTTAATGTACAATATTTATTTATTGCAACAATGGCTTTTCAATTTTAGAGGACATTAATGGCGAATTCAAAGAGATTTTTCAAGGTATCGGAACACGAATCGAAGATAACGATTCGCGAATTCCATCGTATCGATTCGGTATCGAATCGCGAATCGATACCTGCGAATCGATACGCGATTCGAGGCTATGGGAAGAGTATCCTGCAACCCTGTTAGGAAGTATCCCTATGGCACTTTAGTAATTTATATTATGAAGAATCAATACTAATGCATCGGATCATTGAAGCACTTGTCAATAGATTGGTGTTGATTCCCGATGCAGAAATTTCCTAACATAGATCACTAATACAGAGGCCCTATGGCAATTGGAATTTATATGATAATCCACTAGATTTCTTAATTATGTTATGACGTAAGACAGCAAACTCGTGGTTTTTAGCTCATTATACACTTTAGGTATAGTGGTCAAGTTTGATGGAAGTACACGTGAATTATATGGCAGAATAAAATCTATCCTACACCCTCTGTTCATATATGCTATATCAGATCTCTTTATTTGAACTATCAGATTTTCAGTTAAGTATTTCTCAACAATGACAATCCACTCTTTAGGTTTCTAAATCTCCGTCGGACCTGGAAGTTGTTCTGGGAATCATAAAATCCCACTCTAAGGCTCTGTTAGGTGAAGAGGCTATGTCATCAGCCACAAAGCACCTACTACTTCTTGAGGTATGCATCAGTATTTTCTCACTTGATGGCTTAGAATAAGTTGCATCTAAGACTTTCTGCTGATGGCGCTCTTATTTAGTTGGTTGCATGGGGCTCATGCATCTTAATTCTCTTAAGCTGAGATTTTGGGAGCCTCCTCTCTTTAAGATAATTTCATTCCAGTCACCATTCCCTTTGAGATGTTTTCGTGAAGTTCACCTATGAATGATTTCTCTATCTGGATTTAATTTTCTCAGTTTCAGGGTCTGGTGGTAAAGATTATGGAAGTTGTTTGCCCCAAAATTGGATATTATGTGTTGTTTTTTATGCATGTCCGGATCTGATCTATATGTGCTCCTTTTTGGTTCTTTGTCTTCATGATCATATAAAACTAACTATTTATATACTCCCTCTGTCCCATAGAACATGTCGCACTTTCCTTTTTGATATGTCCCAATATGAGTCGTATTTCTAAATAAGGAAGGTGTGTTAGTACAATTTTACCATTGTACAAGCAATGTATAAACATGTAAAACACATTCATTAAAAATTATTGACAGGTCAAATGCGACATTTATTATGGGACGGAGAGAGTAATATTGTACAGAAGCCCATTAAACAGCCTCCTCGCTTGTATGTTAGACTTCATATGTAGGCTCTATCATCATGGGTTCCCCTACTTATTTCATAGTAAAGTCTCACCATAGGCTTCGTTCATTTGGCATTTCATTGTGATCATGCCTGTTACTCTTGATATGATACTGATTTCTCTTTGTCACCCATTACCATGTCAACTGTAACTTCTTCAAGGGAATGCGTAAAGAGTATCCCCGAGCAAGGTCCTTGGCGATCGCTCAAGCTCAAGTTCTTCGTGCTCATGATGAGATAAAGATGGCAACCTCACGTTTGAGGCTAAGAGAAAATGAGGATGATAAATCTATTGACGCTTTGAGCCTAGGAGAATTAGATGCAGCAAGCGTGGAATATACCAGTGAAAAATTTCTTGCATTGTCCTCATTATCACGTACAAAAGGGCAGCTTCGCTATTTGAAGGTAATAACACATACTCCCTGTTAGAAAATTGGGGTTAGGGTAAATTGATAATCCTGGATATTGATTGAATCGTGTACAATCACTATCCGAATAAAGTATTTCGACCCTTTAAGCCTAGGTTTCACGAAATCTTTACTGGGATAAGACAATCAAACAATCTGTATCTTAGGCCAAGAAAACAGATCAGAAACTAAGAGTATTATTAGGGTTTTTCGTAAAAAACAAATGAGACCAATAATCTGTTTATAAACAGATTGGAAATTAAGAGCAGATATGACTGTTGGTTGCAAACAGTCACAAGTGTTAGCCAACAGTCATATTGTTACCGGACTGTTGAGCGGGACCCCAACAAGGGGCGCTGCCCCTTGACCCCGCAAGGGGGCGCAGCCCCCTTGACCCCTGCTTCTTTATCGTGGTCGAAAACATATTGACTCAAAATGAGTGTGTACTCCACACTTTTCCTTACTCATATCCGAGCCTAATATGAGATCGCATTGGTCTCTAGTAAATCCAATTACATAAAATCGTTGATGACACTAAAATCACCAACACTCCCTCCGTTCCAGAAAAGTTGAAACATTTACTTTGGAGTTGGGAAATTAAGGATATAATATTATATTAAGAATGAAAGGTAGAGAGGGTGGAAAGAGAATGAGTGGAGAATAATGAGTGGTTGGGAGGAAGAGAGAGAATGAGTGGAGGAGATTATAAAAGTAATAAAAAGCTTCCATTTTTGGATTGTTGCAACTTTTGTGAAATACCCTAAATGGAAAAATGTTGCAACTTCCTTGGAACGGAGGGAGTATCTGGTTATTGCAGACTCTTGTTTCTGTTGACAGTTCACCATCAAAGCTCTTTGTTTGGTTTTGGTTTCATAAGATCCAGAATCGAACTTTGTTAGCATAGCCGTCACCATTGAGAGTTAAATAAAGATGGAGGGAAAGCTAGTGAATAAGTATAGCCTCATATAACCAGGCAGTGTCCAGCATGTTGATAAACTAGGGTCTGTGAGAAGTATTACACATCAAAAATTCATATCACTTGCTCTCCTTTATGGGCACTGTTGTTTATGTTGGCTAAATAATATTGTCTTGCAGAATCTCCATAAGCATACCTGCCTAACTCACAACCATTAAAAAAGTTTTTCTGGGTATCAACATGTCATTAATTCATGGTTTACCTTTATGTGTAGAAGTGTTTGAAATTTCCATATCTCCTGGAAATGTTTTCTATCTTGAGCTGATTTTAATTAACATCACTTTTTATGTGTTCTGATATGAAGAGTAAACATAGTTAGAGGTTTTGATAGTTCTGTCCATCAATAATGAGGTAGTCCGCGGTCATGCTTCAACTACTAGGGTTGATCTTAGAAGTTAATATATCCACTAAAGAGATGAGTTTATGTGGCATGAACTCAAGTTTCTATGAAAGTCTCTATTGATTTGTTATTGTAGCTCGGAAACTTGTGGTTCCCCATCTATGGTTTGGGATATATGCTTAAAGGATTAGAAGAGGCTAAACGTGTAAAATGGATCGGAGGAAGTTTTGAGCCAGTATAGCCAGTTATGTTTTATTGTCATATAGAACAAATGTATTAAGCTTTGTGCCTCACTTACCTCGACCAGCTACATATTGGATGCATATGCTGCAAACGCATTATCCTACTCTTAAAAGTATGTAATACAAATGCCATGGATAATTTATGTCTGCTGTTGCTTATTGGCTGCAATTTCCTTTTGTTCGTATATTTTTCAGGGCTTGGTACAATCTGAAAAGATTATGCACTCTGAGGCTACAAGCAATTCAACTCAAACTCAAAATACAGCGAACTATCAGGCCCTTGGGGGAAGAGAAAATGAATGCCTAACCAAAACTAACGAGGAAACATGTCCTGTTTGTCAAGAGAAGCTCAGCAATCAAAAGATGGTTTTCCAATGTGGGCATGTTAGTTGTTGTAAATGTGAGTTTGCATTATTTAGTTATTATATGTCTTATTTCATAATAGGCTCGTCATTCTTGATAGGTTTAAATTCATTTTCAACCATTGTACTTTACCCCGACTTTCACTTAAACCACTATACTTTGTTTTTAGCACGAAAACCACAAAAGTTTTGGAAAACATCATTTTAGCCACAAATTCGCGGATCAAGGCACTAGGCATGAATTAGACAGGGATTAGACACGAATTTGTGGCTGAAATGATAGTTTTCCAAAACTTTAGTGGTTTTCGTGCTAAAAACAATGTATAGTGGTTCAAGTGAAACTCAGGGTAAAGTACAATGGTTAAAAATGAATTTAAACCTTCTTGATATGGTTGTCATCTGTGTCACATATCTCTGGCTTAACAGTCCTTTATTATGGTTGCTTCAGGTTTATTTGCAATGACAGAAAAGAGGGTGGTTCACCTCGGGAAGTCTCATGATAAATGGGTGATGTGCCCAACATGTCGACAGCATACAGAAATTGGAAATATTGCTTATGTTGATGACAGACAAAATAAATCCTGTAACGCTTCGCAAGCCCATGGAAACTCTGATGTTTCTGTAGCTGTCAAAGGCTCCTATAGTACGAAGGTATGCTTTTCACCCTGCTTCAAAGTTCCATTATGATGTACAACAATGTCCATGAGAAGGAAAATATAGAACTTTATGTTTGGCATCGATGTAGCGTAACATAACACCTCTCAACAATGTACATGGGAGGGCAAATATTGACCTTGATGTTTGTTACTGGTGTAGCTTAATAACTTTCTCTAATTCAATGCTGCTGCTGGCTGTTCCTTTGGATTACTTTTGTTCATGAGATATACTCCCTCCGTCCCATTTGAAATTGCACAAAATCCGTCTTTACACGAAAATTAAGGAAAAAGTGAAAAAAGGTGATGTGTTGTGAGTGTAGATAGTTGGTAGGAGAGAGAAAGTGGGGTAGGGAATAGTTAGTGGGTTAGTTGATGTGAGTATGCAAGTGGGTAAAAACTTTCCATTTTTGGATTTTGCAATTTTTATGGGACAACCAAAATGACAAATTTTGCAATTTCAAATGGGACGGAGGGAGTACTATATTGCAGTCACAGATGTTTCTTCTTGGTACCTTTGGCTTTTACCTCAGTGTTGTAAAACCCGTTGAAGTTCATATTCCATTTAATTTTAACTCCCACGTATGTTTATTAGAATTTATTTGGTGTGTTTGTGATTTGATGTTTGTAGATTGAAGCAGTCACGAGGAGAATCTTGTGGATTGGTGCAACAAATCCAAAAGCCAAAGTTCTTGTTTTCTCTAGCTGGAATGATGTACTTGATGTGCTGGAACATGCCTTGGCTGCCAATGACATAAGCTTTATCAGGATGAAAGGAGGAAGGTAATAATTGTTTCTTTGGTGCCGATATCATGTAAACCAAGTTGGATTCCAACTTTTTAGGGAAATCGCAAAGAAGTGCAGCCGGGGAGAGTAACTTTTTAAGATTCTAGAATTTTAAATAAGCTATTTTGCATTGGTTCTTGACATTTTCTGCATGCCCTCCGTCCCAAAAGTAACTTCCTAAGCTCATTTTTTGTATGTCCCAAACAAGAAAAATCGTCCCAATTCCATTTATAGCACTCATTGTACCATGATATTCCAATTATACCCCCACGCCAACTCACCAAGTTCCCATGCATGAATCATGATTATCACCTGATGTGCAGTAAAAAGGTAGTAGATGTTTTTTTATTTCAGGAAATCACATGTTGCCATCAGCCAATTCAAAGGAGAAAGAAGTGGTCAGAAGAGAGGAAACAGCAGTTCCAACACCAAATCTATTCAAGTGTTGCTGCTTTTAATCCAGCATGGAGGTAATGGGTTAAATCTTTTGGAAGCACAGCATGTTATTCTAGTGGAACCACTGCTTAATCCTGCAGCAGAAGCACAAGCTATCAGCAGGGTGCACCGAATCGGGCAGAACAGTAAAACCCTTGTTCATCGCTTCATAGTATGTATCACCCACCTATCACTTGCAAACTTCATCATCTGAACCAGTTGCAGACTTTATTTTGGTACTGAGTTGTGTTTGTTTGGTTATGACAATAGGTGAAAGACACAGTTGAAGAAAGTATATATAAACTGAATAAACGCAGGAGTGGTGCTTCTTTTATTAGCGGAAACAAGAAGAACCAAGACGAGCCTGTTTTGACTCTCAAAGATTTGGAATCCCTCCTATTTAAAGTATCCCCATCACCTGGAAAAGAAGAAGAAGAAGAAGAAGAAGAAGAAGAAGAAAGTGGTAGTTTGATGCATTTGCCACCTTCTGTAGCTGCTGCTCTTGCTGCTGAAAAGAGGCTAATGGACCAAACAACTTGAACCCAGGTTTTGGTTTATGTTGTTGTGAAGAGGATAGGAATAGGATGATTGTAAATTAACATCGTCAGGCTTTCTGTTTAGATCAGTACCATCTTGTATTACTCAACTGATGACTTTAACACAAATCAGCCCATTATCCATTGGGTTAACTACCACTGCTACCATCTACACCTCACCAACACCATGCTGCCCCACAACCATCTCCACTCGACACGACTGGATGGTAGGAGAGGGAGTCTGGTTGGTAAGAAAAGATTCTATGCAACACTATCAGTGACAAGCTGATATGGTAACAGCATTAGCAACAAGTAGATAGTACATCACAAGACAAACAGCAGCGGGAAGCATATATAGAATTTAAATATCTTAAACGCCGGTAAGGCAAGGCAATCTTTTGCGACTACAACAAATAAGCCTTTATTGAGAAGCTCCTCCTACCCCAACGATTGTTAGTTTATTTAACGAATTTGTTCATTTGTTAATAAAATTTAACGTCATCCAACATGGTTGCATTATTTGTAACCTGACATAAAAGCATTTCATTATGTTGTTAAAAGATACTAGGTTACTTTTTGTGTAACCAAAGTTATAGTACGTTGCATTGGTTTGTAAACTATAGCGTTTGTTACAATTAATGCAACATACTACGATTTGACATCTTAATGAAATGTACTTTATCATTTTGTTACATATAATGGAACATACCCAAACGACGTTAAAAAGATAACTGAAATGTCAACGGCATAAGAACAATTCTAACACCCATTAAATAAAATTAACATTCGTTACCTCACTTAATGAGTTTGGTTGTCTTCTTCCTAACCCCTCAAACTCTTCAGCCACCCACCACAATCAGTCTCACACCTACTACCACAAACCTATCACTCCTCCTCCACCCACCGCCAATACTTCTAAAACTTCAGCATAATTTCAAAATTCCAAACTTCTGAGTTTTAAATTGATCTCCTCACAAGCCCTAATTTTCGAATCTGAGTTTTTATAAAATTGATACTAACAGAACCACCACATCTCCTCCATTGTTGTTGCCCATGAAATGTTATCTGAGTTTCTGGAACAGAGGATGATTTTCAACACCTCCGATTTGAAGAATGGTCGTCTGTGGCAACGCTTGCAATGGCGTTGAAATGAAATCCCTCCCATGGCCTGGACATGCAATTTTCGAATTTTAGGTTCAATGGTGCCTTGGGTTTGATTCGATTTAGCTAGAGTTCGGAAATTGCAATAGATTCAATTGATTTTGAGCTTGATTTCAGATTCGTGGGTTTGCATTTCTGGTTCCATTTAGGGTTCGATTTTGGGTTCAAAATCTAACAAAAATCAGATTCGATTTTGGCTTCAAAGTTTCCAAATTCTAGGTTTCGATTCGATTGATTGTGGATCAACTACGTAATTTCAGATCCTAGGGTTCAAACTTTGAGTTTGATTTTGTGGGTTGGACAGGGTTCATCCACCATTTTATTTGGTTAGAAATTTGAAAAATGCAATGATAAAGATGAAATGAGGTTGAAGAATGAAGATAAAAGGGATGTTACTTCATTAACGATTGTTAGTTTATTAAACGAATTTGTTCATTTGTTAATAAAATTTAACGTCATCCAACATGGTTGCATTATTTGTAACCTGACATAAAAGTACGTTTCATTATGTTGTTACGGGTGTATTCATAAGTTTTACCGGGTGTGTATAACAACACCCAAAACAAAATCACAAATATTGACCGTACCCCCCACCCCACCCACCCCACCCCACCCCACCCCACCCCAAACCCAAGAGGCAAATCGAGGATATAAAATCTTTCCGGGCACCCAAACCGTTTCCTCCATTTCCTCTGAATAACTTCATCTTCTTCTTCCTTGCATTGATTTGTAAGTTTTCTGATTAATTTTTCGTTTTAATCCAGATTTGGATTTAGATTTAGACAGAAATTTCTCTCTAAATCTACTTCCAGATCTGGTTGTTTTTGCTTTTTGTTTTTAGACTTTCTTTTAAGTTTGAATAAATGAAGAGCAATATTGTTGAAATGGTGTTGTTTGATCTGTTGTATTCTTTCTTTTGTGGGAGCCTTTGCATTCTCTCCGTTATGGGAGCTTTGGTTTTTTCTTCTGTTTTCCAACAATCACTGCAGAATCATAAGTGGAGGATGGTAGCATGGCTTGAGAACTTTGGTTGGCGATTTATTGTTAACCCAGAGGTCTTAAATCATAGTATTCTCAACGCTAAATATTTCCTGATGGGGGATTTTGTGAATGCCGATATATGGCAGTGTCCAAGCTACACTTGAAGAGGCATCTATGTGTTCCAGAGTATTGCTACGAGAGATACAAGGCGAAAGATCGAGAATGCTAGTGCAACTTTATGCGTGAACACCCTCTTTCGTCATCCCTCTTCTATTTTTTATGTATTTGTAACTACCATCGTAATGAATGATAATATTTGGGTTGGCCTCTGATATTTGTAGGGACCCCACTCATATTTTTGTGCGTTTGCCCTTAATATATAATATAATGGTAGTTTGATTTCAAAAATAAAAATAAAAATAAAAATAAATCTTTCCGTTCAATTTCTCATACCACTGGCCACTTCAGCTCCTTCCCGTATCTGCTGTATGCGAATTGGGGAATCACAGTCTGTCGTCTCGCATATCGACCTATCGCTTCTTCTTTTCTTTGAACCAGAGAGAAAAAGCAAGACGTGTAGAGGGAAAGATGTTTAAATTTCTGAAAGGCGTCGTAGCCGGATCTGGTGCCGGCCTCAAGGATCTGCCGTACAACATCGGGGAACCGTACTCCTCCGCTTGGGGCTCCTGGATGCATTCTCGTGGCACCTCCAAGGTAATTCCCCTAATTTCTCTCTCTGTCTATCTATCTGCAGCTCTTGCATTCAACTGATTGCCTCTATACCCCTACTTTCCTGATCCACTTTTCGTGCTTTCTTACTTGAATTATGCGGAGTTACGCTAATTTTGTTTAGATGCAGTAGGATCAATGTACTATGACTTGTCAGCGCTCTTGATTTTTTTGTTTGTTTATGACAGAGTAAATATGATTGAGGAAGTGGTTAGATTTAGAGTTGGACTGAAAATTTTAACTAGAATTGGCTGCGTTTGAGATTTATTTTGCGGGGCATCAGTAGTAGAGATCACATAGGAGTTGGTTAATTTGGCTATAGTAGCCTATAAGTGATGAGTGGACAGTTTATAGACTCTTAAAGCTGTTGAATTTGAGCGGGGAGGATATTGGTGTTTGTTACTAGATAGGGCGGGGGTGGGCCGTGGGTGAGGAAGCCATGTTCATCAACATTCGAAGGAGGAATCATGTGATTGCATTATATAAATGACTGAAACCTCAACGCAGCTCCTTTGAGTTTCAGTGAATCAGTTTTGGTCTTGTTGTGTTATCCAGACTCCTATTATATTTTTTTTAATCGTAGTTGCATATTTTGACTTGTGCAAAGAAATACAAGATGTTATTTTGACTAATATATCTCTGCTCAAAATGGTCATCTACCAAAAATATAGTGAAAATCAAGTTGGCAGACTTGATTTGTTTTACTTTGTTGAAGTATTTTAGCCGCCTTTTGGCATTGCCGACTTTCTTATCTGCCATTTGTCTTCCGCTTATCTTTTCATTTATTCTTGTCCAAACTTTGCTTAAGATGGAAAACCATGTAGCATCAATATTGGGTTTATATTTCATGTATATGCCATGTTGTTTCTGATTCTACTCAACCTTAATCATCTTATAAGGTATGTTAGGCGAGTAACATATAATTTGTTATAAGGTTTAGATAGTTAATTGCACTTCAAAAAGTTATCTTAAGTCAGAAGCATGTCGAGAGTAACTGAAGACACGAACAACTGACTAGATGTGACTAGCCGGATTGAGCAACTTAGGTCTGTTTTAAACTTAAAATTAAGCTTTGGAAATGTTGAGCTGAAATCATTAAGTTGTTGAATTTTAAGATTTGAGTTTGTTTGATTATGACAAATCACTTACTCCCGTTATACTTGTTAAGTTATGATGGACGAATATTTTTAATTACTCACACTCCCCCCCCCCCAAACTTTCACAAGGAGGGGGTGGAAGTGTGAATAACTAAAGTTTTCCATTCATTATAATCTAACGGGGTTAACTTTTTGGGGTTGGGGCGAACATTTCATAGAGTAGTGGTTTTCGTCTAAAAAATAAGTAATATAGTTGGAAATTAAAATGGAAGTAGGGCCAAAGTGCACCGGTCGAAAATGAAATTGAGCCTTTATTAGTGAAACTATTAAATAATACTTTGGCCCCTTAAATTGGCAGTTTTTTAGTTTAGTCCCTCATGAATTATTTTTATTTTTAGTTTAACCACAAATGTTTTGGAAAACTATCATTTTAGTGTCTAATCCGTGTCTAAGTCTTGCCTTAATCCGTAAATTTGTGGCTAAAATGATACTCCCTCCGGTCCACAATAACTGTCTTTTTTTGCATTTGCACAACTCTTAAGAAATGTAATAATTATCATGACTTAGTGACAAAAGTTCCAACTTTACCCCTATTAAGTGTGCAACGTTCTTACATTAAGGTCTCACACTAAGATAATTAATAAAAGAGAACAAGTTTCAATGCAAGGATAAGAAAGACATTTAGCTCAAAAGTGACAATTATTTTGGACCAATATTTTGGTCCAAAAGTGACAGTTATTTTGGACCGGAGGGAGTAGTTTTCCAAAACATTTGTGGTTTTCGTGCTAAAAAATAAGTTTAGTGGTTGAAGTGAAAATCGGGGTAAAGTATAGTGGTTGAAATTGGATTTAAATTATAAATAAATAATTATGTGATAGAGGGGTGCGTTTGTTTTTTTTTTTTTAAATATTCTATTGATGGAAGGGGAAAATTGGCAAAGATTGCCATCAATAAGGACCAGCCTCATAAAAACAATATGTATCAACCTGTTTCTACTTGAAATGACTTCCTCATGCCTGGTAAGCTTTTGGCGATAAACCTTGCATTCAAAAAATCCCAAAGTAGTTTTTTCTTTTGGTTCCTGTAGACTGAAGTTGATTGACTGATAATTTGCTACTTGCTTCTTCAGGATGATGGATCCCCAGTGTCAATATTTTCTCTTTCTGGAAGTAATGCCAATGATGGACATTTAGCAGCTGGTCGCAATGGTGTCAAGCGTCTCCGAACTGTAAGCCACTAATGGAATGTTGAAGACATGAGATTCAACAATATTTCAATTTAGATTGTTAAATATATTAATCAATGCTCTTCTTTAGTATTTACTCCCTCCGTTTCATGTCACTTGAGACTTTTGGTCAACTTAATATCGTTTTGACGAAGACTTTATAGAAAATTTGACGATCTTAATAAAAATTAAAAAAATGTGATTGAGAGTGTTTTTTATGGTGAATCATTTTATAATTTTTTATTTTTTATTAAGATCATAAAATTTTCTATAAAGTATTTGTCAAAACGATATTAAGTTGACCAAAAGTCTCAAGTGACGTGAAACAGAGGGAGTATACTTTAGTTAAGAAGTTTCCTGATGTATTCTTTATTCAATTCTAATATTGTCAATGACTCAATGCTAAATAAATGTATATTTTTACCATTGCCCTGTGAGCCAGGGAATCTCATGAACGTATTCAGTTGAAGAAGCATAATCCCTTGAGAATAAAATATACTGCCATCAATTGATATTTATAATTCCTTTCACTCTTAAAGTGGTGGTCTATTTGATACGTCACACATCCCACACACAGATTAAGGAAGTGAATAGACGTTATTGTAGAAAGTGGTATGTTTTACACTTTCCATTGTTACCTTTGTGGAAATGGAAACCATAAACTAAAGGAGCAATCAATTAAGGATGAAATGGTAAAAGTGGATGCTTTTTGAAATGGCTCAAAGAGGAATATTCGACACATCTTAGGAATGAAGGGAGTATGTTGTAGCTTGGAAGAGTACTGAACAGAGTTGTAAACTTGTAATAGGTTCTGCATGATCTTTATTTTATAGGTTTTATGCTAGACAATGAAAAATATCAATTTTCGGGCTTAATGTTTCTTGAGAATCTGTCTCTTTTCATTTCTCACTCCGTATTCAAACTTGAGTTAGGTTTCATTCATATTGAAGAGCTGCTTTTGGTCCTCTTCATTGTGGTTTTTGTATATTTGCTTTATGCTTAAAAGTTGTCCTAATTTCCTTGTGTTATGGAAAAGGGAGCGGGGGAGGTAGTATTTCTATTATATTATCTGTGCACCCCTTATGCATGTTTGACTTTTTATTTTTTCAAATGTCTGAACTTCTATTGCGATTGCTATCTTACTCAGAGAAGTTTATTACTTAAGATCTTGTTTCGGGTTTTATTAATGTTGATGCAAATGCAATGACATTAAGAATATTTTTGGCTCCATTCCAGGTCAGGCATCCAAATATTTTATCATTTCTTCACAGTACCGAGGCTGAAACTTTGATGGTTCTTCTTCAAAGGTTACTATCTACATTGTAACCGAACCTGTTATGCCACTGTCGGAAAAGATTAAGGAATTAGGATTAGAAGGTACTCAAAGGTACATGAGCTTGGTCAACGAGTTTTGTTTGTTGGATTCTTCTTGTGAACTACTAGCTGATTGCACGAGTATATATGTTATTTTTTTGATTGCGTGGACTTTTACTCCTGTATGCAGTAACACAGATACAGATTCCACATTCTGTAGATACCTATGGTGTTTTCCGACCTCAGACTTTGTTGTCCCTTCTGGAATACACCTCTGACTTGCGTACTGTCTTCTGATGGCAGGGATGAGTATTATGCTTGGGGATTGCACCGGATAGCTAAAGCCGTGAGCTTCCTAAATAATGATTGCAAACTTGTGAGTGCAATTAGTAAACAAATCACTTACATGGCGGCATTAAGTGACATGAGTTAAAGAAATAAACTATATCCATACAGAAGTACATTTTGAAATATTACCTGAACTTGTAAAGTGCACCATGTCATGGTTTCTTCATTACGAACTAGTTACTTTGAAAGGAAAATTATTTAAGTAAATTTTTTGAACTCAAGCCATTAGATATCTCCTTCTCTTCTCGTCATAGCTGGCTCACAACATTTTGGTTGCTACTTTATAGAAACTAGTAAAGTCATGAGATTCTAAATGCTTTATCATTTGAGCCAGTAAAACGAAAACCCATACTCCCTACGTCCCACTCAAATTAGGACATTTTGTCATTTTGGGTGTCCCATTCAAAATAGGACATCCCCAAAATGGATTTTTTTTATTTAATGGGACCCATATTCACACTCACAACAACTTTCCACCCATTATTCTCTACCCCACTTTTCATACTCACAACACTTACTCCACTAACACTTTTCATTAATCCCCGTGCCCAACCCAAAAATCCTATTTCGAGTGGGACGGAGGGAGTATATTATAATAGTTTCCTAACGTTTCCAAAGTTAATAAGTCTGCTGTATAAGTATAACTAAAAACAGCTTTCGTGATTTTGTGGGCTGATAATCGGAAAATAGAAGCGTCTGCTTCATTTCAAACAGAAACCTGTTGAAGTCTAAATATTCGTCAAGGAATTCTTCAATTGACATTTATCATATCCTTTCCATTGGTTTGACAGGTTCACGGCAATGTCTGTTTGGAAAGTGTGGTTGTCACTCAAACTTTGGACTGGAAGCTGCATGCTTTTGATGTTCTTTCAGAATTTGATGGGGGTAATGAAGCTTCTACAGGGCCTATGCTGGTACATCTCGTGTTTCAATGTGATAATTGGTTATCATAAATTTTCATCATCGGCCATGATACTTATTGGCTTATTGCTTCATATGGTTGGTAATGGGTCTGAGATAAAGTATCAAGATAAAAATGCAAGATGGTAAAACTTTATGTGAATACAGTCCTAAGCCTAGTCCCTGCCTAATGCATACTCCATCCGTCCCAAACTAATTGCTACTAAATGTGAATGCACAGGGATTAGGAATGATATTGGAGAAGTGTTGTGAGTGGGTAGGAGAGAGAATAAGTTAGTGGATAGTTGTTGTGAGTGGGTAGGAGAGAGAAAATTGAACATTGTAGGTAAGTAGCAATTAGTATGGGACGCCCAAAATGGAAATAAGTAGCGATTAGTTTGGGACGGAGGGAGTATATGCTTACTTAATTGTTTATGTTGAGTTTTTTTTTCAATTAATATGAATTTTATTTCTTGATTTAGAGGGATGACAAGAATCTATTCTAAAGCCACATTCACTAGTTTTCACAAATGGATTTGCTTATGCTTTCCTGAAATTATAGATTTGGGGTATCTTAGAAATGCGTGGTCAAATAATATGATTTTCACGAAATTTATTTAGTATTTCTTTGTTCAATGCAGCAATATGAATGGCTTGTTGGTTTACAATACAAACCAATGGAGCTGGCAAAATCTGAATGGGGAACAATCAGAAAGTCACCAGTGTGGTCCATTGATTCCTGGGGTTTGGGTGAGTATTTACTGCCTCCCAATTTTATTTATTTATTTTTTTGGTAATAAAAGGCTAAGAGAATGGAGGGAGAATTGATAAAATGATCAGCTGGTATGACTGCTTGAGCCAATATTTCTTAGTCTATGTCAGCAGGGTGCCTTATAGGATGACACAAGGCAATCTTGTTTCTAACATGATGGTATTTGCAGTTTGGATCAATAAGTTTATGTTTTAGTTTTAAAGAAATAAGCTCTGTCCAGTGTGTGCTAGTACAATGATGCTTCACGCCTTGACGCATTTGCTTTATTGAGTTGTCTTATCGTCAATCGACTCTGAGTTTTTGTGGTGTGATTGCTAGGATGCCTCATCTATGAACTTTTTTCCGGTTTGAAATTAAGTAAGACGGAAGAGTTGCGAAACACCGCTTCGATACCAAAGGTCAGCCGGTTAATTAATTGAGGAGGTGGTTACTTTTATGGGTTAATGACAATTTAGGGCCTGAACTGCAGGGGGTTGCGTCTAAAAGGGGCCTGTTTTTTTTTTCCCGCTAGATCAGGGCTCAATATCTTAATTTTTCGGCAGTTAAGGGCTTTTTGACGGAAATCGTTAGAAAAGTCAGTTAAGTGCCATGTGCATGGCACGTGATCGTCAAAATGGATGGGTTTGTAATGAATATTAGCAATGAAGGACTTTAATGAAATTTTTGAAACTTAGAGGGTTTAAAAATGAAATAAATATTTTTTCTAAATAATCAAGTATATAATAAAATAAATAATTATCATATATAAAATAAATTTATTAAAAAAATCAAAATTATTAAACAAATTAATCTAATAGCTATATTAAATATAAAAGGATTTAGATTATTTTCTAAATAATAAATTTAAAATAAAGAAATTATAAATAAATTTAAATTTCATTCTATGAACAAACTCCCTCTGTCCCACTCGAAATAGGACGTTTTGCCATTTTGGGTATCCCACTCGAAATAGGACATCCCAAAATGGAAAGCTTTTATTAATTTTTTATTAGTAGGACCCACTTGTCATACTCACAATTTCTTTTCATTTATTATTCCCCACCCACTTTCTCTCTCCTTCATACTCACAACACCTACTTTTCAAACAACTTTTTATAATAAAATATTATTATTCATTAATTCCCGTGTCTGGACCAAGAATCCTATTTCAGATGGGACGGAGGGAGTATATAGTATGTGAACTACCTTGTTTAATTAAAAAAAAAAAAATGAAAAAAAAAACCCACCTTCATCCCTACCAATCTTCCCAGACTCCCCTATCCAACCCAGCAACCCTTATCCCCTCTCAACTAAATCCCTCCATTGCTGCCTTCTTCATCTTCCCCATTCTTATTTAAAAGGATTAATTACAATTTAATAGAAAGTTTAACAAAGTAAATTAAAAAAAAAGAAGAAGAAACCCAGCAAGAACAGTAAGGTGCCGGACTTGATGTCGACAATGGCGTCGGCTTCGAAATCTTTCCGCCATTGGAGGCATTTGAGGGTGAATCGTGTTGTTCTTGTTGCGAATTTTGAGGTCTTTTAATTCTATTTCTGGGGTTTTAAGCAAACCCACCTGGAAAAACCTCCACATTGTCGATGATTTTCGATTGTGCGTAACTGTCGGGTTTTTGATCGGAATTCGGATTTGAGGAGTCGGAATTGGGTGGGAATGGAATTGATTTCTGATTTTGGGTTTGTAATTTGTGGTGGTAGAGGCACTGCCGCTGCTAGCCGGAATTGGGTGTTATCTTGCCGGAATTAATGGAATTGATTTCTGAACAATGGTGATGGTTTATGGACATGGACCGTGAAATGAACCGGTGGATGTTATCTTGCCGGAATTTGGCCAGGCCGTTGTCGGAGGCGGAGCTGATATCGTGCGTCAAAGGGGGAGAAGGAGGGGTAGGGTTTTGTTTTGGATTTAACCCTTCAAATTTTAAAATTTACAGTTTGACCCTTTTTGACAACTTTTCATTACAAACCCATCCATTTTGACGATCACGTGCCATGCACATGGCACTTAACTGACTTTTCTAACGATTTCTGTCAAAAAGCCCTTAACTGCCGAAAAATTAAGATATTGAGCCCTGATCTAGCGGAAAAAAAAACCCAAGCCCCTTTTAGACGCACCCCCCTGCAGTTCAGGCCCTAAATTGTCATTAACCCTACTTTTATTTGGTCCCTCATTTATTCTTTTCCTCTTATTACTTATAGTTGTCATTGAGCTAGTAAGGATGTGCATACACACCCAACTTGCCTTTACTTGCTTTGACTTCCAGCCACATGAAGATTCATTTTCATTTGCATCTGTCTACTTTTCTGTCTCACAGTCTCTGCTTCCAGATTATCAGCGGCTTTTGAGTTCTATGCCTTCACGTAGGTTGAATTCGTCAAAGCTTGCGGAGAATTGTGGTTAGTCCTTACCCTTATGCTTGTCTTATTTGTTATTTCCCCCACTGAAATACAATCTATGATTTCATTTGAACACGTCTTACTTGCATGAACCCTATGAATCTATATATTCATCCTCCTCTCTTCCCATAAACTGCAAAAGAGACGTGCGCCTCTTCGCGTCTCTCTAATTATGCTTCGCCTGTCTACGTGAGGCGAGGTTGTTGCTTCCTTCTAGTAACTTATGTTTAGCTAATATCTCTTCCAATCATGTGGCTATTATTTGAAGTGCAAATCATATGGTGACAGAATACTTCCAAAACAAGTTGGTGGATACTATACATTTCATGGAAATACTCAATTTGAAGGATAGTGTCGAGAAGGATGCATTCTTCCGTAAACTCCCGACTCTTGCAGACCAGCTACCTCGCCAAATTGTTCTTAAGAAGGTTTATCTAAATTATCTTTGCCATACATGATACGTCTATATTAATTATTTGTATTTTGATGCTAATTTGTGAATTTGTTGTCTGGATTCAATAGCTGCTTCCTTTGCTAGCTTCTGCCTTAGAATTCGGCTCAGCTACTGCCCTTGCCTTGACTGCATTGTTAAAAATGGGCGCTTGGCTCTCAGCAGAAAAATTCAGCATCAAGGTCTGGCCACTTTCATTAGAATCCATATTTGTACAACTTCTATCACTGAATAATTATTTTGTGACAGTCTCTAATTTGTTTACTTATTGGCCCCATTGTAGGTACTGCCAACAATTGTTAAACTTTTTGCTTCCAACGACAGGGAAATCCGAGTTTGTCTTCTGCAGCATATTGATCAATTTGGAGAGTCTTTTTCATCTCAAATAGTTGACGAGCAAGTAAGAAACTGGTACTGAATGATTGTTTTTATTTTCTCCAGCAAAATAAGGTATGTATGGCCTTTAAGATGGTCATGTGATGCTTTTGACTAGGTTTATCCTCATGTTGCAACGGGGTTTTCCGACACATCTGCCTTCCTCCGTGAACTGACACTCAAATCAATTCTTGTTCTTGCTCCAAAGGTACCGTGCCTTTTCTTTTTTGTGTGTATGTGTGCGCGCGCGCGTTGCTTCAGTTTTTCCTGGTGTTTGGCATGAAGATCAGTACATAAGTTATTCTGTGATGTTAGAGATGTTGGAGAAACATGCGTCTATGTTCTACTTCTCTGCCTGTGGACTTTCTATGAGAATAATGCTGGGACTTGCTACCTTCTGTCTTTTCTGACACTATAGGCTATCATGTGTCAGAGGTTTTTAGTTGTCTGCCTCTACCTCTACAAGCATATATGCATGTGTATATTAGTACCATAACTGTAAATAGTCATGTTTGTTGCTTAACAAACAAAAACAGAAATCCTAAGTTAGTCTTTATGTAGAATAAGTTAGCCTCTTTATCCTTCCTTCGATATTCTGATCCATTCAAGATTTGACTAGATCATATTGAATAGGTGATGCTGGCTATTGGGACAAAAGCTTAGGAGTTGCTATTGGGATTAGATTGATTTTATCTGTTGAAGCAAGAAAGAGAATGATGCGTAAGTAATATCTTATGGAGAATAAAGCCCTCAACTTCGAAGATGCGTTAAGGGCTGAATCGCAACATAAAATTGATGGAATAGTAATTAATCATGTACTCATCTGAAGTGGAAATAGTAAGAATCAGTTGTAGTTTCTGATAATAAATTTTTGTTTTACTGTGAATGCAGCTGTCTCAGCGAACTATATCAGGATCACTCCTGAAATATCTTTCAAAGCTTCAGGTATGACATCCATCATTTCATGATACATCAAAAGTTTATCTGAAGTCAGTTTCGATCTCTAGACTAGGCTTTCATTTCGCAATATCAAATATGTCGCATAGTATACAGCTTTCCTGATGTATTTGATTCTTTCCTTGATGATATTTTCGCTGTTTGTTGGAATTCATTTTCATTACTGAAGGTGGATGAAGAACCTGCGATTAGAACAAATACCACTATACTGCTGGGAAATATTGCAAGCCACCTCAATGAAGGGGTTAGTAAAGTTTGCTATAATATTTTTTCTAATTATTTCGCTAATTATGGTTGGAGTTGCATCATCCAACTTCAGTTGGTGGTCTTCTAATCTTCTTCACATGATACTCTTGAAGCGGTATTTTTAGAAAAATACATAAATGACAACTGGTGATTTTGCATATACTGCAGACCCGGAAAAGAGTTCTGATTAATGCATTCACTGTACGTGCTCTGCGTGATACATTCTCTCCTGCCCGTGGAGCAGGTTGGGCTATTAACTCTGTTTCCCCTAGTCCTCTTTTATAGCTTACACAATTTGTAGTATTATTATTTCATTTTCCAACTCGCCATCAGTTTAGATCAAGTAGCTGATTTTGTTGTGGTAATGACAGGTGTTATGGCTCTGTGTGCAACCAGCTCCTATTATGATGCCACAGAGATTGCAACGCGGATTCTGCCTAATGTTGTTGTGCTTACAATTGATCCTGATAGGTTATTACCCTTCATATCTTCTGATTACTTTTATTCCCGTCTAACTTGTATGAGCCGGATTGTGTTTTGTAAAGAATGGTGGCATTCCGTGTCTTACCTACTGTTCCCTTGGTATCTTTTTGGGGTTATATGAACCTCATGTTCGAAGTGAAATAGGAGTAACGTTCTTCCAATTTCAACATTTCTCACTTCATAGAAGTTAGAGCAGCATGTTGCGTTCATAAAATGCAGTCTACTTGTTATAGTTTGAATCATTACATTTGCTCTTGTTAATTTGACAAGGTTGCTTTGCTGACACTAGTATCATTAGTGATCTCTTCTCTTGATTGTTTAACAATATCTGGCTGACGTTATTAAAATAAAATTAAGATTTAATATTCTTGCATTTAAACTTTGAAAGGGATCCTTGGTGACCTTGAGGTCGCGGGTTCAAGTCTTGGAAGCAACCTCTTGCATATTTATGCAGGGTAAGGTTTGCCAACTTTTCACCCTTGTGGTGGGTTCCCTTCCTCAGACCCTCGCTACGCGGGGATGCTTCGTGCACCGGTCTGCCTTTTTTTTATCCTTACATTTAAAATTACTTTCCTCCTTGACTATAATGTTGCATGAACAGAGACGTATTCCACCAATGAAGAAAATGTTGATAAATACGAGGCTAAAATGAACTTGAATTGATGTTGATTTACAGTTACAGTTCCTTTTTTATGATCCGGTGTGATAACTTGTCATCAAACTTTGGGCACAGTGTTCTATAAATTGAGTAGTTATATATGCATTCTGTGTATGTGATAGTTTCCTCTTTGCACGGTTCATTGAACTGCGTGAGACAATGAAAATACAGGCTTGATTATTAGTTATTGAAAACTTAATATTTCTCAGTTTTCATCTAATTTTTAAAGTTCAAAGGCTGTATAACATGCTTCTTTCACATGAAACTGTGGAAGGTGTTTATTTATTTTTTTATTTTTTCCTTTTTTTTTGGGTTGGGGGGGGGGGGGGAGGAAGGGGTGAGAGGTTCATGCAATTGAAATGCCAACCAGTATTCTTTTTCATCTAGTGGAAGGTTTAATATGGTTCTTGTTGAAGCTTGATATACATTGTAGGTGCCCTCTCTCACACCTTAAGGTTTTAAAGGAGTTGGTTACTTAACATGGTATCAGAGCTCTGGTTATCGCAAGGTCAGGGTTTCGAATCCTTCCGCTTGCATATTACCCGGATTATTGAGTGCTAAAAATTGCACTATGTTGATGCCCGATATACATTGTAGGTGCCCTCTTTAACACCTTAAGGTTTTAGAGGAGTTGGTTACTTAACAGTTCTCTTTTACATGATATGTCATTTGTCACCGCTTCATGTTCATCAGCTAATTTTCTACAAGGGCAAAAACAGGGGGATCTAGTAGAGTTAGATTCCAGGGAGTATTAGAGTCTTGGTTTGTCCACAGGTCAGAATGTTGGTCCCTCACCCTCTTGCTCCCTCCCACATGCCCTCTTTATATTGCGCAATGAGGTGGGAGAATGTTTGCTGTAGTGTTTGTTCGTAAATCTTGAAGATGTTCGTTGTTTGTCTTTTGGCATATGCTCTTCTTCCTTTTCAGACTCATCTCTCTGAGTAGACTTTTTAGGTTACTGAATTTGTTCTCATACTGTCCACTTTTTAGTGATGTCCGATTAAAGGCCTTCCAAGCAGTTGAGCAATTTCTTCAGATAGTGAAGCAGTACCACGAGAAGGTATGTTATTAGTTTATCTTGATCATGATTCCTTCTTGTCTGTTTTCGTATACCAAGAAACAGAAAGACATTCTCGATTACTTAAAAGTAAATTAAAGAGAGGTGGCTATACCTGTAACCTTCAACATAAATCAGTGGGCCCAAATAAATACGTAATTTTATAGTTATACGGAAAATTATCATGATGCTGATTATTAGCATTCAGAACATGTTCTATTGCAAGATTTAATACCCTTTTTACCAGCAATCAGCCAGCATTGCTGCTTGGTTTGACTACATTATGCTTCTTCCCTAAGAAATACATACCTCCTTTTGTCCGGGAAACTTTTTACGGGAAACTTTTTTATCATTTAATCCTTTCTTGTGGTTTCACTACATTATGCTGATTCTTTCTCATAATTCAACCCTGATTGGCTTTATCTTTGTTAATGATAAATCCATTTTGTGATTTTTAAAAATTCTTGCTCATCAACCAAATGCTGTCTATTCTTACCTGGATTACCCAAAAAGAACCCTAATATTTATTCTCGCTTAGAGATGTGATGTAGTAAGGAGTATATATTTCCGAAGGCTGTATATAAATACAATTTATTGCTTGTACAACGGTGATTCATAGGGTCACTGTTTTCTCTTACATGTTATAATGATCATCTCCCTGATGATTAGACAAATTCGGGGGATACCGGAGCCACAACTTCAGGAATTTCATCAATCCCAGGGAATGCAAGTTTACTTGGGTATGTTGGTTTATTTATTTGTCATGTTGCATTACATGAGTTCATGCAGCTTACATCCTTTTGTTTTTCATTTCTATACTAAGCTGTATGTGTCATCTAGTTTTGCAAATGAGAAGCATGGCATGCATATTAAATATTCTCTCTCATGCCCATAGTTATTAAAGGCCCAAGGCGCACCAAGGCGCAAAAGGTGTGCCCGGAGACTAGGCGCGCGCCTAGGCGCGCTTTTGATAACTATGGTGCGTCCCATAGTTATTAAAAGCCCAAAGCGCACCAAGGCGCAAAAGGTGTGCCCGGAGCCTAGGCGCGAGCCTAGGCGCGCTTTTGATAACTATGCTCATGCCTTTTCCTTTCCAATAGAACTTTGATTTTGACCTCCAAAATAATGTTAGACTGCAGTTTATCGAACAGGATTATTTTGGTGGTTTTTTAACTTCTGAATTCTTTCTTGATGTAATTCCTCTTTGATTAATTATTATGATCCCCCTGCTTTAGTTTCTTTGCATTGTTCTCTCCTTTTCTTCAAACTAGTTAGTGACCCGTAAATACTCGACGGGCATAGTAAACCAACTAATTAAAAATTATAATTGAAATTTATATCTAAAATGCGTAATAAATAATAATTGCTGAATTATAAATTTTTTCCGTTAGTGTAATAAATCATTTGTATGTTGACAATGCTAAGATATATTAATGAGCGGATTTGTTCTGGAGTTATTTTTCCGTGACTCAACCCGAAAGTACTCATCATAATATTCTTAACACCCGTGTTTATGTGATTAAATGATATGATAAAACCAAATTCACAACTATTGGAATCAAGTAATAATTCACTGGTAGAAGGCATCACTACAGTATATTATTTGTTTTAGAACTAAATAATACTCCCTCCGATTCGGAGTAAGAGTCCTACTTTCCTTTTTGGCACGTCCAGAGTAAGAGCCCCATTCCTCAAATGGCAATTGATGAATAGTATTTTGGACACTTGTAATATCTAGACAATTAAATAATTTTAGCTATATTCTTAATATGTGTATTTTAATTTTGTTTTTTTGCTTATTATATTTTACTACTCCCTCCTGTCTAAAATAGCTTTACCTTTTCACCCAAAATTATGATCCAAAATAATTGTCATTTTTTAGTCAAAAGCAATCAAATGTCTTTCTTACTCTCGCATTAGGACCTGCTCTATTTATTAATTGGTTAATGTAAGAGAGAGGAACACTTAATAGGTATAAATTTAGTAATTTTGTTATGAAATTATGATAATAATTGATTATCTTAAAACGGGTGAAAACTAAAAAAAAAAAAACACAATTATTTTGGACCCGGAGCCGGAGAAAGTATCGAACTTTTTAAAATAATTATACTACTATATGAAGTTATCCAATAAAGACTAATACAACTCTCAACTTTTGACTAATTAGTCTCACACTAATTTTCAGTTTACTTATCATTCTTAGATGATACAAATAAAAATTAACACAGTATTATTCAGTCTGTGCCCATCAAACAATGTCTCGTCATTTTAGCCCATATCAAGGGTATATACCTCCGTCCCCCAAAATATTATTTAAATGTCTATATTACTTTGATTGTAATCATAAAAATTAAATTATTTCAATCATATTCATGAAATTTATTTAATTATAATAAAATATTTTATAAAAAATTATCTATAGGCATAAAATTATAAATATTTAATTTATTCACCATTAAATTAAAATACGATCAATAAATATTTGCTATTTCACAAGAATATATATTTTGTTTCTATTTCATAATCATGATTTCTAAATTGACTAAAATTAATTTGTGGTTTTTTAAGGGATGAAGTGTCATTTTGATTTAAGTATAGATAGTGGTTTACTTAATTGAATTGTAAGTTTAAGTAGATGAGTTAGTGAAGTTTTAGAAACTAACTGCAAATTATATTGTAAATAAACTGAGTAAATTAATCAGTTAGCTTATATTTAAGGTATACAGTATATCTCAGAAAAAGAAATTATTATTGTAATTATTTGTGTTAATTTGATGATTGAAATATCACCCAAAAATATTTTAGAATCATATGCATGAAATTGTGTAAGTGATAACTAAATATTATAAAATGTATTTATATGCATAAAAATATAATGCTGAAATAAAGAGCCATTAAAATGCTAATAATTTTAATATTTTAAATTTTATGTGAATTAATATTTTTTTTTACTCTTGTTTATTAAATTGACTAAAATTTGTATTTGACTTGTTTTTGGTATTTGACTTTTTTGAAGCAAACATAGACAGTGGTCTACATTTCGATTTTGAAAAGATTACTAAGATTATGTTGCTGGAACTTTATATTTTAATTTCTTATGTTAATTTGATTATTGAAATATCACCCCAAAAAAATAGTTTTTGAATAATTAACATGAAATTGTGTAAGTGATAACTAAATTTATTAAAAAATATTTATACGCGTAAAAATATTATATTGAATTAAATAGAAATACTATTGATATAAATATTTTAAAAATCAAATCTTATATTATAGAGATTTTTTAGTCAAAAATGTTTGGCTAACTTTTTGTTTTTTTTTTTGAACAATAGTATGGTGTTTTTTCAAAATTTATAGTTTGAGTCCCACCACTAGCCTTTTTATTGAGAGTATTCTAATGATAATGATGACATCTAATTTGAAATGAGATGAATGGAGTGTAAGCCATTGCGTCAACATTTTTGTTAACTTTTGGATGAAAGCATCCGAATATCAAATAAGTAACCTGAGTTTAAGGACATATTTGTGAGAAAAAAAGACTACAATGGAACATCTCCATGTGATCACTGGGTACTGGGTACATGAGCATATTTGTGGTGTTTCATAAAATATGGGTTTAAATTATATTTTTTAGAAATAAAATTAAATGGGGAGTTTCATTTAACATGAAGTCAATTATGAATAATCTAGAATGGTTTAATTTCTTAAAATTTATAATTACAAATAAAAAATGGTTTAGGCTTGTTAATAGTTATAAATTACTTGAATATTTATTTTGAGAAGGAACTAATAATAATATAAAAAAAATGGGACCTTTCAAAATTGGGTCCCCCCGACAGTAGCTCGCCTCGCACTCGCGAAGAACCGGCTTAGTGAATGCATAGAAAGAAAGATGAAGAAAGTACTTTGAATATAACACTGTCTTCAAATCATTAAATTGTATTAATAGGAAACAAAAATTCAAGTTAGAGAGAATTTAGTCAAGATTGGTGTGCATCTTTTCTCTTTTACAGGTGACCGATCATCGGAGAAAGTAAACAGTTCATTTATCTCAACATTAAATAAACCTGCAAATTCAATAAAGGCGAGGGAGAAGTTTGAGCATACAACATTAGAGTAAATTATTACTGTAATAAATTCCAAATAACTATGTTTAAAGGTACTTTGATCAATGTAGATGTACTAAATACCTTTCTATGAAATCCAAATTGCCATGTTTGAACATGTCTTCCCAAACAAACTGATCAAGTCAATCCCAAGACTGTGATACCAGTAAGAGGTGCAACCTGAAATTAATTGCAACAACAGATGTTCAATCATGAAAACTTTTGTACATACAACAACAGAAAAGACATGCATGGCTAATTAGAACTCAGTAAATAGGATTGGAACTACACTAACTTGAATGCCAACATGAAGGAACTTACGGGATTGGTAACTTTTAATTCCCTATTAGTGAGTGCTTCTTTTTAATTGGTATTATTGAATATATTAGGATACAAACCTGCTTGCATAAGTTTAGGATTAGTTTGATTAGTTGATCGATATCTTTGAAAATTTGAATATGATATTTAAAACTGAATTTGATTTGTTATTATTATTCATAATAATATGAAACTTATCTTTTCACATCTATGCAACTTGCTTAAGCGTCTAGGATGATGCCACATGGATTTCCACCTCATAATTCCATGTGGCGCACTGTGGAATGAGATAAAAACTTTGCTTTATTATATATATAGATTAGGCATGCAATCACAAGAAACTCCTTAATTATTAACTTATGCAATCTGGATGCAAAAAGGTTGTCATAATGGTTTATTCTAAGTAGATATGAATCTCCAATATATTTCTTTGGTCATATTTTGAGCGAATATTATGTGAACTTAATTAACTTTTCAAAATAAAATTGTTTTGGTTTTTTCTTATTACTGTACCATGGTCATGTTAATGAATGTCAGACATCTATCATTTGAAGTTTCAAATTGACTTTGAAAAGTCCAACTTGGGTTCCTTAAATGGGATGGAGGGAATACATGATACATCATTGAACACGGAAATGTTGTCTGTTATAATTTTGTTGTGACCTTTGGCCTATGAAATTGATAGCATCGGTTTGTTGTGTGTTTTGTTAGTTGATCTGTTGTTGATGCCAGTGCTAATGTTACGAATGCATACTCCCTCTGTCCCAGAAGTATTGTCCAATTGGACTTTTGATGGTCAGCACAAGTGAACTTTGACCAAACATTAATATCAATTTAATACTCCCCATGAAAATCTAAAAATTGCTATTTTTGAATCACGTATTTTTCCGGGACGGAGGGAGTATCTGGGTTCATGCCTTCGTTTTCTCATGGTATTTCTTACTTTGATATTAGAAACTGTAGTTTTCCTTAAAGAAGGATTGTCTCTTACCAACATTGACGTTGATCTGCACGGTGACATTGCAGATGGGCCATGAGTTCTTTGACTATGAAAGGCAAACCTTCTGAACAATCTCCAAATGCTCCAGTGAATACCAGTGTGCCTCTTACCTCTGCCGTCTCCAATGCAAGCTCAGGCAAGAATAAATAACTTTCCTCTTATTATGTTCAAAGGCAAAATAAGCAGCATCTAACTAGATATTGACTAAGCATCTAGTACTGTGTTTTAAATGAAATAATTGGTCAAACTTAATGGTAACATATTACAAAAGGTCCTGGTTTATTTGCCAAGTATCATGGGGAGGTTCTGCGAAGGTGGAAACATAGTTATCAAAAGCGCACCTAGGCTCCGGGCACACCTTTTGCGCCTTGGTGCGCTTTGGACGTTTAGTAACTATGGGACGCACCATAGTTATCAGAAGCGCGCCTAGGCGCGCGCCTAGGCTCCAGGCACACCTTTTGCGCCTTGGTGCGCCTTGGGCCTTTAATAACTATGGGTGGAAAAGATGCGGGGAATCATTCCTCCGAGAGTATGTAATATGTTAGGAAAGACAAGATGTCATCTATTCATCATTTCTTCTCCCATAGGAATGATGCAAGGAGAAGCTTAGCCTATGGGCTGTGGCATAGCCTACAGGCTCTATACCACCCTTAAAATAATGAAGAAGACAAGAACTAAGTCATCTTCACTGGTCACTGCCACCAGAGGAACTAAAGACAAACATGTATAGCTCCGAACTGATAACCATCCATGTAATTACGTACGGTCCTTGGAACCTAGAGCAGCAGTTCTTTTGAACTAGCATAAAAGCTGGCTCAGTAAGAATCAGACCTAGAGTCTGCACTGCACGCCTTTAAATGCCCAATCTACTTTAATAATCCCGCCTGAGGGTTTAAGAGAAGTAATCTATAACACGGGTTAATGCAAAACTACAAGTGAGCTATAATCCCTATCTGGCTATGACAAGTTACATGCTGACTGATCCGTTGATACATGATGTAGGAGCAACACGGCGAATTCCAGCACAGCAGATTAACGAGCGCCCGCCCGCCTAAGCTCAAGCGCCCGCTTGAATTTAAGTTCCAAACAGGCTGATCGTTTTGTTGACTAGGGCGCCCGCCTGGGTGTACCCAGGCGCCCGCTTGGTCTACGCGCAGAAAATTTCTGTTTCGCGTTTTTTCTCGTTTTTAGTGCAGACTTGGGTTATTTTCGGGATTTATGTTTTATTTAGGTTATGTTATTTTGTAGGAGTATAAATACTCTTTTCCTTTCATTGTTTTAGGGTTAACACTTTTATTTTATCAATTGAACTTTGTTCTTAGAGATTTCTTTCTCTTTCTTGGTGGATTCCAAAGTTTTGTGTTTAAGGATTCCCCGCTTGTGAATTCTTGTGTTTAGTGCGCTAAACACGAATATCTATCGCTTCCGTGCTGCGTCAGTTGGTATCAGAGCAGGCCATATCCTGTCTTTTGCATCACTGATTCGTTATGGGGGATCAAGGAGCAACAAAAGGTGATATCGAGGGTATGACCACCGCTATCACCAACGCTATCGCTGCTTTTAACAACGCAGATCGCTGCGTTGGCAACCGCACAACAAGGTCAAAACGTTAATCAGAAGCGTAGGGGTGAGAGAGACAGGGTTGATCAAGTTCGAGGTCCAGTTCGACGTCCTCAACAGGCAGAGAATCGGGATGAAGAAGAATCCAGTTCTGAAGAAGAAGTTGTGGATGATGAAGAACCAGATCAAGGTAATAATCGACACCGCCATGATTATAGGATTAAGGCTGATATTCCTTATTTTTATGGAACCATGGGGATTGAAGATTTCCTAGATTGGCAGAATGAGGTAGATCGTTTTTTCGAGGTTATGGAGGTTCCTGTGAATAAACAGGTAAAGATGGTGGCGATCCGATTGAAGAGTACTGCTGCAGTTTGGTGGGATAAACTAGCAGGACAGAGACGACGGCAGGGAAAAGGGCCAGTTAAAACTTGGAGGCGTATGAAGCAATTAGTTTCTGAGAGGTTTTTACCGGCGGATTATGAGCAGATCTTGTATAAACTGTATCTCAATTGTGTGCAGGGCAAGAGAACAGTCGATGAGTATACTACTGAGTTTTAGAGGTATACTGCGCGGGTTGAGATTGAAGAATCTGAGGATCAGAAAGTTGCTCGTTATATTAATGGCCTGAAAAGTTCCATACAGGAGAAGATGGGATTGCATCAGGTGTGGAATTTGACGGATGCTTCCACGCTGGCTTTAAAGGCCGAACTCATGGAAAAATCGGGTACGAAGAATTTTAACCCTCCTTTTCGTAAATGGGTTCCACAGAGTAGTTCTGAAGCGGGGACTGATAAGGAGAACACACTGTTCTGTAAAGAACAAGGTATGTAACTTGATTGTTGATAATGGTTGCACTGAAAATCTAGTTTCGCAGAAATTGGTTGATTTTCTAGGACTTAAAACTGAACCTCATGAGAAACCTTATAGCTTGGGATGGGTGAATAAAGGTTCCGAACTTAGGGTAACACGGACTTGCAGGGTCCCTATTTCTATTGGCAAGTACTATAAGGAGGAGGTTTTGTGCGATGTGTTGACTATGGATGTCTGTCATATCTTGCTTGGCCGCCCATGGCAATATGACCACGACATTACTTATCGGGGTAAGGATAATATGCTTATGTTTAAATGGGATGATCATAAAATTGCTATAGCTCCTGTTCTGCGTTTTGGGAAGCATGTTGAGAAGGATGAACCGGTTGTGATGCTGATACAGAACGAGAAGGACCTTACAACAGCTATTGAAGAGGCAAAGTATTTTTGTCCGATAATTGTTAAGGGACTGTTGGGTTCTGTGAGTGTGGAGATCGGATTACCAAGGGATATTGAGGAGCTTCTTGCGGGTTTTCAGGAGTTGATTTCTGATGAGTTACCCAATGACCTTCCCCTATGAGAGATATTCAACATCAGATTGATTTGATTCCGGGAGTTAGTTTGCCAAACCTCCCACATTATCGCATGAGTCCTAAGGAGAATGAGATAATTAGAGATCAGATTGAAGACTTGCTGCGGAAGGGGTATATCAGAGAGAGTATGAGCCCATGTGCAGTACCCGTACTCGTGCCGAAGAAGGGTAATCAGTGGCGTATGTGTGTTGATAGTAGGGCCATCAACAAGATCACCATCAAGTATAGATTTCCGATCCCTCGTTTAGAGGACATGCTTGATGAGTTATCCGGTTCTAGGGTGTTCACAAAACTGGATTTGCGCAGTGGGTACCATCAGATTCGGATCAGACCTGGGGATGAGTGGAAGACAGCTTTCAAGAGCAAGGATGGACTTTATGAGTGGCTTGTCATGCCATTCGGACTTTCTAATGCCATTCGGACTTTCTAATGCCCCTAGCACTTTCATGAGGTTGATGAACCAGGTATTCCGACCTTTTATTGGCTCATTTGTTGTAGTCTATTTTGATGATATCCTGATCTATAGTAAAGATAGAACTGTACATTTGGAACACGTTAGACAAGTGTTACATGTTTTAAAAGATAATCAGTTGTATATCAATCTTAAGAAGTGCACATTTTGCACCAACAAATTGCTTTTCCTGAGATTTGTTGTTGGTGAGGATGGGATACAGGTTGATGAGGAGAAAGTGAGGGTAATCAGGGATTGGCCAGCCCCAACGTAAGTCACGGAGGTGCGCAGTTTTCATGGTTTAGCTACGTTACGTTTTACAGGAGGTTTATACGTAATTTCAGCACTATTACTGCACCTATCACCGAGTGTCTGAAGAAGGGTAAGTTTCAGTGGGGTTTTGAGCAAGAGCAGAGTTTTGCCCTCATCAAGGAAAAACTTTGTACTGCACCAGTTCTTGCACTACCAGATTTCGATAAAATATTTCAGGTGGAGTGTGATGCTAGTGGTGTTGGGATTGGGGCTGTTCTCTCACAAGAAAAGCGTCCTGTGGCTTTCTTTAGTGAGAAGTTGAGTGAGTCTCGATAGAAGTGGAGCACGTATGATCAAGAATTCTATGCAGTTTTTCAGGCCTTGCGACAGTGGGAGCATTGTTCAGAGGGAGTTTATTTTATTTCTAACCATCTTGCTTTAAAATTTTTGCATAGTCAGAAAATGATAAATAAGATGCATGCTCGTTGGGTTAGTTATTTGCAGAAATTTCCTTTTATTATTCAGCATAAATCTGGTGTTCAAAATAAAGTTGCCGATGCTTTGAGTAGAAGAGCTTCTTTGTTGCTCACACTGTCTCAGGAAATTGTGGGTTTTGACTTGCTGAAGGAACTTTATGAGGGTGATGCAGATTTCAAGGAGTTGTGGTATAAGTGTGCGGGTAAACATCCTAGTGCAGATTTTCATATTCGGGATGGTTTTCTGTTTAAAGGGGATCGGTTATGTGTTCCTGTGTCGTCTCTACGGGAGAAGCTGATTCGAGATTTACACGGTGGAGGTCTTAGTGGACATTTGGGACGAGACAAGACTATTGCTAGCTTGGAGGAGCGATATTTCTGGCCTCAACTACGGAAGGATGTTGGTTCTATTGTCAGGCGTTGTTATGTCTGTCAGGTTTCTAAAGGTCAGTCTCAAAATACTGGTCTTTATTTGCCTTTACCTATTCCTGATGATATATGGCTAGATTTGTCTATGGATTTTGTGTTGGGTTTACCGCGTACGCAATGAGGTGTGGATTCTGTTTTCGTGGTGGTGGATCGATTTTCCAAATGTCTCATTTTATTGCTTGCAAAAGGACTGCGGATGCCTCTAATATTGCGAAGTTATTCTTTAGAGAGATTGTACGACTTCATGGGGTTCCTAAGTCCATCACTTCGGATAGGGATACCAAGTTTTTGAGTCACTTCTGGGTTACTTTGTGGCGCATGTTTGGCACTTCGCTTAACCGGAGTTTTACAGCTCATCCGCAGACGGACGGTCAGACAGAGGTTACTAACAGGACTTTGAGGAATATGATCAGAAGCGTTTGTGGGGACAAACCGAAGCAGTGGGATTTAGCTTTACCGCAAGTGGAGTTTGCCTACAACAGTGCAGTGCATTCGGCTACGGGTAAATCGCCTTTTTCTTTGGTTTATACTTCTACTCCTAGGCTTGTGGTGGATTTGGTCCCGTTACCTAAGGGTCGGGGTGTGAGTCAAGTGGCTGAAATTATGGCCAGTGATGTGCAAGCTGTCAAAGAAGCGGTCAAGGCTAGATTGGAAGTAACGGGATTGAAGAATAAGGCTGCTGCTGACAAGAAGAAGCGGGTCAAGGTTTTCAAGGTTGGTGATGATGTAATGGTGTTTCTTCGCAAAGAACGTTTTCCTGTGGGCACGTATAAGAAGTTACAACCTCGCAAGTATGGACCGTTCAAATTGACTCGCAAGATTAATGATAATGCTTATGTGGTGGCTCTTCCCGATGACTTGAACATCTCTAATACGTTCAACGTCGCTGATATTTATGAGTACCATGCAGATGGAGTTCTTTATCCTGGTGTGAACTCGGGGTCGAGTTCTTTAGAGGTGGAGGAGACTGCTGTAGGAGCAACACGGCGAATTCCAGCACAGCAGATTAACGAGCGCCCGCCCGCCTAAGCTCAAGCGCCCGCTTGAATTTAAGTTCCAAACAGGCTGATCGTTCTGTTGACTAGGGCGCCCGCTTGGGTGTACCCAGGCGCCCGCTTGGTCTACGCGCAGAAAATTACTGTTTCGCGTTTTTTCTCGTTTTTAGTGCAGACTTGGGTTATTTTCGGGATTTATGTTTTATTTAGGTTATGTTATTTTGTAGGAGTATAAATACTCTTTTCCTTTCATTGTTTTAGGGTTAACACTTTTATTTTATCAATTGAACTTTGTTCTTGGAGATTTCTTTCTCTTTCTTGGTGGATTCCAAGGTTTTGTGTTTAAGGATTCATCGCTTGTGAATTCTTGTGTTTAGTGCGCTAAACACGAATATCTATCGCTTCCGTGCTGCGTCAATACATATCCAGTAACATAAACTAGATCCATCGGAGCCAATGGTGTGTCAATCATTAATCTCTGCTGTGAATTTGTCATAATTTCAAAGTTGAAGAAGTTTATATATGTTTTTATGATTCATTCATTTGAACAAGGGCTTAGAGAAAGAACACATCAGGAGAATGGAACTGTCTTGTGTCGTTAGATTTTGTTGGTGGAAAACATGCCCAAGAAACTATGGAAATGCAAGGTTACTTGTCTTTTCTAGTAGAAGAACAGACCAAATACTATGGGTTTTGTTTGGTGTTTGTTGAAGTGAAGAAGTAGATGTAGGTGTGGGAGGGAGGAAGCATGTCCGGTAGCACTTTGTTTCTTTGGTGGATGCTGTGATGTATTTTATAATATTACGTCTGATGTTAGCTCTCTTTACCTGACCATTCTTCGTTGTCACCTTACCTTACCGTGGGTGTTGCTTGTCTACGTACTTATTTATCTTCCTTTGTTACAGTGATGACTGATAGTGGAAGCAGCACAAGTTTAGTCCATGTAAGTTCAGGTGTAGACATATTTGAACAACCTGCACCTGTTTCTCCTACTTCAACTGATGGCTGGGGAGAAGTTGAGAATGGAATTGGTGGTGAAGATTTTGAAAATGATAAAGATGGCTGGGATGATATTGCTCCACTCGAACTTGAACACCCAAAGCCGTCTCCCGCCCTCACAAACATCCAAGCAGCTCAAAAACGGCCCGTCTCCCAACCAAAACCTCATGGTATCCACCAGATTTACATTTTTGTTTATTTTTTTTTGCTAACCATAACTCAAGCATATTTTCCTAATTTGTTGTAGCCACAATAATTCGACCTAAAAGTTCATCAACTATCAACAAAGAGGAAGATGATGACCTGTGGGGCTCCATAGCTGCCCCTCCTCCAAAACTGGCATCCAAACCTTTGAATGTAAAATCATCAAGTCCAGCTCTCGAGAATGATGATCCATGGGCTGCTATCGCTGCCCCTCCACCTACGACGAGGGCAAAGCCATTATCTGCCGGACGAGGCCGGGGAACAAAAACTGCTGCCCCAAGATTGGGTGCTCAAAGGATAAACCGGACATCTTCATCTGGGGTATAATATTATAGATAAAAAAAAAAAAAAAAAAAAAAAAACACTAAATGTTAAGGGGAGGAGGATGTATCAACACAAGGTCTGTATATTTTTGTTTTTCTGTTTAGGAGAATTTCAAATAAAAAAAAAAAACAAAAAGAAAAGAAAAAAAGAAAAGATCTTGTTTAGCTGGGACTTTTCTGATTGTAACATCATTCCCCCCCCCCCCCCCCCCCCCCCCCCCCCCTCTCAAATGTCATTCTTTTGAACAAATGTGGAGTTTTTTTTTCTTCAGTTTTATGTCCCTTGTGCATTGGAATGTGAACAAATACAATTACTAGAAAGAGGGAGATGAGATATATAGTAGTATACAATTACTAGAAAGGAGGGGATTGGTTGTAGGGGTTTGTATGTAAGTTAAAGTTAGAGCTTCGATCCATATGAATACAATACAAGAACCAACCCTTCAATTCCTTCTTCTTTCATGGCGGTAGTGAGCCTCTTTACCCCCTAAATGCAAAATCATAATCATTCATTACCTTTTTTCTCTTCTCTTTTTCCTCATTCCAAATCATCTTCTTGATTCAATTTTATGATTATTAGTATTGTTTTCATACAAACCTGCTTTTAGCTAGGTGTCTATTTTCAGGAAGTTATAACTTTGTCCATAAATGTTTTTTTTTTCGAAATTTTTTCACCAGTCTCTTTATACTTGAAAAAACTAAATGTTCGTAAAGAGGATTACAAGGTTATATATGAATTTTGCCACCAAATTGTACATAACATTATGTCCCTTAAAATGAAATTTGGGCACTCATTTAGGGAAAGAGGTGATAGTAATTTTCAGATCTAACCACATTGTTTTCTCGAATTGTAATTGTACCTCTATTTTGATTGTTAGTAAATACCAGACTTATGCGATCTGCAAGGCCCTCTTTTGCTTCTTTGAGCAACCAATAGAATTTTCAATAAACTTATACTCCCTCTATTATCCCAGAATAAATGTTCTACTTTCCATTTTCGTTTGTCCCAAAATAGATGTCGTCTTACTAAAAATAGGTTATGAAGTTTGATGATCTTCCTATACTACCTATTCTAATAGGCACAAGCATTGCGATAGCTTAAAAACATTGACTTGTCAACTATGACATTTATTCGAGACAGAGGGAGTATCACATGAGGTCTGAGCACCCTTTCACCCGTATATGAGGTGGGTGGTATGAAGCTAAATCTTTTGGTGCATATCTACATCCTTGGGTCTAAAGGTTTAACTGGAAACTGAAACCTTTTTCCTAGCATATGTGGTGTATATCTATAACCAAACATGCACTGTAAGTATGCATATTGGAATACGACTGTGTTTGTTAGACTGATCAGCTTATTGTTGCCTCTTTATTTCAGGTTTGAGTCCATTACATTTCGAAGGAGGAAGGAGATTGCTAATAAGCAGAACGAGATGCAGCAAAGCACTGGGTTGGTTGAAGCCATACTAGTTGAAGTCAAGAACATGGATAAAATCGGGGGTGCTTATCTGAATTCCGATGCAATATGTTGTATACCCGTGTTGAAACCAAATGCGGAAACGGGTCTTGCACTTCCACACACCCCCACGAATAAAGTAACAAATGAGACACGAGAATTTACGTGGTTCGGAGAAATCCTCCTACGTCCACGAGTGGCAACCAAAATCACTATAAGGTGATTACAAATTGTTTGCAAAGTGATCTATCACTACAAATGTGTCTCTCTCCCACAAAGTGCTTTAACACTCCAAATGATTTTTCACAACTTGCCACAATGCTAGAAAGCATCCTACCAAAACCTATTTATAAGCACAAACCATCCAAGGATAAGGATGTATCCAAGAGAGAGATGGAACACCAAAGTGTTTCTTGGGAAACACCAAAGTGTTTCTTAGGAAACACCAAAAGTCATCATACATTCACCATGTGGATAATGATGAATGTCCAAAAGGATAATGAATCCTAGATTATTCTAGAACTTGAAGCCAAAACCAACAATCTCCACCTTGGCGAAAGTTCCAACTGCAAAACCGGGTCAGGTTGCCACCAAGACCACCGGCGATCATCTTCGACCAATGTTGATCAAATCCAAACAATATGCAAATTTATCCCGAGTGACCTGTTGGTGTTATGCCCTAGGCATGTTGTTTGTAAAATTAATGTTATTATTTATAAAGATATTGAATGTTTGATTATTATATCTTTTGCATGTTTATTATAATAATCTCCATCCCTGATAAATATAATTAATTATTAGTATAAGTTTAATAGATAATCATATGATTATTATAGTGTATGGGAACAATTAGGCTTATGGGTATTTCTTGGAGAACAAATGCTGGACTGACCCCTATGAGATTTATGTCATGGTCACAATGTCATAATTAAGTCTCATATAGTTATATCACTGGAATCTCTAGACCTGAGGTTATTACAGTCTTCCATACGGTGAACATTACGTTTGACATATCTAAACGTTATCCCTAACCGTATAGCTATAAAGAATATGATTGGCGTAATCAGAATCATGTAGGGAAGAGTAATAAGTCAAGATGGGATTTGTTCCTCGTCAAGAGAGATGTCAAGCTTTGGCCACTCGATGAATAGTATTGATGAAATGCATGGCCGTACTCAAATATGATTTGTAGTATCAATACATTCGGGATTGAGAAAGCATTAAACAAATGTAAGTTGACCATTGACCATGGCTTACGTTCAATAGACATCGTGTAACAAAGAGATTGTGTTATGTTATATTTTAGGAAACTTTGGATTCCAAAGTTATACTAATTGGGTAGTCATAATGGCTTGCTAGAGTCCGCTTATGACTTACGAGGTTTGACTGGTTCGGACTCATTGCCAACTTAGTATAATCCTATTGTCACACACGCAGAACAGATAATTAAAAAGAGCGAAAAACGAGGAAACTGACTAGGACCACCGTACGGCTGGACAGGCACCGTACGCCTGTCTCAGCGCCGTACGACTGCAATCCCGGCTGACAGTTTTATTTTAAGCAGTTCTTGTTGGACAAGAATACGTAAGTCCTAAAGGGTTTTGGACATCCCTAGTATATAATGTAAACTGGCGGGAATTGTTCCCTAGTTGTTGATTTGATCAATTCCAAAGTCTTTCTTTTAGAGAGAAATCACACATTATATTCTTGGGTTATTGTGATTGATTATTCCTAATCATCAAGTCACAATAATAATTGGGAGCTTTGAAGAATCGTTCTTCATCATCGTTGATCAATCCGAAGACCTAGCTGTTAGTACATGGCTTGCAATACAAGTTATTTGGACTTCCATTAATAAAATCATGACTATAATATTAATATAAAGTATAGTCAAACCTAGTCAATGTGTAGAATCCCTGAAATGTAATTTACCTATTTATGATGGGCAAAATGGTAAATCAACATTGCTTAAGAAATGAATAGGTATGGTCCCTATTTGAAGTGTCACCATGTTTCATATATAAAGGCCCTTCCATCAAGCCTAGAAACGACTTGATTCTTACTTTCTCTCATCTAAATTATACTTCATATTGTTAGAAGAACTTTGAGAGATTAAGAGACACTTTCATTTAGAAGATCCATTCTCCTACATCTTCATCTTGGTCTTACTTTCTCCCTACAACATCTACTATGGATTCAACAGGTATTTTCATGCTTCCGCCTTCATCTCCTTCCTCATTCTTCTTCTAAATATGAGTATGGCATTCAGGATATAAAATTGTTCCATCAATTGGTATCAGAGCCCGCTCATTATTTAGTTTGAATTTGAGTTCTTTTAAGAAAGCTTTATTGCTTTAATTTGATTCATTTTTTCCTGTTGAATCATAAAGGTCTGATGATGATTAGGGACTCTAATTTATTGATAGAGTACTAATAATCTTCATCAGAAATTAAGAAAATGGTTTGAAAGTTTTGTTCATTAAAACTCAATGATTCAAGTGTGACTATCCCTTCATAACATGGTTTTATGTCTAGTGCATACCATGTGGATATACTCACTTGATTCCATTAATTTTAAAACAAGATTATCCTTAAATAACATGGTTTTATGTTTTAAGTACATACCATGTGGATCTACTTGTTATTAATGCCTTTTGGAAAATTTGGACAAAAATCAAAGAAGTGCAGAAAATCTGGCACGGTCGTGCGCATTCATTTCCTTGAACCGGTGCATCTGAATAGTGCTGGTCCGGACGGGTGTCTTGTTTAATCCGGTCGGACCGGTTCGTTTGGCACGGTCGTGTCTCTGGTTTAGCACGGCCGTGCTCATTGTACCGTGAAAACATGCACTTTCGGATAATTTTGGCACGGTCGTGCATCAATTTTTAGCATGGTCGTGCAAAGTGTGCCACGAGAACATGCCTTTCTATAAATTGTTGCACGGCCGTGCATCTTTCTATGCTCGACCGTGCAGCTACTGTTCATCATAATTGGATTTTTTGAAATTTTCTGTATAATTTTGTTTTTCCCTTTGGAACAAAACATACATTTTTTCAAACCCTAAGGCCTTGATTAATTATATGCTTTGACAATTTTATTCATTGTTTAAATAATATTGTCGCCTAAGTGATTTACGTTATTTAAACCCTAAAATTGTAAAGTGTTGGATGTTTAAGTTGATATGTGAATGGCTTGAATTTTCCAAAGAAGATCTTGACATTTGACTAAACTTGGGCATTCATGTGGTAATAAGTAAAATGAACATTAGGTTATTTTCTTAGGTACTTATGTCGGCCCAAAGGAAGATTAAGTATTTATCAAAATATAAGTTCAAATTACTTGTTGCCTAAGGCAATCATTTATGAGTCAACTCGCAATCCAAAGATTAGTTTTGATGTCATGTTGATTGTCTTGTTGATGGATTTCGTTGATATAATTAATCATTTTTCATTATGTAGTGTCTTATACGTGTTTTCTATTCATTCTTGTTCTCGAAATTCCAACAGATTTACTTATAGCTTCATCCGTGATTACTGCTATGAGTACCGTACCGATGCTTAATGGGACTAATTTTAAAACATGGAAAAATAAATTGATGATGATCTTAGGCTATATGGACATAGATCATGCATTAAGGGAGCCGTTTCCTCTTCCTCTCTCTAACGAAAGCACTCAAGAAGAGTGTTTAAATGAGGAGAAGTGGAAACGCTCCAATCGTGTGAGCCTAATGATCATGAATATAGTTGTCCCGGAGACCATTTTGACCGGTATCTCCAAGGATATTGATGCTAAAATATTCCTTGACATGCTTGAGGAACGTTTGGCATCTACATCCTCTCATGGGACAAAGAGAAAAGGGAAGGATGTTACGGTTGCAAGAAATAAGAAGCGTAAGGGATCATCTAATGATCATGAAGAATGCTTCTTTTGCAAGGACCTCAATCACATGAAGTACGACTGCCCTAAGTATCACGCTTGGTGTGCTAAGAAAGGTATGTCATTTGGTCTTTGTTTGTGATAAAGGGTAATTTGGTTTCATTTCCTACATATACATAGTGGTTGAATATTGGAACGACAACTCACATAAAGGAAGTTTATGTAGGATTGCCTGAAATACCGAAGTCCTGGAGAAGATGAAGGATTCATCTATATGGAAGCCAGGATCCGGTTAAAGTGCAAGACATCGGGAATTTTTGTTATTGTTAAAGTACTTAGTAATATTTGTATAAATACTACATTTGTTGTACCGCCATTTAGACGGAATTTGATATTTATCACACTATTGAACAAAGAATGTTATTTTGTTCAATATTATAAATGTGATTTTTATTTTTATTCCAATGTTGATGGTACTAGTACTTTGTCAAGTAGTCTTTATTCACTTGACCTTATTTACACAATAAATAAATCCCATAAATAATGAAACCAAAACTAGAAAGCAAAAGTTATCAAGTAAATTTTAAGGCATAGGCGTTTGGGTCATATTTCCAAGAGGAAAATTGATAAGCTTATGTTAAAGGAAATCTTGAACAAACTTGATATTTCGAAAAATACTTTTGCATTAAACGCCTTAAAGGAAATTTACAAACATTAAAAGAATAAGTATTCTCGAGAGCATCAAGTGTCTCAAAGAACTAATACATTCGGATATTTGTGGGCCATTCATTAATCCTTCATGGAAAGGTCAACAATAGTTATTATGTTTATAAATGACTACTCTCAATATGGATACATTTATTACTTCATGCAAAGACTCAAGTTATGGACGTTTTCAAGTCTTATGAGGTCAAAGTTGGAAATCAACTTTGAAAGACTATTAAGAACATTAGGTCCAATCATGATAGAGTATATCATGGTTGGAATGTTTGTTAAAGGGAACAACGTCTAGGTCCTTTTTACTCGCTATTTTGAAGAGTGTGGGATTGTCTCTATCTACATTAAGCCGGGTACGCCTAGCATAAATGATGTACACAAGAGACATGATAAAATCCTTAAGGAAATGGTAATAAGCATGTTTTGTGCTTCTTTTACCTCACTCATTATGAACGATACATTAAAACCGCAGCCCTTATTGTCATTAAAGCTCCCTCTAAGCTACTTATAAAAACCCTTTATAATTTTGGGACGAATAAGGAACACGTCCTTAAATCATCTTCATTTATGGGGTTGTCTAACATAAGGGTAGACCTTATAAGTCTACTAAGGGCAAGTTAGACATAAGATTGTTAGTAGTTATTCATGAGGTAAGCCGAGAGATCTAGGGGATATATAAATTTTACAACCCAAAAATTTGAACATTTTGAAACGAGAAAAGCTAGGTTCTTTGAGGATGTTGAATTTAGTGGGAGATTAGGTGTAATATTTTGAATTTGGAAAAGAAGAGGCATCCATTTCTTCACCTTTTCCATAAGTTCCAATTGGATTTCAAATTTTGTACTTGATATTCAAGAAGAACATGCAATTCAAAATAAATATGGGTTTCCTATAAATATTGAAGAACATGAAAATGTTGATCATAAGAAGGAAATTCAACAACCTCAAAATTAGGAAGAACCAAGTGCCCTTAAAGAGATACAATAGAGTAAGAAAGATTGCAATACCGGATGTTTATGAGATGTATCTTACCGAGAAATAAAGGACACATAGGTTTAGTGGGAGATGAGCCATTCATCTACCATAAAGCCATTAATGGTCCTAATTCTCATAAGTAGATTAATACCATATATAAAGAGTTGAAATCTTTGAAAGATAACAACTTTTGAGATCTTTTACATTACCTAAAGATGTGAAACCTATAAATGGGTCTCTAAGACCTAAAAGGATTCACAAAAGTAATGTTGAAAGATATAAAGACCCATCTAGTTGCTAAAGAATTTTTAACTCATAAGAAAGGCATTAATTATCAAGAAAGAAACATTTCCCGGTATCTTCTAAAAACTCTTTTAGAACCATTATGGCACTAGTAGCAATTTGTGTCTTAAGCTTCATCAAATGGATATTAAGAACTTTTCTTAATGGAAACATTGGGGAAACTATCTATATGAAGAAATCCATTTATGGACTTAAGTAAAACTTCTCATTAATGGTATTTAAAGATTAATCAAGTTATTCTTTCATTTGGTTTTGAAATGAATCTTGATAAATATTGTATATACCATAAGTTCAGTGGGAGTAAAAATTATAATTTTGGTCTTATATGTGGGTAATATTTTCTTGCTAGTAATGTTTTAAACCTTAATAAGGAAACTAAGAAATTTCTTTGGAATGAAAATTCTTGGTGAGGCATCTTTTTGTATTAGGAATCCAAGTTCACTGTGAGTATTCACGGAGTATTTTGGGATTATCACAAAAGGCCTATATAGAAAAGGTATTACAAAAGGTATAGCATGCAAAACTATAAACCACTTGACACCCCTAATTTTAAAGGAGACATGCTTAGTCTCAAACAGTGTCCTAAAGTTAATTATGAATCCAAGTATATAGAAATATCCCTCTTTGCATCAGCATTAAGAAAGTTTAATAAATGCGTAAGTCTTGCATTCAATTTTGGGATGCTTGGTCAACACCAAAGCAATCCAAAAAGAACATTAAGTAGTAGCCAAAAGAATGATATAGTATTTACAAAACACAAAGATCTACATGCCTATTTTAATCGGATAATCTTGAGATCATTAGGTATTTGATGTGGCGGATTTTGTATACATTATTTACCTTATTCTCTCATATATTTTGGTTCATTTTGATGTACTTTAGACTAGATTTGATGTATTAGAGACATTATTATATCATTTGAGCTTTATTGTAATCCGGGATAGAATAGTCGTTATTATTTAATTATTTTTCCCGGTTGTAACTTTTGGTGAGCTTCAACGTCTGTCTCGATGGTCAAATAGTCAAAGTCAAGTCAAAGTTAACTGGCGGAAGAGTGCAGGGACCAAACTGCAAAGAACTGGGAATTTAGGGGCTTTTCTGCAATTTCTGAAACTTGGAGGACTGAACTGACAATATTAAAACTCCAGGGGCTGAATTGTAAAATGGTGAAAGTCAACCTCCGTACAAAGTGAAGGCGGCTGGGACTGATTTTTGTGATTTTTGTTTTATTTTATTTTATTATCTTTTTATTTTTGATTTTTTTTAAAAAAAGAGTCATTATTAGTTTAGGAATTAGTTTTAGATTAGGTTATTAATTTCATTCTTGGGACTCCCAGAAATAGACTACGTTCTTTTCTTTTTCTCTCTGAAGCTTTGTGTAACCATTAATGGAGAACTAAACTCCATTACTTTGGATTTGAGATCTTGATCCGGGTTTTTATTTCTATTGAGGTATTTCTTTTTTCTTTATTAATTCTTGTTCATAATCTTGCTTGTACCGTTTTAGATTAATTTCTAGGGTTTGTAAATCTGGCCAATTTACTTGTCCTCTTTATTGATCTTTGCTAGATTACTCGTTCTGTGCCAGAATTAGGGTTTTCATTGTAGCATCTCCACGAATTGTGTATGTGCCATAGCAATTTGGGGAGTAGGCAAGATTAGACGATTATCTAAATTATTTTTAGAAAGCGTTCTTGATTTTAGTCTCTTAAAACTTCATCAATTAATCTTTAGACCTTTTCTGTGCCAGTTTAGGTTTAATTTTAATTAGGGTTTATAGTGAGTGTGCCACTGCTATAAACTATTCTGAAAGAAGAGACAGAGATTGAAATACATCTCGTAATCGAGTGAATAAAATTAACGGAGATCAGAATTATCAGTGATATTAGAATTAAAATCCGGTGACAGTATCAAATCTGAAGTGCTTTTTAATCATTGTTTTAATCACAATTAGTTTAATTTCCCGTCTAGGATTTAATTATAATCAAATCAAACCCCCAATCTGGTCAAGTGACTGTTTGCAAATAATCATCGTTCTTCGTGGATCGACCCTGACTTACCCTAATTACATTATTAGTGGCCGAGTTCAGGTCTAATTTAGTAGGTGTGCGACTAAGCCTACCAAATTTTGGCGCCGCTGCCGGGGAACGGTGTTATTGTTTGCGTTCTTTTTATTTTATTTTCTTTTTATCTTTTTTCTCTTTTAGTTGTTTGCTTGCTATATTTCTAGTTATCTTTATTGCTTATTATCTTGTAGTGTGGAACCGTGTATGGTCCACACCCGTTCTACTAACGATTTGATTGTACCATATGATCCAGAAATCGAAAGGTCTTTCAGGAAAGGACGACAACAAAGAAGGAGATACAAGGCAATTTTGTTGGCTGAAGATATGGCGCAACAAGGTCAGGGTAACGCTGGTGCTGGTGGCGCTGGTGAAGATAATGCTGGTTCTACTAATGATTTGATTGTACCATTTGATCCAGAAATCGAAAGGTCTTTCAGGAAAGGACGACAACAAAGAAGGAGATACAAGGCAATTTTGTTGGCTGAAGATATGGCGCAACAAGGTCAGGGTAACGCTGGTGCTGGTGGCGCTGGTGAAGATAATGCTGGTGGCGGTGGCGGTGGCGCTGGTGGTGGCGCTGATGGAAATAATGCTAATGGAAATAATGCAGGAGGTAGACAAGCAGTACCACCACAGACATTGAGGCAGAGGACTGCACCGAATTGGAATGAGCAACCACATGCCGTCCAATTAATTCCCTGCCTTACCTGCAGGGGTGACGTTTGAGTTGAAGCCGGGGCTACTGAATCAGCTACCGCACTTCACAGGGATGCCCGGAGAGGATCCTAATCAGCACATCTCACAGTTTGTGCTGTCAGAGTATGAAGCCGGCAGCGCTTCCGATCGAGCACCTATTGTTGAGGGCGTTTTCTTTCACACTGAAAGATAACGCGAATGGATGGTACTATCACTTGCCACCCAACAGCATCACGACATGGCAACATATGAAAGAAGTATTCTTGGAAGAGTTTTTTCCTCAGGATCAGATAAATGTGATGAAGAGAGACATCAGCAATATGGAGCAGAAGGCTGATGAGACCCTATATGACTACTACAACCGCTTCCACAAGCTTTGTAGGAGTTTCCCGTATCATGGGTTTTCTGAGGATCAGTTGATTGTCTATTTTCATGGGGGATTGACTATTCAGGATAAACGGCTAGTGGATTCGTGCTGTGGGGGAAGCATTCTGAACAAGACTACCGAGGAAGCTAAGAGGTTGATCGAGGAGCTAGCTAAGAGCACGAGGACCCATGGCAAGAGGTCTAATGTGAGACAGGTCAGTGCAGCAGGTTCCATCAGTGGGTTGTCCAATAAGTTTGAGACAGATATGGAGGATCTTAAGGGTATGGTGAAACAGTTGGTTCTGGGGCAGACACCGAAACCGTGTGGGATTTGTTATGACATTACGCACCCTACAGATTCGTGTCCGTCTCTGCAGACGGGCGAGATGGAGGATGTCAATGCAGTTGGGTTTGCGCAGCAGGTACAGAGACCGATGGGTAACACCTATAACCCCAACTGGAAAAATCATCCTAATTTCAGATGGGGTACAGGTCAGCAGCAAATCAGCCGGGTGGTCAGGGACAGCAGTTTGGTAATCAGCAGGGTTATCAGCAGCAGCAGTACTAGGGTAATCAGTACAACTCTTATAGACCACCATATCAGCAGCAGCAGCAGCCGCCACAGCAACAGCAGCAGCAGCCGCAGCAGCAGAATGCTCCGGGACAGTCTACAGAGGCATTGCTGAATTCTTTGGCTCAGAGTGTTAGCACCATGAACCAGAACTTTCAGCAGTATCAGCAGCGAACAGATGCGAGCATAGGTAACTTGGAGAAACAGATGGGTCAGGTAGCTGATGCCGTGGGACGGATAGAGGCTAGGGATTCGAGGAAGTTACCGTCACAGACTGAACCGAATCCTAAGCAGAATGCATGTGCGATAACTCTTCGCAATGGTAAGGAGCTGCAAGATAAGGTTGTAGATGAGGAACCGGAGGCAAAGGTTGAGATTGCAGAGCCAGTACAGAAGGCACCAGTTCAGACAGAGACTACACCAGAGGTTAAGGCTCCTGTATATGAGCCTGAAGTTCCATTCCCGGAGGCCTTGAAAGAACATCGAAAGCCGGAGCCTGACAAGGCTATTTACGATACTTTCAAGAGGTTAGAGGTTAATATTCCGTTCTTGGATCTTCTTCAGACTGTCCTGAGGTATGCGAAGTTTTTGAAGGAGTTGTGTACTCTGAAGAGGAATCAGAAGGAAATGAGTAAAAACAAGGTTAAGGTTAGTGAGCATGTGTCTGCAGTATATCAGAAGAAGTTGCCTAAGAAGTGCAGTGACCCAGGGATGTTTGTGATTCCAGTTACTTTGGGGGATGCTTCTGAGCATAAGGCCATGTTGGACTTGGGGGCTTCAATCAACGTCATGCCCTATGCGTTGTTTGAAACTCTTAAGTTGGGGCCACTGCAGGACACCAGAGTCGTGATACAGTTGGCGGATAGGTCGAATGCCTACCCTAAGGGATTGGTGGAGGATGTTCTAGTCCGGGTTGGTAAGATGATTTTCCCGGCGGATTTTTATGTTCCTGAGATGGAGACGGATCCAAAGGCTCCCATACTGTTGGGGAGGCCTTTTATGTCGACTGCTAGGACCAAGCTTGATGTGGCTAATGGTTCTTTGACAATGGAATTTGATGGGCAAGTAATGGAGTTTAACATCTTTGACTCCATGAAATACCCTAAGGATACGGAGTCGTTATGTTTCATCGATGTGATCGAGCCATTGGTAGAGGAGGTATTTGAGGTGTCTAATGGAGATGATGATCTCAAGACTGCGTTAGAGAACGCTTTGGGATATGCAAATTTAGAGTTTGACATCTCAGATTCGATGAAGGAAGCAGTGATGGGTCTTACAGAGAGTTCTATGTTCGCTACCGCGCCGGGTCATGGTCAGATGAAGCTAGAGGTTCCGATGGAGAAGCTTGTTCCATCTATAGAGAAAGCACCGGAGCTTGAGTTGAAGGTCCTCCCTGAGCACCTTAAGTATGTTTATCTCGGTGAGGGAGAGACGCTTCCGGTGGTGATTTCTAGAAGTTTGACAGCGGATCAAGAGAAGAGGTTAACTGAGGTGATCCGAGAGCGGAAATCTGCGATTGGTTGGACTATTGCCGATCTCAAGGGCATTAGTCCATCCTTATGTATGCACCGGATCAACCTAGAGGAGAGTGCGAAGCCGGTGAGGCAACCACAGAGGAGGCTTAACCCGCCAATGATGGAGGCGGTGAAGAAGGAGGTCCTGAAGCTACTACAGATGGGGATCATCTATCCCATCTCCGACAGCAAGTGGGTGAGCCCCACACAATGTGTGCCCAAGAGGGGCGGGATAACGGTCTCCCGTAATCAAAAGGGAGAGATGGTTCCAACCCGGGAGCAAACGGGAATTCGCGTGTGTATTGATCTACGGAGGTTAAATAAGGTAACTCGTAAAGACCACTTCCCCCTCCCCTTTATTGATCAGATGTTGGAAAAGTTAGCCGGAAGGGCGTATTTTTGTTTTCTCGACGGTTTTTCCGGGTATTTTCAAATACCTATTGCCCCGGAAGACCAAGAGAAAACTACATTTACTTGCCCCTTCGGCACCTTTGCCTATCGGAGAATGCCGTTTGGTTTGTGTAATGCACCTGGGACTTTTCAAAGGTGAATGATGAGTATTTTCTCCGATTTTGTGGAAAAGTTTATGGAAGTTTTCATGGATGACTTCACTGTCCATGGAGACTCGTTTGATGAATGCCTTGCTCATTTAGGACTAGTATTGGATAGATGCATTGAAACCAATTTGGTCTTAAATTTTGAAAAATGTCACTTTATGGTCGAGCAAGGCATTGTTTTGGGTCATGTTGTGTCGAAAAAGGGTATCGAAGTTGACAAAGCTAAGATTGATGTCATTTCTTCACTTCCTTACCCGACCAATGTGCGTGAAGTCCGGTCATTCCTTGGTCATGCCGGGTTTTACCGGAGGTTCATTAAGGACTTTTCAAAGATTGCTTCACCTCTATGCACCCTGTTGCAAAAAGAGGTTGATTTTAATTTTGATGATAATTGCAAGCAATCTTTTAATGAGTTGAAGTCTAGGTTGACAACCACCCCCATTATTCAAGCACCCGATTGGTCTCGTCCCTTTGAGATCATGTGTGATGCTAGTGATTATGCCGTGGGGGCGGTTTTGGGTCAAAAAGTGGAGCGTGTCTCGCATGTGATTTATTATGCGTCTATGACCTTGAATGGGGCACAAAGAAATTACTCCACTACTGAGAAAGAGATGTTGGCGGTGGTTTTTGCACTAGAGAAATTTAGGTCTTACTTGTTGGGCACTAAAATCATTGTTTATACCGACCACGCTGCTCTTAAGTATTTAATGTCTAAAAAAGAGGCTAAACCGGGACTCATTCGATGGATTCTTGTTGGGTATGCCCACACATATCTCAGTTTTTATGTAACAGAAATTTATTAGATTTGACTGATCCATCACTTAAGTTTTATTTCATGGATTTTAGACCCTCATGTAAGAAGTATTTATACTTCATTTTTTAAGTTGTCCATTGTTATAGAATAGGCTTAGAAATAGGACAAGAAGATCAAGTTTCACGAAAAATCACTCAGTAAGTTTGAGCCGCGCATATGCGCCTCCTGCGCCACGCGCCATGCGCCTTCTTTATTCGCGCCATGCGCTCTTCAGAGCGCGCGCATAAGAATTTCTTCATAAGCTATGTTACGCGCCTCTGCGCCCTTTCGTTTAAAGCGCACACATACTGCACGCCTCTTAGCTAAATGCGCCTCTTGGCTCAACGCGCCTCAAAGTGTTTATTCAACACTCAGTGATTTATTGAAGACTCGAAGAACTTGAAGAGAATTCAAATTACGTCAATGATCCAACGGTGGTTAAAAGATGCATATGCGCCTAATCCGTTGACACGTGTCCATAACGGTCACATTCATATTGAGTGTCAAAATGGCCATAATATATGCATGCTCCAATCAACGAGCGACAGCTCATCTTATCCACAAGGATCTCCAACGGCTAGTTTTTTGAAGTTCACTATAAATACCCCATAACTTCAACATTTTGAAGTGGCTGAGTTTTGCTAAGAATTTCAAGAATTTCTCTCTCAAAGCATTTGTTGAAGATTTGAAGATTGCCTTCGTTTTTCCAGATTTCCTCAAGAACATCTTCATACCTTCATCCTTAGCCCAGATCTTCAAGCTATAACACTTTAGTTTCATTGTGCTCTAAATCATAAAGATCTAAAGAGCCTTGATACTAAACACACACGCACCTCTCTAAGTTTGATCATTTAGATCCATCTTTTAGAGATACACCGGTTATTGTTTTGGATTTGTTCATTCATAGAATATTAGATCTTGAGTTAGTGTAGGAGCTCAAAAGTTGTAATTTGTAACACTCACTCATTATATAAGATCTCCATTAGAAATCCAAGACTAACCATCTTGGTAGAGGACGTAGATCTTTCATTGATCGAACCTCTCCAAATAGCTTGTGTTATTATCTTGTCGTTTCTTTCAAGTTATTATTTTTCACTCACTATTTGCTTGTTTACTCATTGTAGATTGATTGAACTGAATTGTGTTGTGTTTGTTATATCATTTGCCTTAGTTCCTTATTTCAACCACTTTGAGCCAAAATACTTAGAGTGTGTGTGCGCCCCTTTATCACACTTTGCGCCTATTTTCATTACTAAATTCCGCTGTGCATTTCACTCACTCACTTAGGCGCATTTCATAACGCTTACTTGATAAAGTGCGCATTTGCAATTGAGTTTTTCAAGGGTACGAAAAGAATTTTAAAACAGCTATTCACCCCCCCCTCTAGCTATTTTTCATACCCTTGTTGCCCTTTGGGACCAACAAGTGGTATCAGAGCAAACACCTTTATAAAACATTTTTCGTTTTTCATGCTTAACAGCTTAGGTGCCGATTCTAAATGGCAAACTCAAAACCTATGGCAACTGCAAACTACACTCACGTTTCGGTCTTTGATGAAGATCATTTTGACGTGTGGAAATTCAGCATATTGACTCATCTCAACTCAATCAATGAAAGGCTCCATGACACCGTCGTTTATGGACCTTATATTCCGATGAAGGCGAATCCAAATCCATGCACCAACGCTGCGCAACCTACAGTTCTCAAACCAAGGGAAGAATGGACCGAGGAAGAAATTAGAAGAGTTGCAAATGATGGCAAAGCAAGAAACATTCTTCTAAGCACTCTAAGCACGGCTATGAAACAACAAGTCATGCATTGTGCTACTGCTAATGAGCTATGGGATGCTATTGAAGAGCACATAGAAGGAGACACGGTTTGCAAGGAGAACAAGAAAAACGAAGTTCAAAAGAGGTTCAACAATTTCTCTCAACTCCCCGGTGAAAACTTAAGGCAAACTTATGAACGCTACTGTGAAATTATCAATCTATGTATTTCACTTGGCATGAAGTTTACCAACAAAGATTTGAATGTAAATTTTCTACAAGCTTTTGGATCAAGATACCTACATAAATCTAGCGCTCTTGAAGACGCTGGAACTTTAGACGTTTGGACTTTAAGAAATCTTTATGCAAATCTCAAAGTTTACGAACTCAAACTCCAACGAATCAGCGAAACTGAAGGAAAGTCAAAATCTATGGCTATGATGGCACACAGAGAAGCTGCGCCTACACCTGCGCCTACTCCTGCGCCTGTACAAGAAGAGAAAAGCTCTGATCCCAAAATTTCTACTTCTAAGCTATTAGACATGGATGATGAAGACTTCGCTTTATTTGTGAAGAAATTTCAAAAATTCAGAAAATTCTCAAGACCCGGCTCAACCAACAAATTTCAAGGATCTACCAGCAAAGCTCCTCAAAAATTTTCAAGGAGCAGTGATTCAAAAAGAAAAGAAGATCTTGTTTGTTTTAATTGCAGGAAACCCGGACATTTTGCATCAAGCTGCCCGATTCCCAAATTTGAATATATGCAGAAGAAGAGCAGCCATACTCCCAAATTCACTCCCAAGTTTACTCGTCACAAGGGAATGGTTGCTGAAGAAGAAGCACCAGCAAATGAGCACAATACTTGGATTGAAACAGACTCCGATGAGAGCGATGAAGATTCCGATGATGGACTCGTTTGTTTGATGGCAAATGATGATGAAGTTGATGCTTATGATTCGGATGATGACTTCTCCAAGGATGTTCCCGATATGAATGCCTTGAATAAACCTATCAAGAAATCTGCAGGTTTTCAAGAAGTGAAAAAGAAGAAAGGACCAACCATTAGCGAGCTCGTTGAACAAGGATTTCTCACTCCGGCTCAAAACGATGGTGGATTGCTATTCTCACGATGTGATCTTGGAGCAAGGAACAAATTGAGAAAAGGAGCATACATTAGACCACAAGTTGAACCAACTGCTCCAATCTCCAAAATCAATGATGATGAAGTGATTGCTGAACAAGAAAAATTGTTCAAAAAGGCTGAAAAGGTAATCACTAGATTTGATAATATGAAGGAAGCTTTAGCACTATCATGTGATGAAATTTCTCAGCTTAAGACTGAGAAATCTCTACTTAAATCTGAACTCACCCTCCTTAAGGAGCAGATAAAGAGCATGACTCCTCTTACTGTTAAAAACACTTTTCTAACAGAACAAAACTCACTTCTTAAAGTTCAAAACGATGAATTGGTTGCTCAAATTACTGATATTAAAAAGATTACAAATGAGTGGTCTAATTCTCGTGTCACTATGGAGAATATATTTGAGTCCCAAAAAGTCAGTGGTGATAAAAGTGGCTTGGGATTCTCATCAACTAGTGACAACTTTAAATGTGATGTCTGTGCTGAAAGAGAGAGTGAATTTGCCAACCAACAAACTTTTGAAATTACCAAGGAAAAACATTCTAATTCAATGGGTAAAGGACAGGAAAAAGTCAAGAGACAAACATTCCATTATGTCTACCCAACGAAGCAAATTGGGAAAGCTAATGGGAAAGATATAGCTACAGATGAACCATCTCCTAGCAAAATCATTCTTGAAAATAGGCGCGCTCCTTCTCCGAGTGCTCATTATGCGCCTAAGAGCCACGCGCCTCATCGCCGTGCGCCTCCTAGCCCTATGCGCCCTCCAAGAAAAAGCGCTCCAAAATTTCAAAAGAAAGATTCTGTTAAGGCTAGTTCATTTGACCCAAAGAAGAATGCCATCCCCAAGAAAAGTAAAGAGTTTGTGAAAACTCATGTGATTGGTGGCTTTCATCATTGTTCTATTTGTGATTGTTCAGGACACAAGGCCGTGGAATGCCTTTTGCGATTCACTCCCAATGCCAAAGGACGTAAAAATCCTAAGGTCAAGCAAGAGTGGGTTGTCAAAAGTTGCTAACCCTAGGACCCAAAAGGAATAAAGGGGACCTGCTTAAATGTCTATATTTCAAGTTCTTTGTTTCATGGATGGATCTTCAAAAGCTAGAAATTATGAATGGATTCTCGATATTGGGTGTTCAAGACACATGACTGGAGATGAATCCTTATTAGAAGATGTCCATGAAGAAAGAGGTCCCTCCGTAACATTTGGCGATAATAACAAAGGTCAAGTTGTAGCATATGGAAAGCTCAAGAAAGACAAAGTGTGCATTGAAAGAGTCTCACTCGTCGAAGGGCTCAAGCACAACTTATTATCCATATCTCAATTCTGCGACAAAGGATTAGAATGCCATTTCACTTCAACGCAATGTCTTATCAAGAATGGCAAAACTGGAGCTATCTTACTCACGGGATATCGTAAGACAAATATTTATATTATTGATTTCCATAGTATGAACTCTAGTACTAATCTTTGTTTTGTAGCAAAAAGTGTGAACGAAAATAGTTGGCTATGGCACAAGCGCTTAAGTCACTTGAACTTCAAGTATCTATCTAAACTCATCAGGAATAATCTTGTCAAAGGACTTCCCAAGGTTGCTGATCATCATGACAAAAAGTGCGCCGCATGTCAACTTGGCAAACAACCGAAGCAGTCATTTTCAAGCAAGTCAAATTCTTCAACTACAAGATGTTTGCAACTGCTTCACATTGATTTATTTGGACCAGTTTCCACCGCAAGTATTAAAAGAAACAAGTATACTCTAGTTGTGGTGGATGATTATTCAAGATATACATGGGTAGAGATGATGATTACAAAAGATGATTGTTATGATATTCTCACTACCTTATTTCGACTGCTCCAAACCCAAAAAGAAGATGACATCGTTAGTGTTCGATCCGACAATGGAACAGAATTCAAGAACAACGGTGTTGCTCGATATTGTGAAGATCATGGGATAGATCACAACTTTTCAACCGCCGAAGTCCCTCAACAAAATGGCGTTGTTGAACGAAAGAATAGAACGTTGATTGAAGCGGGAAAGACGATGATAGCTGAAGCTAAATTGCCTAAGTACTTTTGGGAAGAAGCTATCAACACTGCATGTTTTACTCAAAATCGTTCCCTCATCAACAAACTTCACAACAAGACTCTGTATGAACTTTGGCGTGGTAGAACTCCCAACATTGCATTCTTCAAGATCTTTGGTTGCAAATGTTATATCCTCTACAACGGAAACGAACATAGAGGTAAATTCGATGCCAAAGCTGACGAAGGTATTTTTGTTGGGTATGCCAAACACTCTAAAGCTTTTCGCGTTTTTAATAGAACTACATTAGTGATAGTTGAATCTGTACATGTTACATTTGATGAACATTCTCTCCTTGAGCCACATTTGGCTCCAAATGTTGCTGATGATTCTATTGAGCTAAATGATACAGGTGCTCCTTATGTTGCGCCCACTCAAGATCAAAATCTATCAACACAAGGAAATCCATCTACATCAAATGCGCCTAATTCATTGTATAATGCGCCTGGTGAATCCTCTATTGCGCCTCACTCAAATGATGCGCCTCATGATTCCTCTCACGCGCATATTTCTACTGTTGCATCTGGTGTAAACCCAAATTTCAATTCTGAGCCAGTTCAACCCCCAAATTTCAATGACTTTGAATCTGGTGAAGATGTACCAATTGAAGACCTTCAAATTACTACGACTCAACCTAACTTACCTCCTGATATTCGTGAAGTTAGAGGTCACCCAATTGCTAATATCATCGGTGATCTACAAGTTGGTGTTCGTACAAGGAGAGCTACAAACTTTGATGCTTACACTGCTTTTATCTCTCAAATCGAACCAAAGAAGGCTGATGAATCGCTCCAAGATCCTAATTGGGTTGTTGCTATGCAAGAAGAACCCAATCAATTTGAACGATGCAAGGTTTGGACTCTAGTTCCAAGACCAAATGATCATGGAGTGATTGGTACAAAATGGGTGTTCAGGAACAAGATGGATGAGAATGGAACCATCACGAGAAACAAAGCAAGATTGGTTGCTCAAGGCTATAGGCAAGAAGAAGGAATTGATTACGATGAAACTTTTGCACCCGTAGCAAGACTTGAAGCTATCAGATTATTTCTAGCTTACGCCGCTCACAAGAACTTCAAGTTATATCAAATGGATGTGAAGAGTGCGTTTCTAAATGGTGAACTCCAAGAACAAGTCAATGTTGCTCAACCACCTGGGTTTGAAGATTCACAATTTCCAAATCATGTGTACAAACTCCAGAAAGCTTTGTATGGACTCAAACAAGCACCAAGAGCATGGTATGATACACTATCAAAGTTTCTCATTGAAAAAGGCTTCACTCGCGGTAAAATCGATACAACTCTTTTCATTGCCAAACATAATGGTCATAAATTACTTGTTCAAATTTATGTTGATGATATTATATTTGGTTCTACTAATGAATTGTTGTGCAAGCGTTTTGAGAAACTAATGAAGAGCAAGTTTGAAATGAGCATGATGGGAGAACTCACATTCTTCCTCGGGCTTCAAATCAAGCAAATGAGTGAAGGCATTTTTATCAACCAATCCAAATACACAAAGGACTTAATCAAGAAGTTTGGACTTGAGAACGCTAAATCATACGATACTCCAATGGCCACCGGCAACAAACTCGACAAAGATTTAAAAGGTAAACGTGTTGATTAAACGCTCTATCGAGGTATGATTGGCTCACTCCTTTACCTTACTGCTAGTAGGCCTGATATTATGTTTAGTGTTTGTGTTTGTGCTCGTTATCAATCCGACCCTAGAGAAGCACACTTAATTGCTGTGAAACGTATTATAAGATATCTCTCTGGCACTGTTAACCTTGGACTTTGGTACACCAAAGATTCGAACTTTAAACTTGTAGGTTATTCAGATGCGGATTATGCAGCATGCACGATTGATAGGAAAAGCACTAGTGGCACCTGTCATTTCCTCGGATATCGACTTGTGTCATGGGCAAGTAAGAAACAAGCTTCTGTATCTGTTTCAACAACCGAAGCCGAATATATCGCTGCGGGAAGTTGTTGTTGCCAAATACTCTGGATGAAGCAGAAATTGGTGGACTATGATATCATCGAAGAAAATTGTCCCATCTACTGCGACAATACATCAACAATTGCGGTTTCTGAAAATCCTGTCATGCACTCAAAGACCAAGCACATCGACATCAAATACCACTTCCTCAAAGACCACGTGGAGAAAGGCAATATACATTTGGAACACGTGGGAACCGACTATCAAATCGCCGACATTCTAACGAAAGCACTTGACGCGAAACGGTTCATGTTTTTGAGAGGTGAAATGGGTATGCAAGAACTCAACTAAATTCAATATAGTTTTGTCAATACTAATGATTTTACGTTGCGTTGAGTTATGAGTATATTAGGTACAAATGATTAAATCAATTTCTCAAAGTTTCAAGGAAACTATGCGCCACCTATGCACCTTACTAACTGCGCGCCCATCTCTCATTTTCTGCGCGCACAATATCTGCGCGCCTATCAATCCATGCGCGCCTAGAACCCAATGCACTTCAAACGTATGCGCTCTCAACCATCTTTATGCGCCTTGATGTGTAATGCGCCTAGATGAGTATGCGCCTTGCTGAAGTAATGTGCCCCTTCATGCGCGCATTAACTATTGCGGCTCAATCATTTCTCAAAATTCAATTTCAATGATTGAACGTATTAAATACACAAGTACCAGGTATGTTAATTCTGTTCATTTATTTTAGGAATCTATGTCTTTTGATATTCCTTTAATTGTTCAAGGGTACTTGTGCAATTAAATTTTTCCCTCGTTTTACGCTTTTCGAAAAATTTTATTTTCTGGGATATATTTCTTGCACCCCAAACTTACACCAAAATAGATGTTTTTGGTGTTTGTGCAAAAATTAGTCAAAATTGCTCATACACTTAAAGGGAAAGTGGAGCAGTTTTTTTAAAAAAAACATAAATGTCACATCATGACACTTTAGGTCATTCAGCCATTATTGCCCTTCAAATCCCAAAAATCCCTCATTAATGAACGTCCTTTTTGTCATGATGAGCCGCCGTTTTTCAAAATCCCTCATAAATGCCATCCTTTCAACTTCCTATTTTTTAAATTTTTTGACTGTATTTTTGCTTTATCAGTGCAAGTTTTAAACCTAACCTATAAAAACACATCATCACCTTCCTCTCTTCTCACCTACTCTATTTCTCTCTCTCTCCCCGTCTCACTCTCTCCCCGACTCTCGTCTCCCTCTCTCTCTCTCCATCTTCATTTTTTTTCTTCTTCATTTTCTATACATATATATATAAGTTTATGGGTCCTAAGAAAGCATCAACATCTACACAAGACGAAATGGTATGACTTCTCAAACTTTAATCTCCTTATATTTCTGAATTTTATTCTTTTTCAATTTTAGTGTTTTTCGTCAGTTTGTCATATCCGGATTCATTTTCCTTTGATTTCTCTTGTTTCGATGATCCGTTTTCTATATCGTTTGTTGGGTTGTGTTCTATTCTTGATTTCGAATCTTTTTAAACCAACATTTCAACGATCAATGCTTTCTTTGTTACAAATCTGATTTTTTGGTTTCAAATTTTTTCAAATTTTTCGGTTATTCTTTTGTTTATTGTGCTTTCATTATTGAATTGTTCATGTTTTTGTTTACATATTCAGATTCCTTGTTGGCATGCGGTCATTTTGATATATTATTTGTCTAGTTTGGTGAAGTTTCATGATTTTCGTGTTCTTGGTGTTCTTCGAGCATTCAAGGGTCGTTCTTCGTGTTCTTCGTCATTATTGCATGTTTTGGTCTCTAAAAATTGTCTATCGTGTTTTCAAAAATTTGCACTTTTTGATTTTCATTTCTTTCATTTGAATGCATGTTGTTTTGTTTTTTGCTAAGTCAATATTTTACACGATATGCGCCTATATACTTCTTTATGCGCCTACTTTTTTATGCGCCTGAATGCTTTCTGCGCCTCTACTTGTATATGCGCCTAAATCACTCTGCGCCTAAAACCTTATGCGCCTAACTTTGTACTTGGTCAAATTTCGTTGCTATAATTTTTCCTTAGTATTTACATAGAACCATAATATGCGCCTTGTAACTCTATGCGCCTTTAAAATTTCATGCGCCTAATTCAATCATGCGCCTTGAATCTCTATGATTTTGTGCGCCTGATTCAATTATGCGCCTCTCTATTCTTTATGCGCCTATGTTACTTTGATCATCTTATGTTTCTATGCGCCTCTTTCACTTCTAACATCAATTATTATTTTACAGGACCTTGCAAATTTCAAATTAGAAGAAACTCTTGATCTATTAGAGTTGTCTGGTGAAGTAATTGGGCGAGAAATCATAGAGACTCTGCGCGTGGCTGGTCTGCTCCCTTTATTCACCATGGACCAAACCTTCTATTCTGCGCTCCTCGTGGATGAGTTCTTCTCCACTGTTGTTCTAGTGGAAATTGATGTAAATGGACGCACTCACTACAGGATTGAGGCGCGCGTTCAAAATGTTGACGTCCATATTTCATCATCTGTGATTCGACACTTGCTCGATTTTCCATCTACGGGTGAAGATCGCATTATTGGGCGTCCGATGACTTACTCTATTGATGATCAGAATAGGATGGCTGCCTCACTTCTAAATATTCCCACGCTTCAAAATAATACAAAAACACTGAAATTCGAGATGGTGGAGAACTCTTAACTCACATCGCGCACTTGGTGGGAACTTCAATTGTGTTCAAAACTGGGAACGTGAACCGATTCACGGTGGAACAATGGGAATACACAGCTGCCATCATGGCCAAGGAGAAGCTTCACTGGCCTCACATTCTGTTCAAGATACTGCGTGAGCAGATTGATAAATTTGTGAAGAACAAGAGTGATGGAAAGACCCGATTCCGCTCACACTGTCTTCTTCTCACAAAACTTTTTCTAACTTACCCTGATTTAGTTAAGTTTTTGAATGAGAATCCTGAATATAAGATCAATGATGTTCCAATGTTTGGTAAAGCGAATTTGGACCTCAAGAAGCGCAGAAAGAAGCCTACAAAGCGCGCCAAAGGTATTCAAATCAAGACTGTTGAAGGCTTAGTTGATGAAGACACAGAGTCCGATGATGCGCCAGTCCTTAAAAGCGCACCTTTAATAAAAAGCGCAGTGAAGGCAAGCGCTAGACAAAGCGCTGATCCCTTGCCAGGCGCAGAGAAGAGCAAAGGAAAACGGGTAGTTGATGACCCTCCTCGTGCGCCTATCAAACGTACCAGATTCGAAAATGATAAAGAGCGAGATCTAAGGCTAGCGCAGGAAGCCAGCAGACTTGAGGCTCAAAGAAAAAGAGATGAAGATTTTTAAGCCAAACAAGCTGCTGAGTCAGAAAAGTTAGAGCGCATGAAAGGAGCTGAATCAAGCGCTGATATTGAGAAAGGGCCTTCTGTTCCCACGCCTACCCAGCGCGCGCCTACTCAACGCGCCCCTACTCCCCGTACGCCTCCGCTCAAATTTCAACCGACCAAAGTGTCAAGGGTACAACTCCTCTCTGATTTCTTCGGCGATGACAATTCAGACATAGAGGAACCAGTTCAGGGGGAGCAAGAGACCATCCCTCAGCGCACTCCTTCTCCAGTTGCGCCTCCACCTGGACCAGATCAAATCACAACGGAAACTGTTGATGTTGAAACAGTTGTTGTTGAAACTGTTGATGTTGAAACTGAAGATGAATTTGAGTCTCCTACTCATTCACCTCCTCATGCGCCTCCATCTCCTTCTGCGCCCCTTCAAGATGTTGCGCCCCTTCAAGATGATGCGCCCCTCTCTACCCCTGCGCCTCCTCCATCTGCTCCTGATTTGAGCGAGGTACTTTCCATTCTTCATTCTTTACAGCAGGGGCAAGCAAATTTAGAGCAAGGACAGACGCATATAAAGTCTCAATTTGAGCTTCTTACTTCCTTACTCACTGATCAATCTGAAGAGATCGCTGCCATTAAGGGGGAGATGAACTCTCTCAAGGACAAACTTTCTGCTCCTTCTCCTCCTCCGGCGCAGACTCAGGTTCTACCTCATACTGATCAGGCGCAAACCACCACTTCTGCGCCTACTTTCATACCTCAGTCTGCTGCATCTCAATCCAACATGAACGTGCTAGTATCAAAGTTGGATGTCTTGAAAGAATTGGTCGTCACTCACTTCACTGCTGCTCACTCTAGTTCTGACAGACGCGCCGAACATATTTCTTCCGACATTATCACGGCTCAAAATGCCATTGAAGCTCACATTCAAATCTTGGAAGAAAATATTTCTCAGCAGCAGCAAATCACTCAGCGTTCCATTGATGAATACCAAAACATCAATGTGAATCACTTGAGTTACATTAGAGACGGTATCACTGCCACTCACTCCAGTGTCACTGACACTCAAGGGTTAGCGAACCGTAGTCATCAGCTCGCAAAACAAATTCAGCGTTCTGTTTCAGAGATCGTTGAATGATTGAAAGAAGATGATGCGCCTCCCAACCCTTAGTTTTTTTTATTGTAAGTTATTAGAACCTTTTTGTAATAGAATCAACTTTTTTTGTGTTAGTGATTTTGTGCTTACTTGTTTTAGCACCTTTTGTTTTTGTTCTATTCGAAACTTGTAATTTGTAACTCTTACACCCCAAGTTTTAATGAGAATAATGCATCACTTATTATCAAACCTTGTTCACTCAAACTCCTTGTTTGTAGAACAATGAATATTGTTTAAATTCATATGCATCATATTGAATTGTTTCATACTTTCATGCATTAAGTTTAAACTTGGTTTAAACACATTTCAAAACTAAAAATCATATATCATTTTGAATGTGTTAAACTGTCGTTTCTATCTTTCAATATATAATTCTTTATTCTTATTGGAATAGATTAGAAATCTATATTTTGGACTAGTGTGTGCATTAACTTGAGACATGAATTACCAATTTCATTCATTTGGACATGTTTTTATCAAGTATAATGTTTGTCCTTGATATAGTAGGTAATGGCATCAATCAAATACGGGGAGATTGTTGGGTATGCCCACACATATCTCAGTTTTTATGTAATAGAAATTTATTAGATTTGACTGATCCATCACCTAAGTTTTATTTCATGGATTTTAGACCCTCATATAAGAAGTATTTATACTTCATTTTTTAAGTTGTCCATTGTTATAGAATAGGCTTAGAAATAGGACAAGAAGATCAAGTTTCAAGAAAAATCACTCAGTAAGTTTGAGCCGCGCATATGCGCCTCCTGCGCCACGCGCCATGCACCTTCTTTATTCGCGCCATGCGCCCTTCAGAGCGCGCGCATAAGAATTTCTTCATAAGCTATGTTACGCGCCTCTGCGCCCTTTCGTTTAAAGCGCACACATAATGCGCGCCTCTTAGCTAAATGCGCCTCTTGGCTAAACGCGCCTCAAAGTGTTTATTCAACACTCAGTGATTTATTGAAGACTCGAAGAACTTGAAGAGAATTCAAATTACGTCAATGATCCAACGGTGGTTAAAAGATGCATATGCGCCTAATCTGTTGACACTTGTCCATAACGGTCACATTCATATTGAGTGTCAAAATGGCCATAATATATGCATGCTCCAATCAACGAGCGACAGCTCATCTTATCCACAAGGATCTCCAACGGCTAGTTTTTTGAAGTTCACTATAAATACCCCATAACTTCAACATTTTGAAGTGGCTGAGTTTTGCTAAGAATTTCAAGAATTTCTCTCTCAAAGCATTTGTTGAAGATTTGAAGATTGCCTTCGTTTTTCCAGATTTCCTCAAGAACATCTTCATACCTTCATCCTTAGCCCAGATCTTCAAGCTATAACACTTTAGTTTCATTGTGCTCTAAATCATAAAGATCTAAAGAGCCTTGATACTAAACACACACGCACCTCTCTAAGTTTGATCATTTAGATCCATCTTTTAGAGATACACCGGTTATTGTTTTGGATTTGTTCATTCATAGAATATTAGATCTTGAGTTAGTGTAGGAGCTCAAAAGTTGTAATTTGTAACACTCACTCATTATATAAGATCTCCATTAGAAATCCAAGACTAACCATCTTGGTAGAGGACGTAGATCTTTCATTGATCGAACCTCTCCAAATAGCTTGTGTTATTATCTTATCGTTTCTTTCAAGTTATTATTTTTCACTCACTATTTGCTTGTTTACTCATTGTAGATTGATTGAACTGAATTGTGTTGTGTTTGTTATATCATTTGCCTTAGTTCCTTATTTCAACCACTTTGAGCCAAAATACTTAGAGTGTGTGTGCGCCCCTTTATCACACTTTGCGCCTATTTTCATTACTAAATTCCGCTGTGCATTTCACTCACTCACTTAGGCGCATTTCATAACTCTTACTTGATAAAGTGCGCATTTGCAATTGAGTTTTTCAAGGGTACGAAAAGAATTTTAAAACAGCTATTCACCCCCCCCTCTAGCTATTTTTCATACCCTTGTTGCCCTTTGGGACCAACAATTCTCTTGTTGAGTGAGTTTGACATGGAGGTTAAGGACAAAAAGGGTGCTAAAAATCTAGTTGCCGACCATTTGAGTCGCCTTGTAATGGAGGAGGACAAACCTTATAAACAAGCCCCAATCCGGGGCGAGTTTCCTGATGAGGTTCTTTGGGCAGTTAATTCAGTGGCCCCTTGGTATGCGGACTTGGTCAATTTTCTTGTCTCGAATAAATTCCCACCGGGGATGTCAAAATCGAAAAGAGACAAAGTCCGTAGTGATGCCAAATATTATGTGTGGGATGAACCCAACTTGTGGAGGCATTGTGCCGACCAAGTCATTCGGAGGTGTATTCCCGACAGTGAGGTGTCCTCTATTCTCAAATTCCGTCATGAGTATGCGTGTGGTGGTCATTTTGGTGCGAAAAAGACCACTAGAAAAGTCTTGGATTGTGGCTTCTTTTGGCCAACTTTGTTCCGGGATGCGGTCACTTTTTGTCAGACTTGTGATAGGTGCCAAAGGGTTGGTAATATTGGGCGCCGTGATGAAATGCCACAAACCCTCATTGTAAATTGTGAAATCTTTGATGTGTGGGGGATAGACTTTATGGGTCCGTTCCCTAATTCTTGTGGGTTTGTGTACATTTTGCTTGCGGTGGACTATGTGTCCAAATGGGTGGAAGCCATCCCTACCCGCACCGATGATTCAAAAATAGTGGTCAACTTCCTTAGGAGCAACATTCTGTGTCGGTTTGGGATGCCAAGGGCCATTATTAGTGATAGGGGGACTCATTTTCGCAATAAGACAGTCGAAGCTCTAGTCAAGAGATATCATATCACCCATAAGGTGTCGACTGCTTATCATCCCCAAACAAATGGCCAAGCCGAGGTGTCCAATAGAGAGATAAAATCCATCCTTGAAAAAACTGTGAACCCGAATAGGAAAGATTGGAGTCAAAGGCTTGATGATGTGTTGTGGGCTTACCGGACGGCATATAAGACACCGATTGGTATGTCACCATATCGGTTGGTGTTTGGTAAACCTTGCCATTTACCCGTGTAGCTTGAACACAAAGCCTATTGGGCGGTCAAAAAGTTCAACTTGGACTTAGAGGGTTCCGGTGAGGAGTGAAAATTGCACTTGAGTGAGTTGGATGAGATTAGGAGAGATGCCTATGAGAATAATCTTCTTTACAAGGAACGAGCGAAGATATGGCATGATAAAATGATCATTAGAAAGGACTTTAAGGTTGGTCAAAAGGTCCTTCTTTTTAATTCCCGTCTTCGTTTGTTTCCGGGCAAGTTGAGGTCTCGGTGGACCGGTCCTTATGTGGTGAGGGAGGTGTCCCCGCTTGGGACGGTGGTAATCTCTAGTCCTAATGAGGACAAAGGATTCAAAGTTAATGGTCAACGGTTGAAACCGTATTTTGAGAACGAAGTCGTGAATACCGCGGATTTGGAGGTGATTGATCTCCAAGACCCGGTATATGTTTGATAGCTTTGGGTCCGAGTCTTGTCAAAGACTTTAAACTTTGATGCATGCCGGGTGCTTTCCCGCCATTTGGTCTAGCTAAAGACGGTAAAGAAGGGCGGCTAACCGGGAGGCAACCCGGATTTAATTGCCTATTTTATTGGTTATTGTGTATATTATGTTTTTAATTTTTGTATTTTTATTCATGTCTAGAATTGGTGCTACTAAAGGTATATTTTTATGTTTGATGGTGTGCAGGAAATCATTGTTGGAGGGCACCCGAGCTAGACTTGAAAAAAAAAAAAAAAAAAAAAAAGGGAGCAACAGGCATTGCACAACTCGTGCATCACAGCACAACTTGTGCCCAATTTTATCCCAAATTTGATGCACAAGGAAGGGGGTTGTGCACACACCTTGGTGCAGCACAGCACAACTTGTGCCCACTAGCACAACCTGTGCAAAAACCGGTGACCAACTTGGAGAGAAATTGAAAATGTGTGCTGCACGAATGGACTACCTGTGCACACAACTTGCTTCCTTCCGTGCCTAAAAAAAAAAAAAAAAAAAAAAAAAAAACCGGACAACAGAAACCGTCTCTCTCTCTTTCTTCTCCACAATCCAGTCGATCTCTCTCTCTCTCTTCACCTCAACCCGCCGCCGCACCACTCTCCCCATCTCACCACCGGAAATCTCTACCCCCCTCCATCAAACAACCCGTCAACCACCCTCTCTCTTCCCAAACCCGACGAATCTCTCTCTCTCTCTCTCTTCTTCTTCTTCACAAATCCGCCGGTAACCCCCCCATTAACCGCCGGCGAACCCCATCTCCCTCACAGTCTCTCTCTCTCTCTCTCTCTCTCTTCTTCTTCTTCTTCCCCACCTCCAATCGCCGGCACCCCAACCCCTTAAATCCGGCGACCCCCTCTCCCTCACGGTCTCTCCCTCTCTCTTCCCCTCTTCCCTGTAGCCGCACCACTATTCCCCCACCACAAAAACCACCACCTCCTCCATTAAAACAATCCCCCTCCTTTCATCATCTTCCTCCCCAACACCATAGACCACCAATTTCAAGTTTCAAGCAAAAATTCAAGCACCATAATTTTCAAATTTTGGGGCTTTTTGGTTCATTCTTCTTGGAGCAATTTTGGAGAGACAAGGAGGCTTGGTGGGCAGTATTGGAGCATTGTAAGGTAAAAATCTTTTCGATTTTACTTTCAGTTTATTTTCTTGTTGGATGTTGTGGTGGCTCGATTGTTGATCGGAGGCTTGATATCGTTTTTGCGATTGTGCTCTAGTTATTATTGTTGATTATTATTGTTGTTGGTGAGTGATTGTGAGCGATGATAGTGTGGGTGAATTGTTAACGGTGATAGTTTTGTGGTTGTGTTGAGATTGTGGTGCGATTGTGTGGTTCTTGTTATTGTTTATTGTGTTGGTGAGAGTATTGGTGAGTGTTGAAATCATGCCTCCAAAGCCGATGGGTAATGTTGGTCGAGGTGTAAAAAGGCAAAAACCGAGTATTCTTGAACCACCTCCTCCTGAGGGAGACATTTTTATGGGTTTAAAGAAGTTAAATGACTCTCAGAAAAAGAAATGGAAGAAGCTAGATCACCACAAGCGCAAGTTACATATTACAAGGTTTTTGGATATTAATCTTTTAGATGTTTTTGGGTTCGGGATTCAAGTGAGACAGCTAATGAAGCAAACGGGGCTAGAAAAATTTGTGGGGAAAAGTGCAGCAGTATACAAGCGATACACGTTTGAGTTTTTGTCCACATTTGAGCAGGTGGAAGTAAAAGGGGTGCCTAGTATCCGGTTTCAGCTCAATGATCAGAAGAAGACTCTGTCATATGCTGAGGTTCGGGAGTTGTTTGGGGTGTCCGATCCAGCTGGAGAGTTTAAAGAGAAGGATCAGATGGCAGCTATTTTCTTCTTTGAGTTGACAGGCCGCACGTTCGCAAGGCTTAATAATACAGCGGCCAACCTCACTCACCCAGCTTGGCGTTTATTCTATAGGGCATTATCTATGACATTTCTAGGAAAAGAGGAGCCGGCCAAGTTGAACACCTTTGATGTTGCTATGATGAGAACGGCGTTACCAAGTTCTACCACCATTCCAGATTGGGTTGATGCTTTCTTCGTTAAGTGCGCGACTTATGCGAGCCAGGGTTGTGGCAACATTCCCGTTGGAGGTATGATAACCCTTTTAGTTGAGAAATTCACTCGAGACTATCCTGATGAGGTAGGGTTGATTGAGGGACCTTACTATTTTGATGAAGATTACATATGCCGATATGATGGTTTCAGTACTCTTCCTCCCATCTATGGTGCTGCTCTGAAATTTACTTATGGGGATAGGCATTATATGATATGTAAGGAAGGGGCTACATTCCCAATGGGACCGGCACCAAGGGATTGGAGGATGGTGGGAGTGGTTAATATTGAGGATCAAGAGGTTGTGCCCGTTGAAGGTGATGGTGATGAGGAGGTGGTAAGAACTGATAAGGAAATGGATGACCAGGCAGCTGGGTCTAGTGCTTTCCGGAATGACCAGCTGCAGGAGATGATGCGTATGCAGCAGGCCCGATATGCTTATGAGGATCGTATTAGGCAGGACCGATATGCCCTTGAAGATAGGAGATGGGAGGAGACATGTGACCGGCTTGAAGCTATTGAGGATGAGGTAATCACCATCAGCAAGAACCAGTCACATATGATGATGTGGATGCAACAATCAGAACCCCGGGATCTTCCGCCCGTTCCTACTCAATTTTCTAAACGGATGGCAGACAGAAAATCTGCGAGGAGACAGAGACACGAGACTAGACGGGCCCAAATTCAAAGTGAGGGTTCCAATTCTCAGGCCACGTGGCAATGGCCCCCTCAGTGATGGTATTATTTTCCCCTCTTTTACGCTTTTACTGTCCTAGCACTTTTATTGTTGCACACACATTGAGGACATTGTGTAGTTTAAGCGTGGGGGACGGGTTTGTAGTTGTATAGTATGCATTTTATTTCTAGATAGCTAGTTAGTTGTTCTTAAAAAAAAAAAAAAAAAAAAAAAAATAGAGAGGCTAAGTGAAAACCCGAAAGGGCGCTTAGGCAAAAGGTGAGATTTTGAGTGATGTTATCTTTTATTCACCGGTGATTGGCGACATAAGGGAGGTTCGGAGTCTCGGGTAGGACATTTTTGATGTTGGAGGTTCGGTTAGTGGGTAATAGGATAGAAATCCTCGTTTTGCTTTTGGAGTTATAAGGGGGTGTTGGTGCTAAACACGAGGTGAGTTTTTCGCGGGACCACTACCCGACCAAAAACTTATTTTTATGAGGAAGACTTGTAGTGTGACTAGCGTGGGGGAAACATAGGATATTTTAGTTCCCCGTGGCTTTTATGAGTGGGCCTTAGTCCGGATACGGTTTTTCACGATCTTGGAGTTTGTATCGGGCTAAGGCTATTGATCTTTATTTGATTTTCTGGAGTTATATGGGGACGGAGTTTCTTATACTCCGAGAGTTGGTTGTGTTTGTTGACTTTTTACTTGGAGGCTTAGAGGAGATTAGGGGTCATTTTCTCTCATGCTACGCTGATTAGACAGGAGTTTAGAGTGGGGTTAGGATGTTACTCAGGGACGAGTAACGGTCTAAGCGTGGGGCAATTTGATGTGGCGGATTTTGTATACATTATTTACCTTATTCTCTCATATATTTTGGTTCATTTTGATGTACTTTAGACTAGATTTGATGTATTTGAGACATTATTATATCATTTGAGCTTTATTGTAATCCGGGGTAGAATAGTCGTTATTATTTAATTATTTTTCCCGGTTGTAACTTTTGGTGAGCTTCAACGTCTGTCTCGATGGTCAAATAGTCAAAGTCAAGTCAAAGTTAACTGGCGGAAGAGTGCAGGGACCAAACTGCAAAGAACTGGGAATTTAGGGGCTTTTCTGCAATTTCTGAAACTTGGAGGACTGAACTGACAATATTAAAACTCCAGGGGCTGAATTGTAAAATGGTGAAAGTCAACCTCCGTACAAAGTGAAGGCGGCTGGGACTGATTTTTGTGATTTTTGTTTTATTTTATTTTATTATCTTTTTATTTTTGAATTTTTTTAAAAAAAGAGTCATTATTAGTTTAGGAATTAGTTTTAGATTAGGTTATTAATTTCATTCTTGGGACTCCCAGAAATAGACTACGTTCTTTTCTTTTTCTCTCTGAAGCTTTGTGTAACCATTAATGGAGAACTAAACTCCATTACTTTGGATTTGAGATCTTGATCCGGGTTTTTATTTCTATTGAGGTATTTCTTTTTTCTTTATTAATTCTTGTTCATAATCTTGCTTGTACCGTTTTAGATTAATTTCTAGGGTTTGTAAATCTGGTCAATTTACTTGTCCTCTTTATTGATCTTTGCTAGATTACTCGTTCTGTGCCAGAATTAGGGTTTTCATTGTAGCATCTCCACGAATTGTGTATGTGCCATAGCAATTTGGGGAGTAGGCAAGATTAGACGATTATCTAAATTATTTTTAGAAAGCGTTCTTGATTTTAGTCTCTTAAAACTTCATCAATTAATCTTTAGACCTTTTCTGTGCCAGTTTAGGTTTAATTTTAATTAGGGTTTATAGTGAGTGTGCCACTGCTATAAACTATTCTGAAAGAAGAGACAGAGATTGAAATACATCTCGTAATCGAGTGAATAAAATTAACGGAGATCAGAATTATCAGTGATATTAGAATTAAAATCCGGTGACAGTATCAAATCTGAAGTGCTTTTTAATCATTGTTTTAATCACAATTAGTTTAATTTCCCGTCTAGGATTTAATTATAATCAAATCAAACCCCCAATCTGGTCAAGTGACTATTTGCAAATAATCATCGTTCTTCGTGGATCGACCCTGACTTACCCTAATTACATTATTAGTGGCCGAGTTCAGGTCTAATTTAGTAGGTGTGCGACTAAGCCTACCAAATTTTGGCGCCGCTGCCGGGGAACGGTGTTATTGTTTGCGTTCTTTTTATTTTATTTTCTTTTTATCTTTTTTCTCTTTTAGTTGTTTGCTTGCTATATTTCTAGTTATCTTTATTGCTTATTATCTTGTAGTGTGGAACCGTGTATGGTCCACACCCGTTCTACTAACGATTTGATTGTACCATATGATCCAGAAATCGAAAGGTCTTTCAGGAAAGGACGACAACAAAGAAGGAGATACAAGGCAATTTTGTTGGCTGAAGATATGGCGCAACAAGGTCAGGGTAACGATGGTGCTGGTGGCGCTGGTGAAGATAATGCTGGTTCTACTAACGATTTGATTGTACCATTTGATCCAGAAATCGAAAGGTCTTTCAGGAAAGGACGACAACAAAGAAGGAGATACAAGGCAATTTTGTTGGCTGAAGATATGGCGCAACAAGGTCAGGGTAACGCTGGTGCTGGTGGCGCTGGTGAAGATAATGCTGGTGGCGGTGGCGGTGGCGCTGGTGGTGGCGCTGATGGAAATAATGCTAATGGAAATAATGCAGGAGGTAGACAAGCAGTACCACCACAGACATTGAGGCAGAGGACTGCACCGAATTGGAATGAGCAACCACATGCCGTCCAATTAATTCCCTGCCTTACCTGCAGGGGTGACGTTTGAGTTGAAGCCGGGGCTACTGAATCAGCTACCGCACTTCACAGGGATGCCCGGAGAGGATCCTAATCAGCACATCTCACAGTTTGTGCTGTCAGAGTATGAAGCCGGCAGCGCTTCCGATCGAGCACCTATTGTTGAGGGCGTTTTCTTTCACACTGAAAGATAACGCGAATGGATGGTACTATCACTTGCCACCCAACAGCATCACGACATGGCAACAGATGAAAGAAGTATTCTTGGAAGAGTTTTTCCCTCAGGATCAGATAAATGTGATGAAGAGAGACATCAGCAATATGGAGCAGAAGGCTGATGAGACCCTATATGACTACTACAACCACTTCCACAAGCTTTGTAGGAGTTGCCCGTATCATGGGTTTACTGAGGATCAGTTGATTGTCTATTTTCATGGGGGATTGACTATTCAGGATAAACGGCTAGTGGATTCATGCTGTGGGGGAAGCATTCGTGATGATCAATAATTCTAATATAGTCATGATATAATTATTTAATGCGATTATTTAATTGATATGATCATGAAGAAGATGAATTTATGTGATGGATTTTATATGAGATATAAAATATGCATGCTAATAGATGTGGTTGTGATATTGATTTGATTAATATGTATGATCGCATGATTAGATTATAATGATATAATTGGATTATGATCGTTGATAATATTGATCTTATTTGTATGAGGAATAAATTGGTTATTGTTTGTATGAATAAAGTGGGTTAAAATTCGTATTCTTTAATTTTCGTATTTCTGTAATCTGATTATGTATGAATACGACAATGGATTTATCGAATTTCTTAAAAACTGGAAATCTGGAGAAACTGATCACGGCATCCGTACGCCTGGACAGATGGCGTACGCCTAGGTCCAAGCCGTACGGCGCCTGCACGTTTTTCCACAATGTTGCTCCGTTTTCTGGTGTCCAGATTGTTCTGTAAATTGTTTACGGAATTCGAATCTGGAAACAGAAACTGGTTTCAGACGGCTGGTTTTTAAAACTGTGTTTCCTGAAACAGTTTTCTGCGAAGAATTCAGAGTGACTGCAGAAATCAGAGTTCTAAAGAGTTTAGAACTGCTGTAATCTGTGAGATTAAGAGACAATGAAAGATCTTGAGACAAGTGGCCAATCTATACGGGAATGTGGATGCCTTTTGGCTTAGTTTCGACCGTATAGAGAAGTTGCTTGGTTTCTTTATCCTAGTACAGGAATGTGGATGCCTTTTGGAATAGGTGAAACAAGTATAAAACTCCCCTCTAGTTGCCCTAATCAGTCCTATGCATTATGTTATGTTTGTGAGTGCCTCCAAGGGTTTGAGAGGGTTTATTTCTTGTTCTAAGAAATCCCTAGATTGAAGAACAAGAATTCACACACATAATAATTCCATATAGTTCTATACATTGTGAAAGTGTGTTTATCAATTTGGTCTAGCAATCAAGATCAAGTGTTCTTGATATTCGTTTGTGGTGTGGATACCTCTAGAGGGTGAAACTTATCATCTTCAAAGTTCGTGTTCCTGTTTTGATTCATGATCAAGTTTCTAGTCTCCACCAAGATTCAAAGGTTGCAAAATCAAAGGCTTCAAGGGTTAGTATTCTAGTATTCATTATGTTGTATTTGACTTAATCATATGAATGGATTTATGGGCTTTGGGTTTCATGAAAATTTTAAATGTTTAATTCCGCTGCGCATGTTACTACGAAACCCAACATATTTGGCAAACAAATTGTTCAGTTGGCATATAGAATATAATTATGTGGATGAATAAGGGTTAAAATGCTAAAACTCAAACTATAAAACACAGTCCCACATATTAAAGGGCTCAAAATAAAAAAAAAACCACTTACCCTTATTTACTCCATTATCATTTCACACCCCTCAACCCCCCCCACCCCCACCCCCCCCACCCCACACACACACACACTCTCTCTCTCTCTCTCTTCTACATCTGTGTCTCCTCCGTCCCCCTCCCTCCTTCATCTCTTCTTCTTCCATTTTTTCAGGAAACAAACAACTTATTATCCTTACCCAACTCCCACCCCACCGTCATCTCTTCTCTCTAGCTTCCTCCATCTCACTACCGAGCCGCCGCCCCAATCCCTCACTTCCAGTCGCCGACCCCCCTCTTCTTCCTTCTATCTCTACCCCGACCCCTCCACCCTCCTTCAGTAAAAAAGAACCCATATCCCCATTTCTCCAGCTTCTTCCCTATATTCCCAGCCCATAGCCGTCGAACCGACCCCAAACCCTCCCTCCACCATTGTTGCCCACCCTCCCCCATCCTCCGCCATCACCCCCACCCTTCGCCTCTCTTTTCCGGCCGCGACACTCACATGTGAATCTCTCCTATGTCTCTCTCTTTAAATCTGGGTTTGCAATACCCAGTTTTTTTTTTTTTATGTGATCAGATCCGCTTCTTTCTCTTTCCCCTTGCTTCTCAGTCCGTCTCTTTCTCTCTCTCTCTCTCTCTCTCTCCTTCTTTCTCCCAACTATATAATCGATTCTCTTAGGGCAACTCCAACAATAGGTATCAAATGCAAATTTTGATACCCATGTGGAAGTATTAGTACTCCAACAACACAAAAGAGTGGTATCATAATTTGACATGGTATTAGCAAAGGTAGCAAATATGCTACCATGGCTAGTACCATCAACTGAAATTGCACTCGCGAGTGGGGAGTAAAAGTCGTTGGGACAAAACCTCTGTCAACTAGAAATAGGTTTGCCCCCCTACTAAAGACTTTCAAAACTTGCTCTATATTTACATTAATGTCCCTATTAAACTAAACGGTGATAATATCATGGATGTTTTTGTATTTAATTGCGTAACTCAACTTTTGTACAGTGTACACTCCCCCTTTTATTTATTTGAACTTTTATATACTTTTCTTGTTCCACTTTTATTTACATTTATTTAAATTACTATTTTTTTATCTTTAAATTAATATCATAAGAATGATTATTAAAAAATATTTTATTTTTTGATTTTAAAGCAATAAAATTAATATTAAAACCAATTTTTAAATAATAAATGTATTTATATCAAAATCAAATTTGTAAATTTTCTATAATATTGACATATTTGACGTATGTTAATTTTGAAAAATAAAACTTATACTTCTTTCGTCTCAAAATTAATGTACAGATTTTATATCAAAATCAAATTAGTATCCCTCTTGGACTGTGCATAAACTTAGAAAAAAAATTGCGGTGATAAATGTTTGAGATTTTAATTTGAATTTTGAAACTGGGTTTTGTTTACAAATTTTGGATTTTGATATAGCGTTTTTTTTTTTTTTTTTTTTAATGGACTGATGGTTGTGTTGATGTTGATAGTGGCGGTGGCGGTGATGATGATGTTGGACCGGTGGTGGTGGCAGCCAAGGCGGCAGTGGCGAAGCAAGGATTTTTCGGAAAGGGGGTCAAGTTGTTCGTGGAATAAGTATTAGACCAACTCCAAGAGTCCCTCTATTACTTCAAAACACTTAAAAAAAATTGTTTTATGAAATTGAAATTAGTACTTTTCCATCCCAAAATAAATAATCAATTTCTTTAAAATAAATACTAATTTTCAGTAAATTTTATACATTCATTTTAAAATAGAGACAATATATATAAATATAATATTTATTTAATATTTATTGTTTCTATTAAATTATAACATAATATTTAATATAATGTAATTTAAATCAAATTTAATATCAAATTTAGTATTTATTTTATATATTTGTATTTTAAATATATTATTTTAAATTTATTAATTTATTATTACTTAATTATATAACATAATATTTAATATAATGTAATTTAAATCATTTAATAATAATTTCTAATATATGTTTAATGGTTAACATTTTAATTAAATGAAATGATAAGAAATATTCTGATTTAGTGCAAGATTTGAAGTAAGCTGTTGGAGATGGTAGAAGATATTTGGTGCTGAAGTTGCACCATTTTAGTGTTTTGGTGCAAAAACTGTTGGAGATGGCTTTATAGTTGAGGCTACAAATTTAGTATACAAGGGGGTCAAAATAATAATTTAGCACATTTTTTTCTCAAAATTAAGGAGGTCAAAATGAGTAAACTCATCATTTTTAATAATAAAATGTCAATTTTTAAAATTTTGAAGGTACTAAAATTGACACGTTCGAAAATTCAAGGGGGTGACCCCCTTGGCTTAGCCTTAGCTTCGCCAGTGCATGGCGGGGTGGGGTTTGTGGGGGGTGTAATTCCATACTCATGAAGACAAAATATATGGAGTAATGTAAATAATTTTCTTTGTGAGCGCTACTGAATAAATTTGTTTTTTGAACCAGAATTTTATTTTTGGGCTCTAAGAATATTTAGATGGTGGGTGGTTTCTGACATGGAAGAGGTAGAGGGACGGAGGAGATGAAGAACGTGAGAGAAAAGAGGCATGAATCAGAGAGTTATGTTTGTTTCTTTTTAATTTCGAGCCCTTTAATATTATAGGAATATGTTTTACGTGTTTGAAGTTTGAATTTTAGCATTTTAACCCTTAAACCATCCACAATGGCCTGTTTCATGGGTTATTGGATGGGGGTCAATAGGGGATGGGCTTGCAATGGGGGTATTGGACACTTATTGAATGGGGGAGGGTATTGGCCGGATCCAACACCCATTGATGCAGCAAATGTGGGCCAGCCGGAGGACACGCGTCACGCCATGAGAGGTGCCGACATGGCGCGTGCATGTCAAGCGCGCGAGGGAGAGTGAGGCGTGCGGAGAGGCGCTTATCCCACACCAGCCAATCCCATTCAGCCACTTGTCCTCCGCTGGTTGGTCCGTTTTATTTTTCTCACCCATTTTTTTAAACTGCATTATCTTCTTTTTAAAAAATAAAAATAAAAAATACTCCCTCCGTCCCGCCTGACTTAGGACAATTGGTCCTGACACGGGGATTAAGGAAAACTATTATTGTAAGAGGAAAGAGAATGAGTGGAGGAAGTGTTGTAAGTATGAAAAGTAAATAAGAGAGAGAATGAGTGGGTGGAATAGTAAATGGATTGTTGTTGTGAGTATGATAAGTGGGTCCCATTGAATATTAAAGTAATATAAACTTGCCATTTAGGGATGCCCTAAGTGGAGTGGAACGCCCAAAATGGCAATTTGTCTTAAGTCGGGTGGGACGGAGGGAGTATATATATACCAAAATTCAGCATTTTTTTTCTCTATAAGTAGAGCCAAATTCCACTAGATTTTGACAAAAAAAATCTCCTCTCTTTTGTGAAATGGATCCTAATAATAACCATTTCAACCCCCAAAATTCAAGTAATTATCCTTTTCCCTACAACAATCCTTCGATTTATTAATTTGATGGTCAGTCTTCCAATTTCAACCACTCACCTTTTCTTTAATATCCATTTCAACACCCAAAAAAAAATCTCCTCTCTTTTGGCAATTAATTTTCTGCTTTAATGTTTGTTTTTTAATTTTATTTCAGTTTTATGTAATGATGTACTACTTTAATGTGTGTTTTCTATTTTATGTGAGTTACCTGCAATAATGTACTCGCCTTATCTTTTAATTAAATCTATTTAATTCCAGCTTTGGAATCCGTCAATTTCATCCACTCAACCGAATCTTTATCCTTTAATTAACGACAAATTCTTACCTACAACGGCCGCATGGCGTGCGGCGGGCAAACCCGACCGGCCCGACCCGCCCAGCACGCCCAACCTTTCCTCCACTGCGAGATCGACACGTGGCGCGCTGTGAGCCACTCGCTGGTTCACCCAGCCGCGCGCTGCCACGTGTCACCTTTAAAAAAAAAAACCCATTAACTTTAAAATGCTATATCTTGAGATTTATAACTCAGAATTTTTTTTTAAAAATACCGTTGTGTTCGTCTCGACGAGACGAATAAAACTACATAGGTCATGATATGGTTTGATTTTTTTTTAAAAAAAAACATTTTTTTACACACAAAAAGTTTGAGTTGCTTTGTCAGGTGAGATGTAACACTCTGTTCTAATAAAAGTAACAGTTTCATATTAAAAGTAACACTTTTTACAGTCAAATGTAACAGCAATTTTACAAAAAAAAATGGGTTTGCATTTCAGTTGTTACTTTCTCAATAAAAATTTGTTACATTTCAGATATAATGTTACATTTAAGAATATAAATTGTTACAATTGAGAAAAAAAAAATGTTACATTTATTTTTTATAAAATGTAACATTAGTTTAGTTTGTCAATCCTATGTTAATTTTGGGAGAAAAAAAAGTGTTACATTTGAAAAAATGAGTGTTACATTCCTTTTTAAAAAGTGTTACATTAGTTTAGTTGTCAATCTTTATGTTATCTTTATTTATTGCAGCAAAATTGTGGTATGTTTTTTTTAAAAAAAAGTTTTACATTTGAATTAAAAAAATATTACATTTCGTTATAATAAGTGTTACTTATGTTAGAGGAAGAAAAGTTGGGGTGGCAAAAAAAAATTAAAAAATAAAAACGGCTCGGCGCCGTCGCACGCCGTGCGATGATTGTACCAGAGACCGCCTCTTAATTAACTCGATTTAATTCTATTTAAAATCCGTCAATTTCAACCACGCAACCGAATCCTTATCCTTTAATTATCTCGATTTTTTTTTTTTTTGAATCCGTCAATTTCAACCACTCAATTTCTCTATAAATAATATTCTCTTCCTTCCTTCTTCCTACACCAAATACACTCTCCTTTCTTTCTTCCTACATCAAATACTCCCTCTTTTCCTTCTTCCAACATCATTGGATCCATCCGAATTTCCATTTTTTGATATCGAAGCCTACAAAAGGCAATATGAAATTGAGGATAGATTTATTGTGAACCGGTTTTTTCAACCCGAAACACAGAAAAAAAAACCCGAAAATATTTCAAAAGATATCACGCTTTGCACAATAAGAGTCTGGTCGAAGACTACTTTTTCGAAAATGCTAGGTACAAATATTTTTTTCGCCTACGATATCGGATGGAGAAACATGTATTCCTTCGCATTGTCGCGGACCTATCAAACTATGACGAATAATTCACACAAAGATTTGATGCTGCCGGCAAAGAAGGGCTATCTCCAGAAGCAAAATGTACCACAGCCTTGTGAATGTTAGCATATGGTATGTCCGCCGATCAAATTGATGAATACATAAAAATTGGAGGAAGTACAGCGTTGGAGACGTTACGTAGATTTTGCACTGGGGTCATTCAGTTGTATGAGCAAGAGTACTTGAGAGCCCCAAACGAAGCTGACTTGCAAAGAATACTTGACGTTAATAAGCAGCGGGGGTTCCCAGGGATGATCGGGAGCATTGATTGCATGCACTGGGAATGGAAAAATTGTCCCACTAGTTGGGAAGGTCAATTTACTAGAGGTGATAAGGGAACCACCACGGTTATCCTTGAAGCAGTTGCCACTCAAGATTTATGGATTTGGCATGCCTTTTTCGGATGTCCAGGAACATTGAACGATATAAATGTTCTGGACCAATCTCCAGTGTTCGATCGTCTTGAACAAGGAAATACTCCACGAGTCAATTTCTTTGTGAATCAACATCCATGTGATATAACGTATTATCTTGCTGACGGTATCTACCCTAATTATCCGACTTTCGTCAAATCGGTTAAACTTCCTCAAAGCGAAGAAGACAAGCTATTTGCGATATTTCAGGAAGGCTGTCGGAAGGATATAGAACGTGCATTTGGAGTGCTCCAAGCTCGATTCAAAATCATCCGAGAACCATGTCGAATGTGGCAGATGAAGGACTTGGCTCTGATCATGAGGTCATGTATCATATTACATAATATGATTGTTGAGGATGAACGGGATACATATACTCAGAATTGGCTTGACTTTAATGATCAATCCGAGGCAAGCGGATCTGGTAATCAGCAACCATTCTCGACTGAGGTATTACCTGCATTTGAAGATCATGTACGTACTAGAGCGGAATTGCGTGATACAAGAGCTCATAAACAATTGCAGAAGGATCTAGTCAAGCACATATGGGCTAAGTTCAGAAATTGATAATTTAATAGTTTTATTGCATTGTGAGTCGAGTCTATTGTATCGTTTGCTTTTTTTTTCTTTCATTACTTGTATCGCGAGTTAAGCTTATTGTAACTTTTCTTTTTTGTTTAATAATAATTATCGTTATTTCTCGTATTTATTTAATTACAATTAAAAAACATTAATTAAGTGTGATTTTTTTAATTATAAATTATTATTATTATTATTATTATTATTATTATCCTGAAAATATTATTATTATTAATTATTATTAATTATTATTATTATTATTATTATTTTACTAATCATAAAAATAAAAGATATAAAATAAAATAAAAGTGGTGGGGTATGATGATGAGTTGGGAAGGTGTTGAATGGAAAGTATTAAATAAGCCATTAGAAGGTGTAAAAGTTGATGGGTTGTTGAATGAGTAGGTGGATGGAGAGAGAAGATGAGGTGGAGTGATAAAGTGGGTGTTGAATGGAAAGTGGTTATTTAACCACTGTAGATGGTCTTATTGATCCACATAACCATCTAGTGTATGCCAACTGTGCAATTTCATTGCCAAATAAGCAAAAAATTAAGAGTCAGCGTGCTAGGTCACCAAATTTAACGGTGAAACTGACGCCTAATTGACGGAAGGACCTCTTAATTGATGAAAATAATAAGTGAAGGATTCTTAAGTAAAAAAATTGGTTTGGTGACGAAAACGTAAAACATAGATAAGTTGAAGGACAAAAAAGATCACAATTCTTGCAACAGATGCGGCTCTCCAAACGAAATAGAAACCCATCTTTTCTTATCCTGTAGACTCACCCATCTAACCTGGAACCTCTCATCAGTACACCTCCCAGCCCCAGCCCCTCCTGAACACCAAAATGCCAACCTGATTGAATGGTTCTCTTCCTGGATCTCTAAGCCGTTACCAACGACTGATTTGTGTCTTATTATTCTTCTATTTTGGGAAATTTGGAAAAATAGCAATGACATCATCTTCAACGATGGATACCCTAACATAGAAAACACCATCTCCTTAGCCATCCAAAGTACTGAAAAAACAAAAACCTTAACCCCTCAAAAAACCACAACTGATATCTCTAGAAGAAACCTAGAAAACCGCAGCCCCTATCAAAACAATCCACAATCCTCAACATCGAGTCTTGATCCAAAACCAAAATCTCGTTTCAAACAACCAACAAATCTTGATCACGGATGGTGCTTGGAAAAAGGAAGCCAGATGGGCTAGCCTTGGATGGGAAATCTGGGACACAACACTTGGGCGCATAGCTTCAAGTAGCATCTCATGCAAATCTAACTCAAGCATACAGACGGAATGTCTGGCGATTAGCAAGGGACTAGAATGGGCAACAAGCAACAATTACACAAATATCAGTGTTCTAACGGACTCCACCCAAGCACGTGACTACATCAGAACAAAAGCAAATGGGAGTTTTTGTTTAGAATCCATAATGTCTTATATATATTTGTTCATGTCCTTGTGTAATAATTTTAATATTTATAAGGTAGATAAGAACGTAGTCAAGCTTGCGCATAGAAATGTTATCTATGCGCGTAATATGTATCACAACTTTATAGGCCCTACCTTTCTAATAACATAAATAATTAATTGTTGGTCAAAAAAAAAAAAAAAAAGTTTGTGTCAATTGCACATTGATCAAAGGAGTAGAAGGTCAATGGGATGTCAATCTGACGGGCCCATGGGATGGGACCGTGTACTTTTTGCTTCGATTGGAAGCATTAGGATTATCCACCCACCAATGGAGACTCAAAAGAGGTAAGTCAAACCCACATGAAATTAATTAGAGTACATTTTGCATTAACCCCTTCCCCTTATTTAAACCACCCTTGAAAACAAATCTGTTCCTGAAACTGGATAATTAGCAGTCTCAGACCAGCTGTTGAATTTCTAGAGGTGAAAATTTCACAAATTGGTTCTTGATCCAAATCCCCCCAACCCAATTTTCAAAATTATTCATCTTTATGCAAATGGGTATTCGCTGATTGATTTTGCTGATGGGTTTTGTTTTTGTTGATCAGGTCAGAGAAGAAGAAGATTATTATTATTATGGGTCATCACCACCACCATCATCATGGAAACCATCATGACCCTCTCTTGGCTTGTTGCTGCTGCCCTTGCTTACTAGTCTCCTCTGTCTTTGCTATGATTGGGAGGTGCATTTTTGTCCCTCTTTTGCATTGTTTAGGGTTTGATGATCATCACCATCACCACCACCACCACCACCACCGTTGTTAACATAGGAGTACTATACTACTATTCCCTATGTTTCTTGATGAATTTATGTTTTGAGATTTGATGGAAACCAGTTCCTTGGATGTGTGAAATTTATGCTTATGGTTATTTGTTTTTTCATATTACACAGAGTACAAAAATTAACAAAGTCCACTGAACTGAACTGAACTGAAGCATTACTTTGGATCCAATATGTCATATGGTTACATCCTACATACCGGAAGTTTATTTTAAAATGCAAAATAGTTAGAGGAATGTTGAGTTTGAATCAGACCCTCTACTATTACCTTGATGTCAAATTAATTGTAAATCGCCCATCAGCAAAAGAAAATAAAGTGTAGAATATGAGATGAAATGGTTTGGAGTAAAAATAAAGCAGAGCCTGAGATGTAAAATGTATGGACGTTGTGCTAGTAGGTTTTGCAAGAGACAACCTCTCAAAAGATAGGTATTTCAAGTGAACTAGACTACCGATTGTTTCAGCTTCATCCTCCATTGTTTCTTTGAGAACCTCTCAAAGAAGAAGAAGTATAACTAGGTATCTGGAAATGTTGAATTATTAAGAAAAGGGGAATTTGGGCAACGAGACTTGGTAAATTCAAATACTCCTCTCTCTCCTCAACAAAGGATAATAGACCTTGCAGGTTACAAATATCGTTAGAAGAGACAGCCTATTGCTATTGTACAAACTTGTATTAATTCTTATCAGCTTGTGCTGCTTGTTGTGATGAGGAATTGACTTGTCAATTTCTTCACATCTGACTGTTTAAGAGGCTTCAACATGAACATTTGTGCTCCTTCTTCTAAGCACCTTTCATAAACAAATCCACATTAATTCTTTAATTAATTAATCACAAATCCCAAACACAACAACTTCAAATTAATTAATTAATTACGATGGATCTACTCTACTTACTTGTTAATCCGACTAGGGATGTTCTCCGATGACATTATCACAACCGGTACTTTTTTGAGGATCGACGATTCCTGCATTGAAACCATTACTCCATATATGGATCAGCAGTTTGTTTGTTTGTCGGTTGATATATATATATTTAAATTATACTCCTGTAACAATGGTCTACCTTAATTTTCTTGAGTAGCTGGTAACCAGTCATTCCGGGCATACAATAGTCTGTAATGATCATGTTAAGTTTAGAAATCACATTCACACTCTCCTCATCATCATCCCTTAATCCCAAATACTCCAACGCTCTCACTCCATTTTCTGCTGTAGTCACTACATCCAACACGTACACAACACAATTAATTCAGTTACCCTCCATTCCATCTCCATTTAATTATGTTTAATCAATATAAGTTGAAAGTTGTAACATACCTTTGCAAGAGGAGTTCTTGAGCAATCTTTCCACAAGTTTGCGATCGATGATACTATCATCAACCGCTAGAACATGAGGATGAGTAGCTTCATCATCTTCATACGCAATTGCATCCACCTTCATCTTCATCTTTGATGACAAACAACCCCCATCCATTTTATCTTTTCAAACCCTAAATATATCAACTACCAAAAACAATTTTATATCATGAATGCACAATTTGGTTGGTGTGTAGTACTAGGGTCATGTATATATAGAGATAGCGAGAGAGATGTTCATGGTGTGGGATGAGAGAGAAAATCAAATGATATTTTGTGATCCTCTTTTGGGTTCTCTGCAGAACCCCTCTTTATTTCTTTCTCTCACACACAAACACCCACAGTATCATCAGAATCTCTGCACACTGCTCCCAGAGATATCCTCCTAGTCCTCACACACGTACAGCTCATATATTCCTTTGCATCTTTTATGATATCACCACTTACATTTACATCATCCGTCCCATTTTAAGAGTAAAAAAATGAATGGGTTCAAGAATTAATGAAAATTTGATGTGTTGGGTAAGAGAGAGAAAGTGTGGTAGAAAATAGTTAGTGGATAATTGTTGTGAGTATGATACGTAAGACCCACTTTTCATTTTAGGATTTTGACGGACGTTCTTTTAAGAAATTTTTGGGAAGTATCTATTATCATCCACACCCACTCCCTTATTTATTTCAAAACTTGATCTGCCTTGTTGATTTTGGGGGTTGAGTGTTAAAATGAGCATCTGAATGAATCAGCCCAAATCTAAACTAGTTTTTTATAATAATTGCCATATCTCTGGAGACCCACAAAACAAATATCATCCATTCATCTTAATTCACCACCTTCCTTTTCCTTATTGGGTTCCTAATAGTAATACAATTTCCTTCGAATTTGGTTTTCATTCTTTGCTTTTTATCGCAACTTGTCCTATTTGAAGAACTGGATCAAAATGTTAAATAAAGATCAATTATTTAAATACGTAGATTTCAGTTTGTCTTTATTAATTAAGTCATTTTTTCACCTAAGGATTATCCATTGCATTTGTAGTTCCAATTATAGTCATAATAACCAGTTAATTTTGGATACCAAGTAATGTATCATTAATATTTTTAGGACGGAGGTGGTAGTAGTTATAACAATTCTGTGGTTTCATCAATTGTTTGAACATAATCATAATATAAGTATTTTTTCATAAATTTAAAAATTATTATTAATTGTATTCTCATATATTATATACTACTCCATCTTTCCCTAAATGAGTGTCCAAATTTCATTTTAAGGGACACTGAAAATCTCAACTTTTTGAACAATTTGGTAATAACGATTCATATATAATCTTGTAATCTCCTTTCAAAACCTTTAGTTTTGCACGTATAAAGAAACCGGTGAAAAATTTTTCGAAAAAAAACGTTTAGGGAGAAAGTTATGTTCAAAAAAGACACTCATTTAGGGACAAATATTTCTTGAAAATGGACACTCATTTAGGGACAGAGGGAGTATATATTAGAATGTCATGATGATATTTAAACAAGTTCATATCGTTTTGTCAAAAATTAATTAAATTGAGTTAGAAAATAAAGATGAGAAAAGAGCATATAATTGTTGAATAGATGATTGAAAAGATATGAAATTGCACTTTAGAATATTTATGGATGAGTAGTGAGACACGAGAAATCAATACAAGGATCTTTTGATATTATTCACATAGTTGAGCAATCATCATATCAATTCATTTTCTATTATAAACTTTCTCGCATGTACTTCTCCCTGTGATAAATCTTAAGACCATGAAAACTCCTAATATATTCCAAATCTCCACCAAAAATATCGCCCTATAACCCTAAAAATTACTAGAAAATCTCCAAAAAAACGTGTTTTACGCTTGTATTAATGTAAAACTACAAGGTGCGGTGGCATTGCTATAAATAACTGGAACCTACAAAAACTCACCAGACACTTTTTGATACTATAGGAGACATTTTTCAATACTACAAGAGGCACTTTTGAATACAAGGGCAGGCACTTGTTTTAAATCTTAAAATAATTCACCCGCCACTTGTTGAAATTATAGGGTGCATTTTTCAACACTACAACAGACACTTTTAAATATTAGGGAAGACAGATGTTAAAACTACAACCGGCAACCTTAAAACCACTAATAAAAGTGTCTGCTTGAATGAATAAAAGTGTTTGTTTGAAATTTTACAAGTGTTAAAATTACAACAGGCACTTTATAATGTTAGAGTAGGCATATGATAATGTTAGAGAATGTAGTTATGAAAAATACTTTTTTCCATTTCTTAGCGTAAAACAGGTTTTACATAAGATTTAATCTAGCTTGATTAAGAAAATTATTCGAGGTGCAGTATTCAAATTAGTATTATTACCTTATACTCCCTTTCTTTTTGTCTTAGACCATCTACAATGGATTAAACAACATTTTCCATTCAACACCCACTTTATCACTCCACATCATCTTCTCTCTCTTCCAACTCATCCATTCAACACTCATTCAACTTTACACCCTACAATGGTTTGTTTAATCCCCCATTCAACACCCTTCCCACTCATCATCCTATACCCACCACTTAAATTTTATTTTTTATTCTTTAAATAAATATAAGGGTTTTTTTAGTGTTGAAATGGTTATTATTGGGATCCATTTCATTAAAATGAGTTTTTTTTTTTATCAAAATCAAATGAAACTTGCATCTATTTATAGAGAAAAAAAAATATGAATTTTGGTGTAATTTTTTTTAAATCATTTACTGAAAAATAATTGAGCTCAAATAATTGGGATGAGAAATTAAAATCATAAATTCCAAGAACCAATGGGTGAATGCCAAGTGTCACAACCAGGAAAAACAAAAAAAAGGTCCGCCAGCCAATGAGAAGCCGACACGTGGCCAGTCCAGGAAAAAACAAAAAAAAAGGGTCGTCGCCTGGTCACACGCGCCCTTGTCTCCGCGTGTGATACACGCGCCATTCCCGCCCAGTGTGTGGCCGCCGCGTGTCCATTAAACGGGTGTTGAATGGATTCAACAAAATTCCCATTCAACCCCCATTCAACAAACCATTGCAGCCATTAACCCCTCCCCCCCCCTCTTTTTGTTGAATGCCCATTCAACACCCTAAACTTCTACTATTGCACATGGTCTTACAATAAACGTTCAGTTTTATTTTTTATTAATAACAAAAAAGAGCAATGCTAGGGGCACAAAATATGGTTACAAAATCTTGCTCGCACAATTAGGTGGCGATATTTTATTGGTTACATCGATAATTCACACTCTAATAAAAAACACCAATAAAATTATTACACCTAGGATTTTGTGAGCAAAAATTTGTGACTTTTTTGTGCCCTTAGTATTATTCACAAAAAAATGAACTTTAATTTTTGTAGTTATTACAAATTTTAAATTGAAAAAAAAAAAAAAATCTTTATCCAATGTTGGCAAGGGTAGATTTGATCTATCATTAATTCTCTTTCAAAATATGAAGATGTGTGTGAGTTATTAGTGCAGCAATGGAGAGAGAGAGGGAGAGAGAGAAACCATCTCCATCTATGACGAAGCATTTAACACAATGAATTTATTATTGGTTTTGGAGTTCTAGATCTGTGGATCAACTCTATATCTAGTACTCCGTACTAGCTAAAATTCAAATTTTCAAAGCACAAAAAAGAAAGGAAAAAAAAACTTTACTGTATTTCATAAATACTCCATTAAGTGTTCTTTTGAATTTCTGATCTTGTAATAACAGAGAATATATCAAGAAGTATTATTAAGATACTCTCTCTGTCCCAGTCTAAAATGGACAATGGGACAATGAGACCCACTTGTCATTCTCATAACAAAAAAAATATACCTACTTTCTCCTGCTTTACTTTTCATACTCACAACATTTTCTTTTTTTTAATCTTCGTGTAAAGCCAAACTAAGAAACTTAGTCCGGGACAAGTATTACAAATCTTGTTAAATATATATATATATATATTAAAGTTGGTGAAGAGAGATGTGGTGATGCCACGTGGACAAATCATGGAAGAATCTTGCATTTCGTGATGCCACATCATCACTATCCTAAAAGTGTGTGACTTTTGATATTTTCATTATTAGCTAATACTATTAGCTCATAATAATAGTTATAATATGAGTTAACTATTACTATTAATAGTAATAGTTAACTATAATAGTTACTATACAAGTTAACTATTACTATTAATAGTAATAGTTAACAATAATAGTTACTATACAAGTTAACTATTACTATTAATAGTATTACTTAACTATAATAGTTAATATACAAGTTAACTATTAATATTAATAGTATTACTTAACTATAATAGTTACTATACAAGTTAACTATTACTATTAATAGTAAGTTAACTATTACTATTAATAGTATTAGTTAACTATAATAGTTACTGTACAAGTTAACTATTACTAAGTTAACTATTACTATTAATAGTATTAGTTAACTATTATAGTTACTGTACAAGTTAACTATTACTAAGTTAACTATTACTATTAATAGTATTAGTTAACTATTATAGTTACTATATTAGTTAACTATTACTATTAAAAGTATTAGTTAACTATAATAGTTACTATATTAGTTAACTATTACTATTAATAGTATTAGTTAACTATTACTATTAATAGTATTAGTTAACTATAATAGTTACTTTATAAGTTATTTTTTACTATTAATAGTATTAGTTAACTATAATAGGCTATACTCCCTCCGTTTCAAGTAAATTGCAACATGTTGACTTTTTTAGGTCAATAAAAATGAACTTTGACCAACCATTGGTGACGATTAATGATCACAATGAAATTCTAAAAATTGTTATTGATAAATTACTTAATAATTTATCAACTACAAATTTTATAATTTTACTTGAATAATTAGATCGTCACAAATGGTTGGTCAAAGTTCATTTTTGTTGACAAAAAAAAGTGAACATGTTGTAACTTACTCGAAACAGAGGGAGAATACATTAACTATTACTATTATTAGTATTGGTTAATTATAATTGTTATTATATAAGTAAGTTATTAATTTTTAATATTAACTACAGTAATTATAATCGATACTATATCTATTAACTATTACTATTAATAGTATTAGTTTATTATAATTATCATAATAGTTACTATATCAATTAACTTTTACTATTAATAATATTATTTTATTATAATATTTATATTAATAATTATTATTATATAGATTATCATTGCTATTAATATATATATTAACTATTACTATCAATAGTATTAATTAATTATAATAGTTATTATAATAATAGTAATCATATAGATTAATTTTTTTTATTAATAGTATTAGTTAAAATGATGATTACTATATTAGTTAACTATAGTTAAAATATTTTTTAAGGCGTAGTATTGGTTTCCCGTGCAGAGCACGGGTTACCCGCTAGTATCCTGAAAGTTAAAGTTAATTTGGGATTCTTAATGAGTGTAATTATAGTATTAATGCAGTTAAAGTTAATTTGGGATTCTCTTAATGAGTGTAATTATAGTATTACTCTCTCCGTTTCATAATACATGACGTTTTAGGAGCAATTTTTTGTTCCAAAATATTTGACGTTTTACTATTACCAAGAAAGAATTACTATTGTTTACCTATTATACCCTTATTCATTAATTGTGAATTATGGGACGGAGGGAGGGAGTATGCTTTTTATATGAAACACAGGAGAAGTATGCGAAATACTTTTTGATTAATAAACCTTCTGTAACTTCTTTGTGAGTCAGTCTTATGAAAAACTTGTTTTACACTAAGAGATGTATAAACTTGTTTTACATTAAGAGAATTTATTTTTATATCAAGGGATGAAACATGTTTTACACTAAACGAGGGTAAAACAAGTTTTTCTCGAGATTTTCACCTTTTTGTACACTCATTTTAAAAAAAATCTCGATTAAATGATTAAAATTTGATAATAGTTTATACTACATCATTAAAGACGAGCATTCTGGAAAACTTTCACCTATTCCACAATATTTTTTTGACAAGCTAAACCATAATAATAATAATAAAAAAATAATAAAAAAAAAAAAAAACTGAAACCACCAAAAAATTATGAAACTCTAACATTGATGTTAGGATTGTACATTATTATAGATACTTTGTATTTTATTATTTTCATGTACCTATGTATATGGACAATCTTTCATGTACATAGGGAAATAGTCAGTCCATCTCTATCTTTTTGTAAACATGTATATATACGTGGTCTGCCAACGAATAAGATCAGACAAGATTTCTCCATATTTTCTATACTTCCTAACATGGTATCAGAGCAAACTGGTTTAATGATCTATTCATTGAAATTAGTTTGCATGTGAATGAGTGGAGACCGCCTGGTTCTCATTATTCTTTGAAAATCTACTGTTTTACTGATGGCGGCCGGAAGAGAAGGTTCATCAGTTGAATGTGACGACCCGGGAAATGTTATCTCTTTGATTCAACTGAGAGGTGATAATTATGAAGAATGGGCTAGCGCTATCCGCGGTTCATTAAGGGCACATAAAATGTTCGGCTTCGTTGATGGTACCACCGCGCAACCTCTTAAAGAATCTCCAAAATTTAACACAATTGATTCAAAGCTTAGACCAACTATTACATATATGGAGAATGCAAAGGATCTTTGGGAATACATCAAGCTGCGTTTTTGTCGACGTGCAAGAGGTGGACTCGATACTAGCATCCAAACTAATTTTGTGCAATCTGCAGGTGATAATAGCACTGAACACCTTGCTGGTAAGCCTTTATCATCATGGTGGATCGTTGACACGGGTGCTACACGTCATATGCCTGGCGACTTGGAAAACTTGCTGGATCCATCGGATGTTTATGATTGCCAAGTAACTTTGCCTAATGGAGCAAAAACCAAGGCAGTGAAGAGTGGCACAGTTAGCATTGGAAATAAGCTTGTTCTTAAACATGTCTTATATGTTCCGGAATTACATTACATTTTGCTCTCCGTTTCTCAGTTATTGCATGATCAGAAATATTTTGTCCAGATTACTGACAAATTGTGTGTAATACAGGACCATACTATGAGGACCCAGATTGGAGCGGCTGAACAATTTGGGGGGGCTGTACTACTTGCGCATGGAAAGTTCTGTTCGGGCATGTCAAGCGAAGGTGGAAGGGTCTGCTGAAATTTGGCATAAACGGTTAGGACATCCTAATCCAAAAGTACTTCGCATGCTTCTAAATAATAGTGTTGAAGTTGATGGAATAAAATTTTGTGATATTTGCTTTCGTGCTAAACAAACAAAGGATATGTTTCTAAGAAGTGATAATAAGGCTAAACATTGCTTTGATTTGATTCACTGTGATTTGTGGGGTGCTTATCGAGTGCCGGCTTCGTGTGGTGCATTTTATTTTTTTACGATTGTGGATGATTGCTCACGAGCTGTGTGGGTTTATTTGTTGAAGTCTAAGGATCAAGTGCCTCAAATCTTTCGGATTTTTTTGTCCATGGTTTTGCGTCAATTTAATCGAAACATTAAAGTGGTAAGGTCGGATAATGGAACTGAACTTCTTGGCTTAGACAAATATTTTCCAGAACAAGGTATATTGCATGAAACCTCTATCCGTAAGACTCCACAACAGAATGGAAGAGTCGAACGAAAACATCGACATATTTTGAATGTGGCAAGGGCTTTACGATTTCAAGCACATTTACCCATTCAGTTTTTTTTTTGGGGGGGGGGTGTTTTAGCAGCTGGTCATTTGATTAACCGCACTCCCTCTGTTCTTTTGCATGGAAAAACTCCATATGAGATACTCTTTGGTGAAAAGCCTTCTTACTCTCCTATTCGTGTTTTCGGATGTTTGTGTTATGCACACAATGATGATCAAAAGGGTGACAAGTTTGCTAGCCGTAGTCGTAAATGTGTCTTTGTTGGTTATCCGTATAACAAGAAAGGATGGGAAGTGTATGATGTGGAGGCTGGAGAATATTTCATATCCCACAATGTGAAATTTATAGAAAATGTTTTTCCTTTCTCGGATAAAAGTGTGATTCAGGACTCATCAAAACCCAATGTTGATTGGCCGCCCCCCGCTGCTCAAGTTTTTGAGGATGATGAAATTGAAGTTTTTCCTTCATTAAATCCTCCTCGGGTTAATGATAATATGGGTTCTTTAGAGGAGACCACAGTTGAAGCGGACTTAAGCTCACAAGAGACTGAACAACTTCCTGGTCGAGGCCATCGTATGAGGAGACCTTCTACTCGGCTTACTGATTATGTTCTTCATACAGTTCGCTCAAGCCCGCCAGATCGTTCTTCGCCTCATTCAAAGTCCTCAGGTATGCGTTACCCAATTACTCACTACGTAAACTGTGACAAATTTTCTGTTCCGCATCGTGTTTTTTTGGCATCAATTACTGCTGGTTATGAACCGACATCGTTCTCTGAAGCAGTTAAGGATGAAAAATGGAAAAGTGCCATGGCTGAAGAGATTCAAGCCCTAGAGGACAATTATACTTGGACTATCACAGATTTACCCTCGGGAAAAACAGCCATTGGATGTAAGTGGGTATACAAAATCAAGTACAATTCTGACGGTACAATAGAACGCTATAAGGCGCGCTTGGTGATTCATGGTAATCGACAAGTCGAAGGGGTTGATTTTAATGAAACATTTGCTCCTACTGCTAAGCTAGTAACTGTCAGAACTTTTTTAGCAGTGGCAGCCGTTAAAGGTTTTGAGTTGCATCAAATGGATGTTCGAAATGCATTTCTCCACGGCGATTTGACAGAAGAGGTATACATGAAATTGCCCCCAGGATTCGAAGCTAAAGTATCGGGGAAGGTGTGTCGCCTTCATAAATCCTTGTACGGCTTGAAACAAGCCCCACGGTGTTGGTTCGCCAAATTCTCCGTGGCGCTTAAAGAGTATGGATTTACTCAGTCTCATTCCGACTATTCACTTTTCTCGTTCCGGAACGCCAAGACACAATTATATGTTTTAGTTTATGTTGACGATATTGTGATTTCTGGTAACAATTCAAGTGCAATACAATATTTTAAAGGTTATCTTGATCGCTGTTTCCATATGAAGGATTTAGGAAAGTTGAAATACTTTTTTGGTATAGAGGTTGCTCGTAATGGCATGGGCATTTTTCTTTCACAATGGAAATATGCTTTAGATTTGATTAGTGATTGTGGCTTGCTTGGTGCCAAACCCACTTCAGTTCCTCTAGAACCCAATCATCAGTTGGCTCTTGCTTCTGGGGATGATTTTCGTGATCCAACTGCATATCGACGACTTGTTGGACGACTGATATATTTGACAATAACTCGGCCAGAGCTGACTTACTGTGTACACATATTAGCTCAATTTCTCACGTCTCCAAAAACTGCTCATTGGGATGCTGCTCTCCGTGTTGTGCGCTATTTAAAAGGAAACCCTGGACAAGGTATTCTTTTGCGTGCTGATTCTGAATTGCGTTTGTATGGATACTGTGATGCAGACTGGGCGAGTTGCCCTATTACTCGACGATCCTTGTCAGTTTATTTTGTGATGTTGGGAAATTCTCCAATTTCTTGGAAAACTAAGAAACAACCAACGGTTTCTCGTTCGTCGGCTAAAGCTGAATATCGTTCCATGGCATTTACTATTTGCGAGTTGAAATGGCTCAAAGGTCTCTTATCATCTCTCAGGGTCGATCATCCACAGCCTATGCTCTTGTCTTGTGATAGTCAGTCTGCCATTCATCTTGCCAAAAATCACATTTCTCATGAACGCACAAAACATATCGAAGTTGATTGTCATTTTATTCGTGACGAAGTGACAAGCGGAGTTGTTCAACCTCGGTTTATTCCTTCCTCTAATCAACTAGCTGATATTCTTACGAAGGCGTTGGGTAAACGACAGTTTGATAACTTATTGTCCAAGTTGGGTGTTCAAGATCTTCACGCACCAACTTGAGGGGGGGGGGGTGTTAGGATTGTACATTATTGTAGATACTTTGTATTTTATTATTTTCATGTACCTAGGTATATGGACAATCTTTCATTCTCCTCCATACTCACAACACATATTTTTTAAACCACTTTTCCAAATAAAATACTCTATCTGTCTCAAAACAAACTTCTCATTATGTCATTTTGAGCGTCCTTTTGGAAACTCCCACTTACCCAAAAAGGAAAAGATTTCATCCACTTTCTCACTCCTTCTCTCACACCACGTACTTGTCCAACATCTTTCAAACCTACTTTTCCAACAACTTTCCCACTCCTTCATACTCACCACCTACTTTTCCAACATCTTTCAGCCTACTTTTCCAACAACTTTCCTTAATTCTCGTTCCTAACATTCCACAGGAAGTTTGTTTTGAGACTTAGGGAATACTCGTGTCAGGACGAAAATCCTAATTCATGTAGGACGGAGAAAATATATAAATATATATATATATAAATATATATATATATATATATATATATATATATATATATATATATATATATATATATCATTACCAAAACAAGTACTGTATTATCATATACAGAAATAGTATGATGCAATTTTATCATTATTTAATTAATGTATAAACAAGTATAAAACATATCATTGGCAATACAGTGCAACTCTCCCGCTCATGCTCATTTTGGAACCATACCGCATTTCTAAAGAAATATGAACATCGCAACGTACAATCAAATAAACCGCATTACTCAAACAGTACATGTCAAGTGCGACACTTTTGATGAGGCGGAGGCAGGAATAAATCAAACCTCACAAAAGCAACATGGGTACATTCTTCAAAGCAATTCACTATCTCTAAAATTTACGAGAAAACAAGACCACCATCTTTGGTTCGACATAAGGAAGAGGTAAAACTAATCAATGTATGATTCAAGTGTTCATACAGCATGTTCTTTCAATGGCCAAGTTCTGACACTTTGTATGGTCCATTTGCAGTTTGGCAGATACCATCATCATTTGACACTTGCCTTGGGTATGGAAGAAGTACACGGCCCTGCAGATGTCATAAATGGAACTCCCTTGAATGTGGCCACCCCCTTGTCATCAGTGAATAGATGCTGCACCCCATCAACAAGCCACATGCACAGATTTCAATCATGTGTTAATCAAGATATGTGTATATATATATACATGTGTGTTTATAAACATGTACATATACTATGTATGTCCGCATACATAGTATATTATGTAAAAGAGAAAAACAAAGATAGAGAAGAAGTGAATATCCCCAATGTTAAAAGAGAAGTAAAGCTTGAGTTGAGCTCGTTAAGAGCTTTACTTAAGCCAAGTAATCTTTATTAAGATACATGCTACAAACGAGCTGAGCTGACCTCAAGTTTGAAGCCCAAGTAAAAATGATCCTATAATGAATACTTGTACACAAATACATCAATCATAGGAATATACTCCCTCCGTCCCAAAATGATCTTCTTGTTTGACTATTCAAACTTTTTAAAGATATGGACACTTGCTTCACTAGCCATGTTTTAGTTGTGCACTTTTAAAGCCTAGATTGTAGAAATGAGAAGAACTTTTTGTACAAACAGAACAGTCAACTTCAAGCTTCAGACAAGCTGAACCAAATCAGCTCAGTGATCAAATTTAATGTTACCTCCATTCAGCTCAAAAAGCAGTCAAATTTGAGACATTCAACTTGGGAGACCCTTCTTTCAATACTACAGTACAGTATTATCCATCCCAAAAAATGAGACACTTTCCTTTTTCACTGGTCTTAAATAAAAAGTCATTCTACAAAAAGAGCATGAACTTAAGAGATCTCCCCAAAATGCTCTTATAAAAATTGGTACATAGAAGGAAATATTTAAGAGGGCAATGCGGAGAAGACAAATAGGACAATGTTTAGGAAATGAAAAGGTGTGCTGCAAAAGTTAACTTGTCAAACACGACTCTTTTTTCTTCTTCTTTTTTTCTTTTTTTTTTTTTTTGTGTGTGTGTGTGGGGGGGTGGGGGGGTTAACTTTTTTGCGTTTTCATATCAGAGACTAATTATAATACTAACATCTAGAAATCAGAGCCAGCTACGTACCGGAGTTATCTTCTCCAACTGTTTCTTTTTGGGGTTCAAAACATCTTCCGGTTTCCCCTCATGTCTGGATGAGCACATTCAAACATTATGTTAGCATGTACCTAGTTCTCAAATGAGAAATTTCATGCATAACAAACAAAATGACACAATGTAAGAAGTTGATACAGTGAAGTATAATGAATTGGTTAATCCCTTTGTGAATGTCACAAGTATTGTGTGATCCCTCACAGGGTGACCTTGAATCTAGTCAAAATATCCAGATTTTAATTGTAGGCGAAATCGCAAGTGCGGTGTGCATGTTAATTACTTCAGGTCACATTTGCCAATGATATTCTAACATTCAATCTCATTTATCCAAAAAAGTGCCACGATGCCAGCAGAATATGTCACAATTTCTCAAGAGCATATTTTAAACCTAAATTGTTGGGTTTCTCAACATGGCCCTGTTTGAATGGGATGGGTCGTGGTCGGGAATGAACTAATCCAAATAATTTCGGCTCTTTGATGTAAAAACTGATGGCATACTATTATCAAATATTGGGCCAGCTATGCGCCAAACCTCAATCACGTAATTCTGAAAGCAAGTAACTATCACCAAAAGTTGCTGTCTATTCAAGCTCATGGAAATGTTGAGAGGGATGAGAAGAAGTTCGAGCCTCTAGTCTTGCCAATGAGGTTGCTGAAAGAACCAGTCAAGAAGGGGATACCCCAAACTCTGCTCAAAGCTTAAAGTTCTTTTGTCTCTCACACAAATTTGCCTAGCAAATAGTAACCAACAAGGAAGCCCCTTCCCTCCTTGTCATCGTTACAGGGCTGCATTGAGTAAATTCAACTGTCAGCGACAACTGTAGCTGTTACTAACAACCCAAAACCACCATCATTCAAGCGCCATACCACCGACTTAACGGTTGTCTCATATGATTTATAAACAATGAGATCAAAGATAACCAACAAAACGATGGTAGATCCACATTTCTGGTGACCAACAAAACGATGGTAGATCCACATTTCTGGTGACAATCTTCCTCAATCGCGCTAAACCCACAAGAAACACAGCAACTCCACACACCCTTGGAGCCACTTAGCATGGTGCTCTTGCTAACCAATAATGACAAGGCAGTGGTCTCCTTCCCAAGTCTCAAATAGCGTTTGAGATTTCAGAAGTAGACCGGATTGCATCTTAATTTTGTCATGTAGAAGATTTCCTACGGGTTTTTTCAGTGGTTAAGGGACCAATTCCTGTTCCTGAGCTTAGAACTTCAGCTTGCATGGCAACGATAATTTTCCTATCATAGCTGCCAACCACTGCAAAATCTCAGAGAGGCTGATAATCAACCTAACAGTCCCCTTGCAAATAGGTTAGAACTGACGAACTCTTTTTGAGAAACAATTAATTTAACAGAAACCCTTTTCAGTAGATCCAGTTCATAGTTACCAGGAACGTGGGACGCTTCGGGACGCGGGACGGGTACGGGAACGAGGAATGTGACTTAGTAAATTTTGGGTACGTTGGGGGTAGGCTCAATTGGGAACGTGGTACGCTCAATATTGAAAACACATCACTAAGTTGCATATAATAACATATATTTACACACACACACACTTACATATATTTATATATATATATACTTTTAGGGAGATAAAAGAGTATAATGTAAAGGCGTATAACCATAAAAGATTGTAAATGCAGACAAGATTCTACGTTGATGACAGTTTATTTTCCGGTACGATAGTTTGAGTACTTTGGGTCGAGTTCCCTTGTGAACCCGGGACGCGTGTTCCCGGGACGTGGGACGAGGGGGGGGTTGGGAGTTCCCGGTAACTATGATCCAGTTGCAATAAAGGTGGAGTCAGCATGGAATTCAGAGACAATTGGAGAAGACAGAAAGTTTCCCGTAGTGAGGCAGCAATAAGCTCCATTATTTACATGAGGCGCAATAAATATCCTTGTGCAACACATGTCTTGTTTTCTCCAAGAGGGTATCAGAGTATCTGAATCTATCCTCATTGGTAGTGAAGTGCAAGTCTACCTACCAAGACAGAAACACTGTATCTGCTGCCTATAAAGTAGCAATGCTTAATCATACTAACAGATCTAGTTGTAGTTGTTAATGTTAGGGATTTATTTATTTTTGAATTTTATTTATTTATTTATCTCTATTTTTATTTTTATTTTTAGCTCTATCTCTATCTCTATCTCTATCTCTATTTTTATCTTTATTTTTATTTTTATTTTTATTTTTATTTTATTTTATTATTTTATTTTTTTTATTTTTTTTGGGGGGGGGTGGTAACACACCCACCTAGCCGAATCGATCAACACACAAATATAGTAGAAATTCTAAATTAGTAATTTTTAAATTAATAAACTCTCAAAAATAATAAATTTGTCCGGTCCCAACTTGGGCTAGTTGAAAAAATTACAAAATCGATAGAATAATACTCCCTCCGTCCCAAAATGATCTTCGGGTTTGACTATTCAAACTTTTTAAGGATATGAACACTTGTTTCACTAGCCATGCTTTGTTTAAGCCTAAAATGTAGAAATGTGAAGAACTTTATGGGACAATAAGAAATGACAAATGAGAAGATCATTTTGGGACGGAGGGAGTACAATAAAAAAATTCCGGGAGACCCATAGTTTTAGGTCCCACGAAAATCATAAATTAATAATTCATTGAATAAGATATGGTTGAATATTTTAAAGTCATGTCGTTCATATACCAAACTTGTTTCAAGAATACATTAAATATACTACTTCCGTCCCAGAGTAAGAGTCCTACTTCTCAAATGCACGGAGATTAAGAAATGATGGAAGTGATTTAAGTGTTGTGAGTGTAAAAGTAAAGTAAGAGAGAGAATGAGTGGGAGGGAATAGTAAGTTGATTGGTGTTGTGAGTATAAAAGTAAAGTATGAGAGAGAATGAGTGGGATGAATAGTAAAGATTCCTTGCCATTTTAGGAATGAGACTCCCACTCTGGGACGTACCAAAATAGAAAGTAGGACTCTTACTCTGGGACGGAGGGAGTAGTTGTTTTTCTTGTTTACAATGAATTCATAGTTATCATCAACTTCTAATGCCTTTCAACTTATTATGTACATACAATAAAATTAGTTTATACGGAAATTTGAACCGGCAAATAACTCTTTAAATTAATAATTATCAATTTATTGATAAATTAATAACTATAAATTAATAAATTTTAACAGCCCCGACATTATTAATTTATAGAGTTTTATTATTCATAGATGTTTTTCCATAGACATACCCTGAAAACAAAACGCATTCTCCGATTTTGGCTCCTTCTGGAACAATCAGAGGTTCTACTTTGGTATGGTCTTCATTAGAAGCACACAAAACCTGCAAGAGAAAAGATACGAAATAAAAACAAATGTCAGATAAAGCACAACATTCAAGAGGAAATTGATTCCAAACTTCATTCAAGTAGTAGGATGTTCTCAAAGCCAAAACCTACTTATGAAAAAATTAGGCAAATGCAAAAAAAAAGGCTACATAAAATTGAAAATGTGATATCAAATCTAAACATTGTTTATACTTCTCAAGAATCTAAAATCTTATTTTATATACTTATAAAGGATATTAAGAGCTAACAAACTTGGCAAAGACGACCTTTAAAGTAAACTTCTCCGCATTAAGCAGTGGAATTCATATCACCTAAATGGATTGAAGCACCAACACTATGCAAATATTTTCTTGTCCAACATTAACACTCTTGGGACACTTGTAATAGATGTTCCAGATCATCATTAAGGGTCACACAATTGGCAAACCTCTAACACTACAATTTGACTGAACGAGGCTTGATGAAAATTGGGAATATCCAATATCTTGAATAACTGTTTGCTTGGTTATTAATGTTAGATGGAAAGTTATATACATAAATACATTATTATCTACATAAATGTATGCAAGGGATATAAACGTATCCCTAACGTTTCCTATTGTAACTAAGCAATCTGCGCAATTACCAGCTTCAGCAGAAAAAAGATGGTAAAGGTAAACCATTGGCAGTTTATTCATTTTCTATCAAATGAACAAGTAATGTTGCAGAAGACAAAAATGTGACAGTCTTATTAGACATGGAGAGCATCACATGTTAAAGAGTACTGTGTGCGAGTAAAAAGTTAATAAACATTGAACTATAAAAAGTAAATGTTTTAAAATATTCAAATAAAATCTAGACTATGCAATCATTCAGTAAAAATAAGCACAAGAATGAATGAACATAATATGGGTTAGGAGGAGGGTCAGTACCAGTCCTTCCGAGATCACATCTCGTAATTTTCCAGGCTTCACATTTGTAATTAGTACCACAAGTCTATTCTGCAAAGTAAACATAACGTAAGAATAATCTTCCAGTCCGTATTCAGGTTTTACAAATGGGACATGAATGAAAGATAACTGAATTCGCTTCTTCAGTTTGGTTTGGTCAAATATTTTCTGGAAAATATTCTTCACAATGTTGAAAGAAAACCACTACAGTCCTACAGCATACACTCATTGATAACCATCAAACGTAGAGAATGCCATCATTTTCATAAATAGAATTTACTCCAAAAATTTCTTTAACGAGTTCCCTATGGGACTGATAAGTTTCCATTTATAGAATTATCTGGCATTGAAAATCATCAACCAATAGCCTTGAAAACAATCCATGATGTATCAAGGGTGATTCCGCAAAAAACAAAATCCTCGATTTAGATTCTTATCATGGCATAGAGGCACTATTTAATGAAACCCATTCTCCAAATACCTCACTGTCATATCTTTCAGAAAATGTTAACACGTGAAAATATCAGAGGTAACTCAGTATTCATTACCGTCAACTCTTCCGGAGTGCAATATTTTGCCAGACCACTGACCACCTGCCGGCATTTACTCTCTCCAACATCAATCTCCTCAACCAGTAAACTGCATTATGCATAGAAATCCAAGAGCGACCAAGACATGGCCAAGTCAGAATGATACTCAAGGTACTCCGTCAAGCAGGCATTACAACAAGCAATATTGCAGCTATCTCTATCACATGGCCAGACAATTACTTATTAACAAGAAAAAGGGAGGGGTTAAGAAAGGCTTGTAAAGTCATACATTATACAATTTTACTTACCTGTCCGCTGATGGATGTTTGGATGCTTTGCGAATGAGGCCAACTTGTATTTTTAATAGACTAACACTAAGTTCGGTATCTTTCTCGCCTACTACTTTTTCAGGCAATTTCTTCTTCTCTGCAGCAGCTTCATTATTTCCTGTGACCTTTTTCTTCAAGTTTAGGAGAAACAGAAGAGCGATATCAGTGTGCAGGAATCATGCTATCAAGCAGACAAAGAACTCAAAGTATTCTCTTGTACTTTAGATTCAAACATGGAGATAAGATGAGAACTACTTCGAAATTATGGAATAATACTCAGAATCCTATAGGAAGACAAGATAGAGCTTATGATTTATATTGCATAAAAATGCTATCATAAGATTAAGAAAGAAAGAAGAAATCCCATTTGTTTTTTTTGTTTTTTTTTTAGGGAAGTCAGCTGAGTATAAATCAATCATTAAGGTTCACTTTTGTACAACCTTGAACCTCCATCTTGGGCAATTTAAGAAAAACAAAAATTGTTTTGGTGAGGGGATTATAGTGTTATTTTGTTTGTTTGGTTTGTCCCCCTTGAGAAATTCTATCATGTAAAAGAAGAAAACTAGAAGCCAGTGTTTGCTTCCAATATTCAACCACAAACAAATCCAACCTCTTCTGGATACAAAGTAATTCTAGAGGCCAGTTCACCAAAAATGATCTCATCATAAATTTGTTGTGTATACTTAAAGAACTCTTTCATTGGCTACTTAGCATACAGTACTGACCAGCGTCACATAATTCGGCACGCGGTCCGATTCGCGACACGAATTCGCATACGGAATTCGCTACCCTCGAGTGAATGCGATTCGCTTAGGTATTTTCGTTAAGAATTCGATTCATAATTCGCTTCATGTATTAGTAAGGTTAATGATCTATATACTTGTACTTTAATAAATTCTAGTTATTTTTTACTTTAAAAAATATATATTTTTTAAATAAATTAACAAAAAGTACTAGTAATATTAATTATAATTTATTTAATAAAGTTCTACTATTAAAATATAATTTTTTTATTATATTTTAAAATTATAAAATTATTAACTACACTCTTAAATTGAATTTAAGATATGGAAAGAAATTGAATTTGAAATATGGAAAGAAGATGAGATGTATCCCAAAGGCCAAAGGCAATCAGCGCATTTAATGTGATTTTAATTTCCAAAACAACAACCTTCCATTTCTCAATGCCTGGAAAAAACGAAAACCCTATTCATATTCCTTTTTTCTCTCTTCCTCCGCGCTTCAGACTTCTTTTCCGTCTCCACAGTTAACGTCATCATCGAAGCCCGATTCTCGTCTAGCCATCTTCAACTGCCGACGGCGACCACCGATCAAGCTTCCGACTGCAACACGCGTGTCTGGCGAACTCAGTCGCGAATTTGGGCGTTTTGATTCGGAATCAAATTGCGATTCAATTCGATCGAATGAATTCGGAATTCGACCCCTTTCTGGGCGAATTCTGTGACCCTGGTACTGACATGTTTGACTCTTTTTTGACCTACTAGCACATCAAAATCATCTAATGTAACAGCAACCAAAAAAGTTACTCCCTCGGGCCCAAAGAAATAGTTCAAGTATTCTCTTTGGTTGGTCACAGAAAATCCCCGTTACTATAAAAGGATAAAATCCTTGTGTAACTTAAAAGAAGTACAAACAGGTAAATCTGCAATCTTCAAAAGCTTGATTCGTCAAATGGAACACCTTTTTCGGACGGAGGGAGTTCTATATTATTATACACTAATGAAGAACCAACCATGAAACTTACAAGTAAAGATTGAAGTAAAAGTTTATAGAGATGGCATTGACTATAAACAGGACCTGAATTGACACAAACTAATTACTACTCCCTCCGTTTCATGTGACTTGAGACCAAAAATTTTGGCACACAAATTAAGGAAAAGTAAGAGAGAGAAATAGTGGGAGGAGGTGTTTGTGAGTATGAAAAATTAAATGGGAGAGAGAATGAGTGGGAGGAATAGTAAGTTGATTGGTGTTGTGAGTGTAAAAGTAAAGTAGGAGAGAGAATGAGTGGGAAGAATAGTGAAGATTCTTTGCCATTTTGGGCAGTCTCAAGTGATGTGTAACGGACGAAAAAGGAAATAAGTCTCAAGTGACATGAAACGGATGGAGCATATGTTTATTTTCTGTCGATGAAAAACTAACAATATATGAATAAACATACTCTAAACACAAGATTACGAAGTATACCCCTTACGACTGAAGATTAGAGGTTATTGAGGTCTCATATCATGAAGGGCCTAAACCCAATTAATACCTAGTGCCAGCATGGTACTTCTAAATTTACTAGGGGAGAGAGTTTCCTCATGATTACTGCTTTAGCATATACTAATGAAATAGAATAAGAAACAAGAAAGGTACATCTAAACTGAAATTGTCATACCACATCAGTATTTTTCTTTACACTGTATTGTGCTTCTGAACTCTGCGCATCTTTTGCCCCTTGGTTTTCCCCTTGGTCAGTCTTCTTTATGGTCGACTCTACTTCCACCTTAGCAACAGCTTTTGCCAACTGAAAGAATGAATCAAGAAACTAAGTCCATAATCCTTCACCGTCATCCCTCCATATGTCAAGCTCAGAACTACTGTGGTCAGCTTATCCAGAAGCTAAATTGGACACGGAAAGAACATGGAAAGAACTCAAAAGTGTAAATTATGCTCTATATGTCAATCACAGGAGACCAGTGCTTGCATGTGCTAAAACAATGAAAGGTAAATCATGATGTACAAAGAAAACCAGGAAAGAAAAAATATCAAAATGAAAATGTGCTTTTGTATCCTTTTTAACCTCGAATGAATTCTTATAAAGTTACTACTCACTGGAGGATTGAACTGGGCTCTCTCTACCAAAATATGCTCAAATGTTTCCCCAAAGTCGTGCACACTCTGCAATGTGAATTGGAACAGTTAGCGCAGGTTACTTCAAAATACAACTAAAGATCAATAAAATAACAGCTATATAGCTTTCTGAAGTTTCAATGCATAAGCAGTCATTTAAGACTAGAATTTCATCCTACTTGTCAAACAGCAGTATTAGAGTGGAGAAAATTCCCACATTGCTGAGTGTGTCTAGTGTTGTTAAATTACACTATGCATGTCATAATCAAGTCTAACTGAACTATAGGCTTCTAAATGAGCTCAAGCCTCAACCAAACAAACTAGCAGAATCACTTTGAATTTAAATTAGTCCTACCTAGTGTGATATGTATATGGTAGTAAACTAAGCATGAATGAAAGTATGGCCATGCTAAGTCATGTATTTATTCTTTCTCTTTTTGTGTTTTTTTTCTCTGTTTGGTCCCACATAATCTCTGACTGTCTATCTATCTACTTTCTCTAAATAATCGACACAAAACCACATAAAAAAAGAAGCTAAACACAAGTCCAAACGCGACCTATTTTTCTTCTTCTTTCCAAAGTTTCAATTCTATGTTTCTCCATTAGTTTGCTTAATTCTAGTTCTTTGCTATTTTTCTTTCTTACTTATTTTTATTATTATTATTATTTATTTTTTTAGGGGGTGGGAGGATACAGAGAGAAAGAGAGAGAGAGAGAGAGATCAATTATAATGACTGGATTCATCTTTGTCCTTTTTGATCAACTTGTGATTGCTAGTTTGCTACTCTTAAAAGTCCAGTTCTCTCCTACAGATGTATGATAATGAATAAATTACACTCTCTTAACACTCTCACAACGAATGCACACAACCTTATAAGTGTATTGCTTGTAAACGAGAGTGGCTGTGCTTGTTTACACCATAAGACCCGGATTTATACTATCAAGATACATGAGGTTCCATCAGCAGACACATTTACTAATTTCCAACATAGAGACCAAAATTTAGTTTTCAAATCTTGTCTTACCTTTTGCATGGAGCTGGATTTTTTTTATATAAAAAAGTCAAAGAAACATGTATATCAACGAAGAAATAAGGTTACCTGGATGTAATCCATCCATCTCATCAGATGTGGCACTTTATTTTTATCTGACTCGGGAAGGCTGATCTGTCATTTAGCAATCAATCACTTCAGATTACTAAAACATTATCTGCAATAACAAAATAAGACAATCCTGATAGAAATAAAGATGAATGGTTTCTAGCTAGAAGGTTAGTACTCCATATTACTCAGTCTTCTAACAGACTTTTTGTGATGGAAGCTCCAACTACAAAAAAATACAATTTGTTTCGTCATAATGTGATCTGCCAAACATAAACTATGTCCAAGAGATTGGTAACACTGATCCAGAAATACAAGGAAATGCAGAAAAAGGAAAACTGCAGCAATGAGCATAGTTTTAAGCAGTTCACAAGAACAACGGGCTATAACAGTAAATAATTCAGCACAAGCTTGCCAAAAATTTGCGCCAACCAATTTTCTTTGAATATCATGGCAGAAAAATACTCATTATACATCTGATAAAACAATATGTTCGGAAAACGATTCATTTAAGCATACCACAGATGAATGGACAGCTGCAAAGACAAGAATATCAGCTTCAGAAGGTTTCAGGCCACCACCCAAAAGAACAGACTTGTGTATCAAGTCTTGGTTTAGTTCATTGAGAGCCTTAAAGCATGCCTTGGACTCTGAAGGGAGCTTCTCAGCAAATGTGATCCATCTTGTCAGCTGCAGCTGCCACAACTCGAGATCAAGATTAATGCTCCATTATTTCCCCAATACATGACAGCTAAAAGCAGGAAGCATCTAAGCAATCCACTGAGAGAAATGTGCAGTGTTGTCCTCAAGCAACATCACTCCCATATAAAATTAAGCCGGCATTCCATTAATAATAATTAGTGGACAGAGTCAGACGAGTCGAGATCTCGTGTACCATTGTGTGTACCAAAACCGATCCAACGGTTTACAAGTTTGGATGGCATATAATAATAATGTTAATTTTAATAACTGATAGCCATTAGATCATGTGTGGTACACAAAGTGTTAGAAAGATTTGGACTCGAGTCAGACGGTAAGGATTGAGGTACTGGCGTCACCATTGTTCTCAAGAGCAGCCTTGAAAATATTAATGATCAAGGTGTTGACATCATTTTAATTCCATTTTTTTCGTTTTGGCATGCTTAACTTGATGATATAGGAACGTAGTATTTTACAATACTAACCTAATACAACGCATTTAGAAGAATACCTAAGTGTGTGTGTGTGTTTGGGGGGATTAGGTACATGGTAAAAAGTAGAGCATCGTAGTAATCATTGTTAAATATTAAGAAAATTAGTTCAAAATTGAAGTCTGCCAAACCGAAAATGAAAATAATTAGGCTGAATTGAAGGCTTACAGGATCCAAATTTTTGGATTTAGTTCCGATGCTTCGGTTTGTGTTGAAGATGATGCTCTCGTTATTAACAGACGCCATTCTTCCTTTCTTTCCTCTCCTCTCCTCTCCTCTCCTCTCCGTCACGTCAGGTCAGTCTAGCCTCTACTTCCCTAATTTCCTGTTGACACACACAAACTTCTTTGGACTCGGATGTTATGGGCCTGCCCCATTTGTAATTTCTTCCTCTTTAAAGCCCAAACCAGGCCTCTGCATCTAATCTAATCCACATAAATAAATTTGTTATTGTCAGCGTTACCATTATTATTGATAATATATCAATAACAAATTTTTATATTATATTAATATAAAGTTTTAAACTAACTCAAAATTATTATTGCTCAACCTTCTTTCATGGTAACATTGAAAAAATCAAAATATTAGTTTGGGTCAGATTATTACTAACTATCAATTCATTGGTAATACGAACATACACTAGCTAATGTAAATAAGGAATTTCTTATATTTTACTATTACTGTGCATATATGGCGCATATCATTATTTTATAATGATGTTATGCAGTCGGTTGTCTTCTCAGTTGTCAACTGAGAAGACAACCGACTAATCAGCTGAGAACATCTGAGATGAACAGTTGAGAATAACAAAGCAGTTCTCAGATGTTGATCGTCGAATTCTCAATAGTTTCCTAGAACCACTGAGAACATCTGAGAACTTCTAGTTGGTGGTTGCGCCTTCTTAGTTGACAACTTAGACCAATTGAGAACTTCTGACAAGTTTTCAATTGTCGGTTGTCGGAGTTGGTCGCCTAATCAGCTGACAACTGAGAACCGGACATTTGAGAACAGTTGTGACCTTCTCAATTTCGTGGAATCATTGTGAAGGCGACCAACTTTGTTCAGAGAGCCGGTTGCCGACTTCTCAATTTTTAAAATCCCAACTCAGGCTAAATCCTACAACAACTGGGTTTTAAAATGTTGATTTTTTGCCCCTTTCTGTGAAGCCATATGAAAATGAGGATTTCATAATCAATGAGGATTATCCCAGATTGGAGAATCAAAATCTCAAGGCTTATCCATAGTTTGAGATTTCAGATTTTTGGATTTGGGTTTCAAAGATGAGGATATCAGATCTTGTTGTGGAAGGAGATGTGGAGGTTAGCCGGAGGTAGGAGAGGGAAAGACGAAAGAGAGAGCGGGGGGAGAGAGCTGGAGAAAGAAGAACAATGGGGAAGATTTTTTGTGTTGTGGATTTTAAGTTTTATTTCCTCATTATACCGGTTAAAAATTTAACGGGTCTGACTTTATTGAACAGGTTGTTTTGATCAAGTTTTTATTTTTAATCAAAACATATTTCATGTCATTTTTCTGTTAGATAAACTTAACTCCATCCGTTGATATGTATTATTTGTAACAAAACCTAAAAATACGTTGGTTTAAGTAGTAACTTTTGAGTACATTACCTTTGGTGTAATCAAAGGTTGCATCAAGTGACAGTTTTCCCAATTAAAAACCAAATTCAGTTTTTAACAATTTTTTTCAAAATACAACACTAACTCGGATTCGGAAACGAAAAAGAAAAGTGTAAGTATGTATTAATTTTTGATGAACACCTACAGAAATGGAAACTCGAGAAGCCATGATAGGACACTGGATAGGGATAGTGGGGAAAATAATTAAGGACACTCCATTCCTTCCCAGTATATATGGACATTTTTCAGCACCCCTTTTTTTCAATTCCAACTTCACGAGACTTCAAGGTAAGAATTACAGTCACTAACAAAACCTCGAAGTAAATAAAGTACTACTTTGTCCAAAAAATAAATAAATGTGTTACTTGACATTGTTTTGGTCCTTTGTCCCAAAATAAATGTTATATGTTTGGTGAACTAGATTGACCTGAGTACATGAATATTAGGGAGAAACACATCTCGTATACATCAAAATTGCAAACAAAGTTGACAGGCAACAAGGCTTGCTTACCCACCCAACAAATTCCATTTTAAACATTTCACCGTGTAGAGGAGGGGGAAAAATTGTAATATACACCTATATATGTTCCATGTGCTATTATCCATTTGTGACTATTTTAGACAAGCCGTAGGTGAATCAACCAAAAGCTTCAATTAATCATCCCAATCGTTTCCCCATTCAGCTGATTTAGAGCTAATGCCGTTTCCACCTGGAGAGTGAGACTTGACCACTGCCTTGTCCTCGTCCCAATCATCATCCCAGTCTTGGTCCCACCCTTCTGCTGCTTCCACATCCACATTTGTAGATAAAGGGATATTGGAATTCCCCATTTCAAGTTCCTGATATGGAACACCATCTAAATGTCTGTCCGTTTTCTTTAGCTGGCAGCAAGCCCAGGCTCCTCCAATAATGATACTTATCCCAATAAGTAGGTAAGCACCATTGGTTGGGGTGGCGTAGGTATTGTAAGATGGAAATTGTTGGTAGAAATTGAATTGTGGGGCTGGAGATCCTGTGCGAATTGTACAATTCCCATCACCAGTATCAAACACTATTGACCAACCTACTCCAATATTTGCTGAGATATTGATCTGAGCTACACCGTAAAAGGAACATGTTACAAGTGTGTGCAATGCAGCATTCAGTTGGCTTCTAATGAAACGCTACAAAAGAAGCTAAGAGTTCCAACATTTCTTTTAGGATTATAATGCTCTCTAGTTTTTAGACCCTTGTTTCATTGATAAATTGACTTCTTCATGTCTACGTTTTTAAACTAAAAGGCGATAAACATATTTCATAGGCCAAGTCTACTAAGCAAGAAGCACAAAACTAGCTCTTCAAAAGCTCTACAAAGCCATAATATACTTACTATGCCCCTACCACAGCTAAAGCAGGGAGCACAAAAACAATGCAGTAATCAATCGAGTACACGACTTCTATTATTCTCAATCATTGACTAAAAAAAAAACATCTTAAATCAAAACCATTCCAGCTGATTGAAAAATTACACCGCCGCCTTAAAATGGAAACTCTAATCTAGACAACCTAACTACAATGACCAAGCACAATCATTAAGTTTCTTTTGCTGCCTGCCCTGCCACCAAGTTAAATATACATACTCTATATATTTCACGGCCTCAAAACCAGTTTTTTCTCTCCGAACACCACCTATCCTTCCCATCTTCCAATTCAGTTGTCTCCAATTTCATTAAAAAGTTTGGCCAGTATATAGTTTGTTCAGATGGATGTTGCTATGTTTTTAAAAAGGTGGTGAGCTTGGGTGGTCTTGGATATAAACAAGGTTTCCTGCTAAAACTGCCAGTTTAAGTTGTGGTGGTTTTGGATAACTAAATGGGTGTTTAAATCCACACTGAATCATACTAGGTGTAGAACATTTTGCCCTATTTCTCAATGCAGAATCTGGAGGGATCCCTACTGAGCTATGCCACGCCAAGGATTCGGATACTGGATACCTCCTAGGGTTACTTTTGTTCGACTCCAATAACATAGCAACGTAATCAGGTCTGCCTAAACTTTTTATGCATGTGATAGGAAATGGGATAAAAAAATTGAGTAGTATAAATATTGTTAATCTGGTCATTATAACTTATACTGCCTCATCCACCACAGAACCAATATTCTCTAAGCATGAAACCAATGATTTTAATGGGGAAAATCACCATTTCAATCTCAATATTTTAGAACATGTAGCTATTTTTTTCCAATCACCGAGGCTATTGCTCAAGAAATAAATAAGGTGACAAAATATGATTGTACCTTCTTCATTTGGTGGCTTGGTATCTCTAAATCCGTCAAAGTGTTGTTTGCTGGAAGGAGAGTGATCTTCACTTTAACATGACTCTCACCATCATTCACGATAAGGAAAGAACCTTGAGGTCCTACAAGAACAATAGTTGATATTCTGAGTCAACTAAAAATTGCTATGCCCAAAAAAAAATGATTTTATACCATGCTGAAACGGATCTAAAAGGCCAAGTGAATCTCATGTAGAAATGAAACTTGTGAAATCGACCCTTCATTCTTATCACATCCGTGAAAACATCAACATGATGTGGTGTGCCAGTTTTATACTAAATTTCGGTGCAAAATCTCAATAATTTGGCGGATGCAGCACCCGGATCCATAAATAGCTTGGAAAGACAAATAGAAAGTTTCCATGCATTCTTGATCCACTAAAAGATGGGAACTAGTCTGGTAGTATGTAATACGTAGTTACACAAAGAGATCTTAAACCTACTTACAATAATATCATGAAAATGAAATGTGCACGAGTTTGTTAATGCATGTGGATATCAAAACTCATTGGATACAAAAATATTGACAGAAGTGCTAAGCATGGATATAGAGATTCATTGTGTATTAAGTATTAAAGAAGAGCAAGCAACATAAGGATAAGGCTGGAGTGATGATATTCTCGCATAATATGAACAAAAGAAGTGTGATGATGTAAGGAAAATATAGGGGAGTGGCATCAAATTTCTGGAGTTAAGGTTCAAAAAGGAGTGAGATATAGACAGCATAACAGAGGATAAAAGGAACAAGTATGCATAAGTAATACCAAATGCTTTCTATATTTAAAGAAGAAAGCAACACAGGGAGGGGTATACAAAAGAGCAGAAGCAGAGGCGGGATGTAAGGCTTACTAATTGGTTCCAAAGATTTAATGGAAAAAAGGGAAAATATCTCCAATTTATATTATATTATAAAGCATGCATCCACTTAAATATAAAGTGTGTGTAGTTCATTGGTTAAGATCCCCATTTTTAAAGAATAGGCCGAGGTTCAACTCTTGTCAGATGCACTTCTGCTAATGTATTTAATTTTGAAGTGTTGGACTATATAATCTGTGCACCCACTTACCTTTTTCTCTGGGTCCGCCACTGCGTACAAGTGACACTTTACGGCTATTGGGTACTTTGAAGAAGATTTGGCGAGCAAACAGCAATATTTATCGAACATTTTATATTATCCTATCACTTAGAAGCAGGTCTAAAACCAAAATTCTATTCCACAAAACCTGATACCTTGGTACTATGGCAAAACAAAGCAATACCAGTTGCTAATCTACCGTTATGAATTTCATTTTATTTATATTTTGAGGGAGGGGGGAATAAATTACTTTTCCAGTAGGTATCTAGATAAACTATGAGTAATTCAAGCAAAAGGCTCTCATCAACATCAAACTCTGAACAGAATCAGAACTTTCTCTTCTGGCTGGCTTCCTCCTTTAGCCCCTCTAAATCTACAGGTTCTCATGACTAAGTACAATTTCTTAGTAGCTGTTTCCTTTTACAAGAGCTATTTTATCTTTCAGTCCTTGTTCAGAGGTTCTGTCAACTAAAAGCCTCTAACATAACCATCTGACAGCCCCTTCTAACTTCTAAGAGCATGGCACAGTGGTGAACGAAACTAGTATGTGAACGAAATTTCGTTCACATCAGCTTACATTCGTAGAAGTGAACCAATTTTGGTTCACCAATATAATTATAAATAGTAAGATGTTATAAAAATAAGAATATAAATTTTTAAAATATTATTTTTTATTAATGTCATTTAAAATAAAAAATAGTTAAATATTGATTTTATTGCTTTACTTAATTGCGCAACTTTGAAATTAAGCACTCATAATCAAACGTCAAATTACGATATCTTAAGCATTACACTCATTAAAAAATGAACTATTTTGACATAAACGGCAAAATTAAGAATATAAATTTTTAAAATATTATTTTTTTATTAATTTCATTAAAAATAAAAAATAGTTAAATATTGATTTTATTGTTTTACTTAATTGCGCAACTTTGAAATTAAGCACTCATAATTAAACGTCAAATTACAATATTTTAAGCATTACACACATGAAAATATGAACAATTTTGATATTTTGACATAAACGACGTCGTTGGTGCAAGTGAAAATTTAAATATATACTCCCTCCGTCCCACCACAAGTGAGACTAAATTCCTTTTCAGTCCGTCCCACCACAAGTGAGACTGCCCAAAATGGAAATGTATTACTTCCTCTGTCCCTAAATGAGTGTCCAAATTTCATTTTAAGGGACACTGAAAATCTCAACTTTTTGAACAATTTGGTAACAACGATTCATATATAATCTTGTAATCTCCTTTCCAAACCCTTAGTTTTGCACGTATAAAGAAACCTGTGAAAAAAAAATCGAAAAAAAACGTTTAGGGAGAAAGTTATGTTCAAAAAAGACACTCATTTAGGGACAAAGATTTCTTAAAAATGGATACTCATTTAGGGACAGAGGGAGTAATATATTTATATGCAACTAACCCCACCATTTAACTCCACTCATTCTCTCTCTTCATTTTCCACCACTCAATTCATTCAACCAACATTACTATTCACTCCACTCATTCTCTCTCTTTATTTTCTACCACATATATACTACCTTTTTCTTAATTATTGTGCCCCACAAGTTGGTCTCACTTGTGGTGGGACAGAGGGAGTATAATATTAAAATTGTGTCAAATATATACAATTAAAAAAATTTAAATCATTTTTAAATAGTGAAACATTAAAATTATATCAAATATTACAAAATTAGACTCAATGTAAAGAGAAAAAGAAATTATAAACATTTTTAATATTTTTATTTATATAATATAATTTGGAAATTACAAAATACACATATAGCTCGAACCAATTTTTCGTTCATGAAATGAACGAAAATTTTCATTCACGGCAAATGAACGAATATTTGTTCACCAATAATTAACATGAACCAAAATTGGTGAACCATTAAACATGGTCTAAAGAGCCCCAGGGCCAATACACTCCTTTACTTTTGAGCTATTAAACCAAAGAGGAAACCAGTCACAGAGAACCTATAGTCAAATTTCAACCTTTACCACCACCAATTCACCAATACTAAGCATTCTAAAAGTCAAGTACCGTGTGAGTGTGCGTGTGAATATTTACATTAACAAAGGGATTAAATGGTAATAATCAAATGCAACTTTTCTTTTCATTAAATGATAATTTTTTGATGTATCTTTCTAGCAATCTAGTGATTATGGAGGTTAAAATCATCTTTGGTTGCCAGGACTCAAGAACGAATCACCACACGGCAAAATTTCAAAATTAACCAAGAGAAAAGAACAAGAACATAAATATAAAAAAAAATACAGAGTAAATAGGATGAAAATCATCTTGGGTCTAGTCATCCTTGGCTATGTTCACACCACATACAGAGCAAGTCGAAACTATGCTTAGAAAGGAGTGTGTGCCTCAGAATATACAATAGGAAAAATAATGAGACATGCGTCATAAGAAAATCTTTAAGTACTCCCTCCATCCCAAAATGATCTTCCCACTTTTACGGCTGTTATTACAAATGAACTTTGAGCACAAAAAATTGGTTGATTTAATTATCCTAATGAAAATCTGAAACTTGTTATTGATAGTATTGTTGATGGTGTATCAATAACAAGTTTTGGATTTCTATTAGTATAATCAAATCAACCTAAAACTATTGCCCAAAGTTCATTCGTAGTAATGACTAAAAAAGTGGGAAGATCATTTTGGGACGGAAGGAGTATTTCAAGAGCTGACATTCACCGACTTGGCAAAGTCATATGTAACACTTTTAATTCGAAAAAGTAATCGTCTAAATTAACATCTCACACATGAAAAAAAATGAGTAGTGAACTTCATGCAAAAAAAATCTTAAATTTATCATATTCCAACTAGTTTGAATTATACAAAATGTGTTTTTCAATGTAGCGTCAATGCACATAGACTTAGATTTCAAATTTTTACTTGTTTATACTAAATAATATATCATACTATATGTCCACGCCAAACAAAAGTTCAAAATATTAATGGGCCCCTTACCACCCTTTTTTTTGTACCCCATACATACATACATATATATATATATTCTTTTTCTTAATTTAAACAGTCTAAACTTCATTGTTAAAAAATACAAAAAAATAATAATAATAATAATTGAATATCCTATATACACATAAGTATAAATTTGGGCCCCTTTTAACACCGTGGGAGCGCCCACCCTACCCTCCTCCTTGAGCCGGCCCTACTAGCCATCCATATACATATTGCGTTTATAAACATTGAAACTGGCACGTTTAATAAATGTGGGTGCTAATGTTACATAGTGCCATTTTTACTGACATAAATATTGAAACCGATACTTTTATTAAGTGCCAATAGTAGTGTAAAAGAGTGTCAATTATTTACAATAATGTCATGCCTATTTAAAAAATTTATATTAGTTATTTCACCGTGTATTTTATGAACACCTTTTTCTTAATCTCTTAGGAAAAACACGTTTATTACTAGATTTTCACTATGACAAGTGCCACAGCCGGCCCTTTACCTAACGCGACTTAGGCGGTGCCCACCGGAAAATTAGTATATTCAGGCCCAAATTTTGTACTTTTATATTAATTATAGGTCCCAAATTTTAGTCTGAATTTCAATTTAACTATCAAAAGACTAATACACACTGACTATTTCACGGAAAACCCAAAATACAAGACATGCCAAAAACCATGTTTTAGTGCCTTTTAAGATTAATTAATCCCCATTTCGGATCCTTTTTTATTCACAAAACTTCAAGCTATGCAAGTAACCAGGTATTCCATTATCAGCAAGATTTTTGGATGAAAATTGTATTAGTAAACGTTGCTAGGGTTACACAAAGATTTATGAGGATCCAGAATTCCTATTGTGGCGTCATTCACTAGTTTAAGGTTGCCGTTACAATATGTAGCGAGGTCTTGGTTCCACCATACATATCAATTCACTAAAGTCCTTGGTTTGCAGGGTGTCAGGTTAAGGCATCCATTCTGCAAAATCATTGTTAGAACGACGACCATGGGTTCCAAAAGGATCGTTGGGCCTAGTCATCCTTGGCTAGGTTCACACCACATGCAGAACAAGTCAAAACTATGCTTAGACAGAAGTGTGTGCCTCAGATTATACAATAGAGGAAATAACAAGACATCAAGTATATGAAAACCCAAAACGACAAGACATACTAAAAAAAACAAGTTATAGTGCCTTTAAGATCTAAATGAAATTAATCCCATTTCGGATCCTTTATTAACATTACATCAAGCTATGCCTATATACTCTCCTCAACTACAGTTCAAGGCTAAAATAATGGACAAATAGCAACAGTTGTTGCAATTTTGTGTGTCAGTAGCCAGGTATTCCGTTATCATCAACCATCAAATGCTCTAGCAGAGAATATCAGCAAATCGTTTAAACCATAAGAATTCGTAGTCCCCCGAACAATCTCAGTACATATGGTGCAAGACGATTCCACATATCGAGGTCGGAATGAGATCGGGTCTTTTTGGAATTAATATTCCAGAAAAACAAAGCCTGCTGGTTTAGCGTTAGGTAATTGGTTCCCCAGTTTCAAAAGCTTCATCAATAACTTTCATTTCTCCCACCTACGACTTTCTAAGATCGTATAAGGGTTCTTTATACAAAGGCGTTCAAATGAGAATTTCAGGTGAAGAAAAAACGACCTCACTGGCAAGCAACCAAAGTTTAGGTTGAAGCCAACAGCAAACTGGGTGGTCTGAGGTAACATAAGTAGAGGCAAATATAGAAAGATGTTAGAGCAAGTAGTGTAGCTCAACATTATTCTTTTTACTGATGCTAAGAAAAAAGGAACTAGCAACTGAGGTTCTAGACAAACTTATAACTTCTTTAATGGGTGAATACTAGGGTTGTAACAGGAGAGAAGTTTCCAAGGGCTTAAACGTTTCGACGCATAATAGAACACAGCAGCATGCACCTTCATAGTGGCTTATAGTTTTATTTTTTCAGAACTCGAATGAAATGCACAAACTTGGGGACAAGGTGAGTAATGATTAATTTGCTTCTCCCCAATTAAAAGAAGGGTTAATTGCAATTTGGTTCCTGACTTTTTCCGAAATTTGCAATGTTGATGCTGTCTTTTCAATTTCGCCAATTGGTATACTCACTTTGTCATTTTGTTGCAATTTGACTACGAAAGTAACTGAGATGTTAGTTTTCTAACAAATTTTATGTCGTGTGACTAATACATAACGTTTTAAGATGTTTGTGAAGCTACACATATCCGATTGGTATGATTCTTTTTTTAAACAGAAGCTAATATTTAAATTTACAACATATATTTTTTTGCAATTTATTTGGTGAACTAGTTATATTATATTAATTTGTGATTTAAATAAATGAAAATAGTTATTAAAAAAATAGAGGACATGGGAAAAATAATCTGAAAAAAATACAATTTTCCACCATGATATACCTTCTTTCCTAGCGTTTACTTTCCTCCACCCCTGCTCCACGTTCCCCCATCACCCCTTCCACATACACACTTCCCCCGATTCATCCTCATCTTCCTCTCTTTTTTTTCCTATTAAAAAATTTAATAAATTGATAATCCACATATAGCATTTATTTCATATGAAACATATTTGGGGCTAATATCTTTTGTAGATTATTATTTAAAGTGTTTTCTTTTTTCTTAATATTTAAAATTAATATTTAATATAAAATAATTCAGCCACCCAAAAAATTGCCAAAACAATATATTAGGGGTGTAAGTGGTTTGGTTCAAACCGCGGTTTGAGACCGAACAGAACCAAACCATGCGGTTTGGTTTCGTTTTCAAGCACGAATGGTTCGGTTCGGTCTCAAATATTGACAAACCATTTGGTTCGGTTTGGTTTGTGGTTTGACCTCCCAAACCGCGGTCTGAAACCACCAAACTGAAACGCCAAACCAAACCACATAACATAAACTAATTATCTTAACCTCCCCCCATTTTGTATCTTATTTTAAAAAAATCGTATACTCCTCCCGTGCCACCTCACTTGAGACTTATTTCCATTTTGGTCTGTCCTACTTCACTTGAGACTTCCCAAAATGGTAATCTTTTTATAATTTTATATCCAATCTACCCCACCCACTCATTCTCTCTCTTCATTTTCTACCACACAATTCATTCAACCAACCTACTATTAACCCCACTCATTCTCTCTCTTCATTTTCTACCACACATTTTCCTTATTTTATTCTTTTTCCTTAGTTATTGTGCTCACCTCTTAGGTCTCAAGTGAGGTGGGACGGAGGGAGTATTTATTAGTATTTATTGTTGTACCAATAAAAAAAACATTGCATAGACTAATTCTAACTCATATTTTGTATCTTATTCAAGTATTAATTTTATTATTTGTTATCTTAATTGTGACACATGAAAAACCAAGTTCTCTCCCAGATCGATATTGTAAAGTGTTTTTCTTCCTTCGGCCTCTCTCTTCCTCTGACTTTCCCCTTAAAGACACGCATCTTTCGCTTTTCCTCCGTGATCACGGAAAATTCAAACAAATAATGAGTTACGGTTTGAATCGTAGTCTAAACCACGGTCTAGACCGCGGCTTGAACCAAACCGAACCTAACCATAGACGTTCGGTTTGAATTTTTTCATGGTTCGGTTCGGTTTGGGATTATCCCAAACCGATGACTAGTGGTTCGGTCCGTAAATTCCCCCAAACCGAACCATTTACACCCCTACAATATATGTTGTAAATTTAAATATTAGTTTTTGTTTAAAAAAAGAATCATACCAATCGGATATGTGTAGCTTCACAAACATCTTAAAACGTTATGTATTAGTCACACGACATAAAATCTGTTAGAAAACTAACACCCCAGTTACTTTTGTAGTCGGATTGCAACAAAATGACAAAGTGAGTATACCAATTGGCGAAATTGAAAAGACAGCATTAACATTGCAAATTTTGAAAAAAGTCAGGAACCAAATTGCAATTAACCCTTAAAAGAAAGTTAATCTGAAAACTCTACAACAAGTAAAAAGCACGAGTATGAAATTAATTGACTTCAACAATCCAGGAGGCCCACTCGAGAATCTGGAAATGGTAACATATCAAGCAAATACATCAAGACTGTGACTCGACTTGACTTTTCAATCTTCACCACAGCTCAATAACCCGAAAGCCTGAACCTTCTTCCTAAATCTATGGTAGTCCTCTCACTGCTTAGGGTTATGATGACACTGTAACTATTGGTTGGTTATTGGATACTAGTCCTGCTGTACATCGTAAGAGGAGGGGAAAAGAATAAGAACCTAGGAGCACATTCTTTCAGAAGACGGTTACACCGCTTTAATTCCTACTCCATTAATAGATTATGGAGTAGGAATTATGAAAGTTATATTGTGCTTCTATAGAACCCCAACAATCACTGTCCACCACATCTACGTACACAGGTCATAAAGGGCTCATGAATGGGCATATAAATAAAGGCTTTTCTTGAGCAACACAGCAACACGGCATCCCCCGACCTCCAAATATCCTTTTGGCATTCGGCACATCCTGTCAACTATACTCTAACTATTAATAGAGCCTTTTCATGGGAGATAAATCTTAAACACGTTTGATTCTGTCCATTTATTTTCTTGGATTACATGTTAACAGGAGACAAGTTTGAAAATTAAGAGAAAGATTCACGCATCTTATATTTAAACACCAATTTTAACCCATTCTACAACCAAGAAATTCAGCAACGCACTTCCTTTCTTCCCTTGCTGAAAACCTTTATGTGCTATGATCAACAATTCAAAACCTCCCACCTAGAACTTGACATCCTTTACTCCAAACTTCAAACTTTAAATTAAAAATATGCTAGAATAGTTGAATTTCAATTCCAAATTGTCAGTTCCAATTTCCATGTTCTTACCAAGAGTTAATATCTCCAGGATCTGTCTACCTATGGAACCTATGCAATTGCTTCAAGTATCAACAACGTAAGCAAAATCAGCCAAGTTTCAACAGAAACAAGGACATTACCTGTCTGGGAACTAGAAAGGCAGGCGGTCATGGTCTTGAACTGGCAATGTATTGACGCCGCCTTGCAAGTCTCTTTGACGATCGGTGAAGTAACAACCGACTGACCTGAAGTGGTATTAACGGTAGGTTGACCTACAACCGATTGACCTGATGTGACGTTAACAATAAAAGACGACGGCTCCGGTGAAGGCGCAATCTACGTAAAAAAAAAAAAAAAAAAAAAAAAAAATATATATATATATATATATATATATATATATATATATATATATATATATATATATATATATATATCCACATCGAATTAGCAATAAACTCCTGAAATCAAAACATAAATATACTATAAGATTTAATTGAAAACGAACTCACGGTGTTGTTATGGTCGGATGCATTTGATTGAAAGAGAAAATTCGAAATTAATAAAATTGCAATAATTACAGAGGCTGGAATCATCTTCATTTAGCTCTCGACTTTTTTTATTTGATTGCCGAAATCGAAACCCTATATTGATGTAAGATTGTTGGCAGTCGGCCCGTGGAAACGGGGTCTGTGGCAAAAGAGGGGTCCCTTCCGAAGAGAGAGCATATGGTTGACGTGATAATTAGTATAGAAAAGGCGATCAGATCGCGCCGGCGGTGAACTTTGTAACCGGTGAAATTTGGGAAGGTAGTGGCTTGAGTCAATCTGCGATATCTTTCTGGGGAGGCGTCGGTCGGCCGGTCGTCGTGTACTTCGTTGAGGTTCTGATGGGAGAGTTCGGCAGCCAGGGGCAGGGCTTTAACAGTTTGGGATAGCGCGTGGGTCACGGCTTGTATGTCACGCTCACTCCGTGCAATTGGAGTTTCCAAATTTCATTTAAAAGGACATCTAAAAATCTTAACTTTTTGTATAATTTGGTGGCAAAGATTCATATATAATCTTGTAATCTTCTTTCCAAACATTTAGTTTTGCACGTATAAACAGATTGGTGGAAAAAAAAATCGAAAAAAAACATTTAGAGACAAAGTTATGTTTAAAAAAGACACTCATTTTGGGACAATAATTTTTTGAAAATGGACACTCATTTAGAGTCAGAGGGAGTAACATAATAACCGTCTCAAATAAATCAGATGTTAATTTCCCAAATCAGAACTTAATTTTCTTCAAAAGATAATAATAATAAAATAGAAGTTAATTAAGTTAATTCCTAAAACCCCCCTCAAAACTAACTCTTTACAGTATGTAACTCTTTATGAGGACAAACAATCTCACTTATTTCCCTCTACGACTGATTATACCCCTATAGCCCCCATCATTCAATGAAATAATGTAAATCCCAAATTACCCCCACCAAACCAAACTGTGAGACACGCTAACCCTCCTCTTCATAGTCAGTGTTATGCTATTATGCATCTAGGGATGGCAATTTGACTGAACCCGATCCGTACCGAAGGCGATTTGATCCGAAAATTTCGGGTTTGGTTTTCAATTTTCAAAACCCGATCGGTTTCGGTAGCGCCCCTGATCCGACCCGAATTATTAAACTTATAGATTTTACTTCTGCCCCCCCCCTCATGTTCTTGAAATAAACACATCACCCTATGTATATAAACTAAAATCTATGGTTAGGAGCTTAATTCTCAATCGCCAACACACCTCTCTCTCTCTCTCTCAGCGCAGTTCTCGTCTCTCTCTCTCTAAGCGCAGTACTCGTCTCGCTCTCTCGCTCTCTCTCTCTCTCTCTCTTGCGCCGTTGCCCGTGGTGACGCCGTTCGACTCCTCTCTTGGCTCTCCTTCGCAACGCCGTCCAACTGTTACCAAATCCGTCAAACTTATCTCTCAATTTCCGTCGAAGTCTACCAAATTTCTAACGAATTTCAGCTTTACAAAGGTAATGTAACAATTCCTATCCATTCGATTTCTGCTTCTGGTATTGTTTGATTAATTGGTTTTGCTTCCCCAATTTCTTACCCAGCAAAGCTTGAAATGGTTTAATATTTTGAGCACAATGTTTCTCTTTCAATATCCCATCTAATTCTTTTTGCATTTCATTGTTCATGGTACAAACCCAGATCTCAATTTCCAAATTCTAGTAAAGTTTTTTTTTCTTTTTCTTTTTTAACAGGTTACATGAGTTGGGTTAAGGGGGGGGGGGGGGGAAACAAAAGAAGAGAATAAAAAAGTTGACAGCCTCGGATCGGATCGGGACGCGGATCGGATCGGATTCGGTAAAGGCCTTCTCATCTTCGGATCGGATTCAGATCAAGACTGATCCGATCCGAACCCGGCCCGTTGCCATCCCTATATGCATCCCCATTTCTTTCTCTCTCACTACCCACCCTCTCGCCTTCCGCAGTCTGCCCTCTTATCCGGCAAATGCTTCTATCCACCAACAACATTAGTTCTCTAGATACTCGTTAAGTCGCAAATAAATGTCCAAATACAATTTTAAATTACTCTAGATAAAAAACAAAGTTTCTTTTTTTGAATATTTATTTTGGGGCTAAAATTCTATGTTTAGTAATATATATGACATCACAGAATAGGACTTCTTATGTACTCACTTTATCTCGAAAAATTTGTCTCACTTTATTTGTAGTGATCAAATTTATAAGACTGACTAAAGGTCTAAGAAAATTTATTGAACCCAATAAAATTGAAATTTGTTAGTGATAGATCATAATAGGAATTACATTAATAACATTCCTTAGACATTAAAAAAAAAAAAAAAATACCTTAGACATTTATTTAGACAATTGAAATGATATAAAATATTAGTCAAAATGACCGCTAAATCAAGGTGCATTATATCTTATGGGGAAAATGGTGAATATTTATATAATTCAAAGTCGACTAATTGACTTATCCACTTAAAATAATCAATAAAATCAATATGGAAAACTCAATCTGGATTTCATGCTCTCTATCAAAGTACTTACTCTATGATCATTTTTTTATCTTGAAAAAAAAAACTTAAATATCTTTTTTCAAATAATTTCCCTGTTTAAATGTTTTTGACTAACTGTCTCTTAAGTATATCTAGCATATAGAGCTCTTCAAGGCTTTCAGGGATGTCAAGCTTTTGTGGACACAGACCATAAGCATGAATTATAAAGGAATTAGACACCTTTATTAACGATTTTAGTTTTATTTTAAATAAAAATTAAGGGAAAAGCATTAAAAGAAAAAATCAATTATAAACTAACCCCAACAAATGACACTGAAATAAGTTTAAATATACTACTCCCTAAATGAGTGTCCAAATTTCATTTTAAGAGACATTGAAATCTCAACTTTGTGTACAATTTGGTAGCAATGATTCATATATAATCTGGTAATCTCGTTTCCAAACATTTAGTTTTGCACGTATAAAGAAACCGGTGAAAAAAATTTCGAAAAAAAAATATTTAGGGAAAAAGTTATGTTAAAAAAAGACACTCATTTTGGGACAAAGATTTCTTGAAAATGGACACTCATTTAGAGACACAGGGAGTAATATTTTCTCTCGATAGACAGTGTTATGCTATTAAAGAAAGTAAAGTCGTCAGAGCTTGGGCCTATTTGAAAATCGAACTTTGGCCTATGTTAATTGTAAGCAAACAAATAAGATCATGTTTTTCTCTGCATTTTTATTTACACAGAAATAATTATATAAAAAAAAAAAACTAAGAAAAAGGAAAGGTCCCCGATGTTGGAAAAATAGTGTATTTTTTGTAATATGTGAAGGAAATATGATTTATTTCCGTGATAAATATATTTTGTCAAATGACAAAATTAATTATGAGTTTGTGTTTAGCTCCATGAGAACTTTGAGATAATGTATTTATTTGTCCAATTTTGTGTTTTGATGAATAAGACTTTAAGACTTGAAATTGGGAAATTATTTATCTCATTTGAACTAGAATGTCAAGTGACTAGTTCATCTTATTTGAACTAGAATATCAATTGAATAGCTTATCTCTAAATTAATTAAAGATTATGGATTAAGCTTATCCTTTAAGGGCAAACCCCGTACCTATTCTATGCAGGTTTTCTACTGTTGGACTTTATCACCAAATTCCTCATAATTTCTTTCATGTGGGGAATTGTTGGAAAAATAGTGTATTTTTTGTAATATGTGAAGGAAAAATGATTTATTTCCGTGATAAATATATTTTGTCAAATGATAAAATTAATTATGAGTTTGTGTTTAGCTCCATGAGAACTTTGAGATAATGTATTTATTTGTCCAATTTTGTGTTTGGATTAATAAGACTTTAAGACTTGAAATTGGGAAATTATTTATCCCATTTGAACTAGAATGTCAAGTGACTAGTTCTAGAATGTCAAGTGACTAGTTCATCTTATTTGAACTAAAATGTCAATTAACTAGCTTATCTCTAAATTAATTAAGGATTATGGATTAAGCTTATTAGTTTGTGTTTAGCTCCATGAGAAGTTTGGACTATAAAATGAGCAACAAACCATTTGTGAAAAAACAAGAAAAGAACAACAAAAGATATTAGGAATATTGTATATTCCAAGAATATTGTAAATATCTCTTAGATATTACTTACCAATATTAGAGATTGTGTATATCAATTAGGAGATTTATATCTTGTTGACCAAGTTAGATTAGTCTAGAATGTTCCATGTAACCCTATAAATATGTAACATATTGTTCATTAATAAATTGAGTCTTTCATACAATATTATTCGAGTCTCTCATATCAATTCTCTCTCTCCATGTATGATTGGCTCCGACTATCTCTTTCTCTAATCCTTGACACAAAAGAGCAAGAGGATGATACACAATTCCAACAATACTCACATACTCTCTTGTTGCATTTTTGATCATCTCTTCCTTTCGCCTCCTGCATTTCATATCAATAGGTGATACTGTCCGGGAATTTATTCAGTTGGCCGGAGTCTCATAGTGCTGAAAAGCATCTGGTTCGTGCGAGTTATCCTGGGAGATTAGCGTCCAATGACAACCTCAAGCACTCACGGTGAGGGGACGAATAAGTCTTAAGGACAGTGTGTTTAACACACGGCTCGGCACAAAGAAGCTATTATCGGTTTTGGTTTGCTATTCTCAATTTCTGTTTTAATTTAATTTGCTGTTTTAATTCTATTTAGTATTTTATTCTGTAATTTCGAGTTCTCTTTTGTAGAATTTTCCTAACACCCGAATGGGGCGGTCTCCGTTGCCGTAAGACTCTCTCAGTGATTCTTCTTATACTAGCGGGTAACCCGTGCTCTGCACGGGAAACCAATACTATGTCTTAAAAAATATTTTAACTAAAGTTAACTAATATAGTAATAATCATTTTAACTAATACTATTAATAATAAAAATTAATCTATATGATTACTATTATTATAATAACTATTATAATTAATTAATACCATTGATAGTAATAGTTAATACATATATTAATAGCAATGATTAGTCTATATAATAATAATTATTAATATAATTATTATAATAAAATAATATTATTAACAGTAATAGTTAATTGATATAGTAACTATTATGATTAATTAATATTAAAAATTAATAATCTAACTTATATAATAACTATTATAATTAATTAATAATCTAACTTATATAATAATTATTAATAGTAAAAAATAACTTATAAAGTAACTATTATGGTTAACTAATACTATTAATAGTAATAATTAACTATATAGTAACTATTATAGTTAACTAATACTATTAATAGTAATAGTTAACTAATATAGTGACTATTATAGTTAACTAATACTATTAATAGTAATATTTAACTTGTATTGTAACTAATATTGTTAACTAATACTATTAATAGTAATAGTTAACTAATATAGTTAACTATAATAGTAACTATTATAGTTAACTAATACTATTAATAGTAACATTTAACTTGTATTGTAACTAATACTATTAATAGTAATAGTTAACTAATATAGTTAACTATAATAGTAACTATTACTAATAAGAGTAATAGTTAACTATAATGGTTAACTATTATAGTTAACTATTACTAATAATAGTAATAGTTACTATAATAGTTAACTATTATAGTTACCCTTTTAGTAACTATTATTATTAGCTAATAGTATTAGCTAATGAAAAGTCACTTATTTATTAAGGCCCGTTTGTCGCAGCTGATGACTTTTGGCTGATGGCTGATGACTTTTGGCTGAATGACTTATGGCTTATTGTCAGAATACTGTTTGTTTTGACTGATTTGAAAATGCTTATGAGCTGTCTTAAGCTAATTATGACTGTTTGTTGAAAAAGCTAAAAAATGGCTGAATATAATACAAATACCAAAATAACCCTCATATATAAATAAACACATAGTAATTATAATATAATATATTTGTATAACTATTATTATCTAATTACAATTATTTAATTGTTATAATTATTAATGATTATATATTCATAATAATCATAATTATACAAAAATTAATATTATATATAATTTTATTAAGTATATATTAATAATGATAAAATAATATTAATAATTTTATTAAGTATATATTAATAATGATAAAATAATATTAATAATAGTAATATAGTTTTAATAATATGATGATTATATAATATTAATAATATAATTATAGTAATAATAATAATACTAATAATAATATAAGATAATAATAATTTTTAATAATTTTTATTATTATTAATTTTATAATGATAATAATAACACAATTGTAATAATAATATATTTAAGATTATATAATTATAATAATATAATCATAAAATAATAAAATTATTATTACTATTATTATTATTATTATTTTTATTATTATTATTAGTATTATTATTATTATTATTATTATTATTATTATTATTATTATTATTATTATGTAACTAACTTATATAAATCATACATAGAAAATGAAGAGTATTATTGACTTACCAAAAGTGATGAAACTTCCATATTGTCAATAAGCCAAGAAAAGCATGATTTTTCTAGCTTTTTAGCTTTTACTTATTTATGCTTTGAGGGACTTGTACTTGACTTATTGGCTTTTAGCTTATAAGTGAAAACAAACACTACTAAAATAGCTTATTTTAAGTCAAAAGCCATAAGCCAACCCAAATAAGTGAAAACAAACATGCACTTAGTATGTTGTTGATGTGGCTTCTCCAAATGCAAGTTTTCTCCATTGTTTGTCCACATGTCAATACCATAGCTCTTTTGACCAACTTTAATATATATATATATAGATTTTCTCCGCTCCACAACAATTGTTCCAATTAACATGACAAACTTTTGAAAATATGATTATTTATTTTGAAATGAGAAAAGGATATTATCTCCGATAATAAATACCAAGTTTTTTATTTTATTTAATATTAACACCCGTATGCTAAAGATATGGATGCACAAACCATCATTTTTCAAAGGTTTTGCTGGAAAGAAGAGAGTGCAACACAACAATAGAAGCTGGAAATTTAAAAACAAAAATATTGGTTCTAATTTTTTGAACGAAAATATTAATTATGCTTATATATAAATAAGATTGATGAACGAAATAGTTTTTAGTTACAACCGATGTCATTCTTTCTCGAGCCATAATGGCAAAAAGGTAAATAATATTTGCCTGTCCCAAAACGTGAACTGTTCCTCTCCATGCTTGGTAGTAGGTATTACCTCCGTCTTAAAATGAATGTCCACATTTGTATATTTATTTGGGACGGAGGTCATATTTAAATGTGATGCTGATTATCTAGAGTAAATGATGCTGGAAATTGATAGCCGTTGAACCTATTCGAAAACAAAATCAGAAGCCACAAACAATTTACTAGATTCAGATTGTTTGAAAATATAGCTGACAATGAACATGGTAAGAGAGATGTAAAGAAAAATGTTCACCATTGCTTAATCAGTTGAATAAATATACAGGAAGCACTTGTCAAACAAACCTAAATTTAGAAAACTCTTAGCATCAAATTACCAAATACAATTACAGTAAATTACATGTAGTACATATTGGCTCCTTTTTAACTTTTATTAAATAATGAAGTACATCGTTGGCCTACTCTGAATGAAGATAAACCCAAACCTGTGTCGGATGATTTGCATGATAAATCTTCACAACCTGATGACAAGCTAGTACAAAATCACTCTTCTTCTTATATACTCCATCCGTCCCAAAACGATGTTCTTATATCCACATTAGTGTCAAGTTCTAAATGAATAAAATTAAGCTTACGTCGATAATTAAATGAATAAAATTAAGCTTAGCAACGGAGCCATTATCCAGGTCTACACGGCCCCGTTAATCTTCTCCCTCTCACGTTTTACTCCCCCCATTCCTTGCGTCCATGTAAAAACTCAATCCCTCCGAAAATGAAAATGGAGTGACTGGCCCCCCGGGTCCACTCTCCCCTCCAATTTCCCTCTCAAATCATCAAAATTAGGGTTCATGAAATTTATTTAGCAATGGCTTCCGAAGATATTGGATTAGCCCCTCATGGTCTGAACCCTCAGCTCGTTTTCCAAGACCCCCCAAACAACACCAACAATTTAGGTTTCCGCTGCGCTACCGGTGTCCCTGCCGCCGGTGATCCTGGCCCCAAAGCTACGCGCGACCTAACATCCTTATACTTCCAACCTCAACGAACCCCCGACTTCCGCCGCAATATTTATGACTCCGCTTCCGCTCCCGACCACAGAACTATACAGAATTGGAACCGGAGTGGTCGGGACTCCACTTCTCCGAGCGGCGATGAATCGGACGGGGATGAAGAAGATGAAGAAGAAGATGAAGACGAAGACGAAGACGATGGCGATGTTGCTCACAGACTTGGCGATAGCAGTAATAAGAACAACAGCAGAACTACAAGCGGACATAATGGTGAGAAAATTGGGAATGGGAAACTAAATCACATTTCAACTTTTGGTAAGGAAACTTTCTGTTATTTTCTTAATTCCCTTTTGAGACGATTTCGTCAAAACAGTTAGCTTAGAATTGTACATTTCGCTTTCCCTCTGTAGTTCTGAAAATAGCTTCAGTGATATTTTCCGGAATGAGTTTCACATTAAATGAAAAGAGATTTATTTTTCTGTCGATTAGGTTCAAGCAGGGAAATAGTGATGAAGGAAGCTATCACTATGCCATCTGAAAATGATGCTAATGATGCCAGAGCAAGTAATTCTAACGAGAATCATCAGCAAGGACGAGTGAGTCAATACCAAAATGCGATCACAATTGCAGACCCTGATGGCGAATTGTATTATTCTCAGTATCTACAGGGGTCAGAGGCCTCAGCTGCTGGGCACAAAGATATGTTGGTTGAAAATGTTTGCGGGTTCAGCGGAAGAAAGGATTTTTCATACTCATGTGACGCGGGAGATTCATTGAGGGCGATTCTCTCTGATCCTTTAACGTAAGTTTCTTTGAAATCCTTTCTGGAGATTTGTCGTCACATGTTTTTTTTTTTTTTTTGAAGGCTTTGTCGTCACATGTTGATTTGTGCTTTGTGAGATCCATCGGGATAGTGTAATTCAGTGTTGTTCTTGGGGGTGTTTTTAATAATTATCGTTTTTTTCATATTGTTGCTCAAGAAAAGGTTTTACCTAATAATTGTTTCTGCTCTTATAGTGAAGCATAACCCATAACCTAACTTGCAGTTATGTAGCTTTTGTTGTTTCTATGTTGTTATTGTCCGTTCGAAATTTATCGTAATCTTGTGAGAATAGGTGTGATAGTAGTTGAACAGTTCAGTTATCACTTTTTAGGTGGTGGGAGAAGTTTACTATTACACTGTACTAAACACTGAATTTAGCGAGCGTCGTCGTATCTTTCAATGAGCTTCAGGAAGCTACATGGATTCTAGAAAGCTCAAATACTTGTAACAAAAATAGGACTAGGTTTGAACGGGTGCATCTATGATTCTATGCACACCAGGACCAGGAAGCTAAATGGATTCTAGAAAGCTCAAATACTTGTAACAAAAATAGGACTAGGTTTGAACGGGTTAATCTATACACTCCAGGGCCGACCCCGAGCATGAGCGAATTGAGCGACCGCTCAGGGCCTCCAAGTTTGGAGGGCCTATTTTCATAGTATTTTTTTCCTAAACTAGCATTGTATTTGGGCTAGTCTGCTAATTTAATCCAATTATAGAATAAACAATTTGTAGGTCTTTCACGGCAAGTTCAATTAGACAATAAATACTATTTTTTAGATTCATTTCCATGACCATCAGACGTCGACAACTACGAGGAGTCGCAAGCCATTAATGCCTCGTTATGAAGTTCTTAAAGAATGTTAGATGGACAATCGTTTTCAAATAAAGAAGTTTGATAATTGCTTGTAAGTTTAGTACTTCATTTGTTAGAAAATGAATCTAATCTAATATTATTATGATATACTCCCTCCGTCCCATTGTAATCTACAAAAATTACCATATTCGGTGTCTTACTTTAATCTACGAAATCCTAAAATGGAAACTTTAAAATAATGGGGCCCACTTGTCATACTCACAACAACCACCCACTTACTGTTCTGTACCCCACTTTCTCTCTCCTACCCAACTATCTACACTCACAACACATCACCTTTTCCCCATTTTCCTTGATTCTTGTGCCCAACCCCATTTTTGTAAAATAAAGTGCCACGGAGGTAGTATAATTGTTTTTCATTTTTTGTGTTAAATGTAATGGCCTAACTTTCAATTCTGAACAGGGCATCTAAAACAAATAATCTATTAAACAATCAAACAATTTAAACACAAATAAAAAAATAATAAAAAAAAGTTAAATTCTTACCTCAACGACCACATAATCACTGAATCGGAATTTTAGAATTGGAAGCGTGACTGCTGTAACTCTCTTTTCCAGTAACAATTTCGTTTTTTTAAAACTATTGCGTTTTTGGCTAGGGTTTTATATGGAATTAAGGAAATAGAATTTCCCTAGGGAATTAGGAAATCCATCACGGCTTTGATTTAGAGTGTGGGCTTGTGCTTGTTATTAGTATGTATTAGGTTGCAACTTAAACACTTTGGGCCAATGAAAACTATATTTGTGTCAGCCATTATAATTACAAATGAGCTACTATATAACAACAACAACAACAACAACAAAGCCTTAGTCCCAAAATAATTTGGGGTCGGCTAACATGAATCCTCATATGTCATCGTGATAAAAGGAAGAGAGAGAGAGAGAGAGAGAGAGAGAGAGAGAGAGAGAGAGAAAAGATGGAGAAAATAAAATAAATAAATAAATAAATATTAATAATAAAAAGTACAATCAACCCCCATCATTCACATGAATTTTCGCCCTCCACTCCGGCCTCTTCAACGCCACATCTTTATTCACTCCGAGTAAACTCATATCATTTTCAATCACCTTAATCCAAGTTTGCTTGGGTCTTCCCCTACCCCTCGCCATTTTATCACTTCTCCACTCTTCAGGCCTCCTAACCGGTGCATCACTCGGTCTCCGTCTCACATGACCAAACCACCATAGACGATGCTCCCTCATTTTATCCTCAATGGGCGCAACTCCTACTTTACCCCTGATCACCTCATTTCTCAATCGATCTTTTCTTGTATGCCCACACATCCATCATAGCATACGCATCTCCGCTACATTCATCTTATGAATATGACACTGTTTCACGGCCCAACATTCAGTGCCATAAAGCAGTGCAGGCCTAATTGCTGTACGATAGAATTTTCCCTTTAATCTATTTGGCATGCCACGATCACAAAGAAACCCTGTGGCACTCTTCCACTTCAACCAACCTGCTTTAATCCTATGAGCCACATCTCCATCCAATTCTCCATCTTTTTGGATAATAGATCCAAGATAGCGAAAGAACTCGGAAGCTTGGACAATCTTTCCATCGAATGTGATCACTCCCGCCTCTCTGCTTCCAACTTTGCTAAATTTACACTCCATATATTCAGTCTTGCTTCTGCTTAACCTAAAACCTCGAGATTCCAAAGTGTCTCCACAACTCCAATTTACTTTCAACATCTTCTTTTGTCTCATCAATCAGCACAATATCATCTGCGAACAACATACACCATGGAATATCATCTTGGATTGACCTCGTCACTTCGTCCATTATCAGGGCAAAGAGAAAGGGACTAAGTGCAGAGCCTTGATGCACTCCAATCGTGATAGGGAACTCTTCTGTCTTCCCAACGCTTGTCCGTACACTAGTACTAACTCCATTATGCATGTCCTTGATAATATCAATATATTTCTTTGAAACGCCTTTCTTTACTAAAGCCCACCAAAGTACCTCTCTTGGCACTTTATCATACGCCTTCTCCAAATCAATGAAAACCATATGCAAATCTTTCTTTTTATCTCGATATTTCTCCATGATTTGTCTCATAAGATAGATTGCGTCCATAGTCGATCTGCCGGGCATAAATCCAAATTGGTTATCCGAAATATTCACATTTTTTCTTAGCCGTTGTGCAATCACTCTTTCCCAAAGTTTCATAGTATGGCTCATTAGTTTGATCCCTCGATAGTTGGCACAATCTTGGACATCACCTTTGCTCTTATACAAAGGGATTTAGAGTACTTTTTCGCCACTCAATGGCATTGTGTTACTTCTCCATATCTTGTTGAATAGTATTGTTAACCAATTTATTCCCCTCTCCCCAAAACATCTCCACACCTCAATTGGTATTCCATCCGGCGCTACGGCTTTCTTTAATCCCATCTTTTTCATCGCCATTTCCACTTCACCCTTTTGAATTCGCCGCATAAAATCTCGATTAATCATACTTGAAGGGATAGTTATATCTCCAATATCCTGCTCTTGATTGCCATTAAACAAGGTATTGAAATACGAACTCCACCTATCTTTTATCTCTTTATCCCCGACCAACACTCTTTGGTCTGCATCCTTCACACATTTAACTCTCCCAATGTCTCGTGTCCTCTTATCCCTCATACGAGCAAGTCTATATATGTCTTTTTCCCCTTCTTTTGTATCCAATCTATCATAAAGTTTCTGATTCACCTTTGCTCTTGCATCTTTTACTGTTTTCGTTGCTTCTCTTCTAGCCTCCTTATACCTCTCATAGTTCTCCTCACTCCTGCATTTTCCCAATAATTTATAGCATTCTCGCTTGCTCTTTATCGCTTGCTTTACTTCCTCGTTCCACCATGATGTGTCCTTACTTGGTGGCACACTTCCTTTAGATTCTCCAAGGACTTCTCTCGCCACCTCCTTTTGGTATGCTCCATCTTAGTCCAGGTCGAATCTATATCCATATCCTCCATATTACCCGACCAAATACCAGTAGTGTCCATCTTAGCTAGAAATCTCTGTTGATTCTCCCCTTGAAGCCTCCACCACTTGATTCTAGGTTCTACTATATAAGAGGGGGGAAATTTGGGGTCCCCAAAATTTACACATTTTTTGGGGGCCCTAGTCAGTCGACTCATTGGACTTGAAGCTGGGCCGGCTCTGCATTTAGGGACAGAGGGAGTAGTTTTTTCTTTCAATGGCACAGCTTTCAGAACCGTATCATAAATACTGGTTGAATAGAAATTGAACCACATAGTGGTTTGGCTATGAAATTGGGTACAAATATGCAATTAAAATAAGCAAATCTAAATCAAATTTAGAGGGTGTGGTTTATTCAAGCTAGAAGTTGAACCTATAATTCCATAAATAATATAGGGGTGTGCCTTTGCATAAATTCCTCTTTGGCAGTTTACTAACGGACTCACTACTGCCTATGCCAGGCCAAAAATCAGATTGCTTTTGAAAATCACAGGTAAAACCAAGTTTTGTATTGCACTTCGGAAGCGAATACTGTCTTGTATAAAACCTGCTGATCTTCCAAGGCAACCCTATTGAAATTGATGCAGATGTTAACATCAATTGGTATTGCATATCATAAAATAAAAATAAAAGCTCAAATGGCATTAAATTGTTTTGGTAGTCAGTGCGAGTAATGATAAAAACTATAAGAGTATAGTAGAAAATAATTAATCATCCTCTCATGTCCATTAGGAGATCTGAATATTTGTCTAAATCTTTTCTTTATGTGGGCACTGTTTTTTTTTTTTTTTTTTTTGGACTTTCTGCAAGTTACAACTGCTCAACCTGATTATCTATGCTTGTTAATGGAGAAATGTGAACAACCCACGGTTTATCACCGATATATAAACTTGCAGTAAAGTGAATCTTCCTTTTACTTTTTCATGTTGTAGTCTGAGGCTCTGAGCCTATGTTAGAGATATTGCTTTGGAGTTGATATCGGAGCGTTAACCCTATTAACTGTTTCTGATGATTACTAGTATTTGTTAGTAGGGGGACTTGTTTAGTCATTTTGCCTTGCAGTAAGAATGCTTAATGAGTGGGATAAAATCGGTAAATTGTTGATTCTTTCCAGTTTAGATGGCTTATTGGTACTCTTGCGGTGGCAATTTGTTATTTTGTATCAAGCCACTTCCAGATTCTTTTTCTAATTATGTATAATCAACCCATTTATTGTGTGTTTTTACTCTTTCTACCAGAGGAGCGCTGATGGATGATGCTATGATATTGCCTTGTGGACATTCTTTTGGTGCTGGCGGAATGCAGCATGTTATTAATATGGTACTTTTAAGACCTCATTGTTGTTATGTTGATAGGCTCCAAATAGCTTATTATTACTATGCTGTGCTTATGCTATTTCTGCTGGTGGCAATGTACAACCTGATGAGTACAGGGGAGAGAGAGAGACCAGATTATTTCATTAGAGGCGTTTGAGTTGCCATTTATATCCTGTATCATGTGTGCAATTCATTTGTAGATTTTTTGTGGCCGTCTTTGGAACCCTCTTTACTTCTTTCGGTCTTTCCTTCATCTCAAAATCTCGTGTGCAGTTAAAGGACTGCAAGGAAACATAATCTGCTTATATGCCAAATTCTCTGATAATTTTTTTAATTACAATGAATGCTTTCATAGACTTTGAAGCCTTGCGATCCCTGATCGTTTGTTTTAGCTGAATATATACTTCTTTTATCTAAATTAAGAGAAAGTAGGAGTTATTTTAAGATCTTCAACAAACGACCAAAAGGATAGAAAACAACCTTACACGTGTTCATCCCAGTTACTCTCTCAGTCCCAAAATAAATGTCACACTTTCCATTTTGGTACGTCTCAGAATAAATCATAGTTATCAAAAGCCCGCCTAGGTGCGCCTAGGCCCCGGGCACACCTTTTGCGCCTTGGTGCGCCTTGGGCCTTTAATAACTATGGGACGCACTATAGTTATCAAAAGCGCGCCTAGGCTCCGGGCACACCTTTTGCGCCTTGGTGCGCCTTGGGCCTTTAATAACTATGGAATAAATGTCGCATTTCTAAATTAGGAAAGAGTCTTAGTGCAATTTTATGAATGTACATGCAATGTACAAATAAGTAAAGCATGTTTCTTAAAATGGTTGACAAGTCATCTGTGACATTATTTTGGGACGGAGGGAGTAGTATATCAGTCGGGTTAAGGCTGTGAGAGTCGACCTGAGAACTCCAAAGTGTTACAAGACCTTACTTGTGGGGTGAGAAAAATTCGAGCAATGACAAGTCATCAAGATTATGACAGAATGAGAAATTCAGGACATTCATTGTGTTCTCGCTGAAATATATATATATATATATATATATATATATATATATATATATATATATATATATGAAAAAGCCTTGTGAAGGAAACACAAATGGAAATGCCTTGCAGGTTGGCTGCTTGAAATTAGCCCCTCATCAATTTGATGTACAACTTTTGCTGCCAAGTTAGAAAAAAGAGAGGATATTTTGTTGTGACAGTTGGTTATAAAGTAACAATACCCAATTTAAACATAATTAGCCTGTTACTTAAGAAGACAGATTATTTAAGCAAGGCAGTAAAACCAAGTAGCACCGGCTGTTACATCGCTATGTAGAAGCACACTGATGCAAAGTGTCAGGTTTTGGAATATTCCACATGCTTTCATATCACATACTCCCTCCGTTCCATAACAATGTGCACAAACTTCCTTTTGGGTGTATAACGTTTGTTAGCTCTACAACCCACTTATAGTCTCTCTCCTAATTCTTTCCATAAATATTTCATTACTCACTTACCTGTTTAGAAGTTTAAGATATTGCACTTGGGGTTGGTCATTACTCTATTAATCTTGCATTCTTGATTTTACATAATGCATTTTTCAGAAAGCTTGCTGCACTTGTTCGCAACCAGTATCAGAAGGCGCTGTTGCTCCAAATCTCTGTAAGATTTTTACTAATTGCTTCTGAAGAATTTACATCCACATTCTATGAGTTTGAATTTTTCACATTGCTAGCTTTTACTAACAGCTGGATTTGTATACCGCAATAGGGTGACAATAGTCCAAAGCATGATAAACTAAAGTAAATTGTACAACAGTCCAAAGCATGATAAAAAAAAAAAAAAAAAGTAATGGGTGACCCATATATAGTAAATTGTCACCCCGACTTGAGGTGCTACATTGTTAGTTATAGTTGAACTGCGGTGATGTAAAGAAAGCACCAGCAGTTCTAATAGGAGCTGTCTTGATTAGAATGTGGAGATGAGTGAAAGTAGTAGCTGACCTAGTATTATACTCCCTCCGTCCCAAAAAGTTGGTCCCATTTTTTTGATGTTAGTTTGAATGAAACTTGAGCAATAATTCGGGTTACTTTTAATTATCCTAATGAAAATCTAAAACTTGTTATTGATACACCATTATAAATATTATCAATAATAATTTTTATATTCTCATTAGTACAATTAATGTAACCTAAAGTATTGCTCAAAGTTCATTCAAACTAACAATGAAAAAGAGGGACTGACTTTCCGGGACGGAGGGAGTATTTGTACAAAATCAATTCATTTATTTCTCAACTTTCATGGTTCTTTCTTGGTCTACTGGTATAGCTCTTCGATCTGCTGTTCAGGCATTTCGGCGTGAAGAAGAGTCTCAAGTTAATCGTGCATCAAAAAGAAGAAGAGAGAGGTTTGATCAGGTGTGTTTTTCCTCACTAGCTTTAAAAAACTGAAACCATTTACGAACATATGCAGCAAGGAGAATTGTTGTTACTTGTTGGTTTTATGCGATGGAAGCTTATATTCTGTGTCATGCAGGGCAAGAGTAGCTTTGGCGATTCAACACTCATAGACAACCAAAGGGGGAGGGGCGTTCAGTTCCCATTTGTTGTAACTGATAGGGTGATTATAAAGGTCAGTCAGACTTGCTAGTTTCTGTAAAAAAAAAAAAAAAACATCATTATACACAATCAATAACCACAAACAAATAATTGAATCAGGGTAATAAGAGGACGCCACAGCGTTTTGTTGGTCGCGAGGCTGTTGTAACCACTCAATGCTTAAATGGATGGTGAGTCATATTTCTGCTGGTTTTCTACTGTCAAGCATTTTTCTTGGTTTGTACCCTTTCAACAGAAAATTGATGGTCCTTGTAATTGTTTGCTCCCATTTTGCAATACTTCATTTCGCATTGTTCTTTTTCTCCATTAATTCAATTTATTTATTGTTCACCTATGTTCTTATTTTATATATTTGGCTGATGCAACTAATCACTTGGATTTATCCCCTAGTCGGCAACTGAAAAGAAGATATGGCAATCGCGTCATAATTTTATATCGTTCTTGTGTGTAAATGTGATGATGTTATTTGAATCTTGTTCGAGTAATATTTGGTCGCATAATTCTCCTTTGTAGAACACAAACAGGTAATTCACATCTTAATTTGGAGGCACAGTCCAAGTAAAATTATGTTTTGTTTTCTGTAGTCTTTAGAGATGATATCATTTCCGTTATGTTTTTCCGTTTTATTAGGGAAAATAGATTTGAGTTTACTGATAGAGTAGTGCATGGACATGGACAGGTACGTGGTGAAGACATTGGACAATGCAGAGAGCGTGAAACTGCAATATCGCTCACTTGCTAAACTTGCAGAGAGACAATCCAACAACCTCAAAACCAGCTTTGAGTCGGGAGATAAAAGATATTTACAAGCTGGGAAACATATAATCTGATTTGAGGTTGGTGAGGATAAGTGAGTATATTGTTTGTTGTAATCCTCCAGTGCTTACGTAGGAAAGGAAAAAAGGTGTTGTCTTGTATACAGACAGAGGGATGGAAGAAAAAAAAAGGTTTGTAGATTGTAATTTTGAGAGATGAGTAGTTAGTTGTGTGTATAGTAATACAGTAGTTTTTTGTTGCCTAAGCAGCCAACTTATAGAGTAAGTAGTTATTTGATAGAGAGAGAGAGAGAGAGAGAGAGGAGTATTATAATATGTAATGAGTGTCACTTGTAAAAGATTGTTTTAAAGAGTTGGAAAGCACCAAAGTTTAATACTCGGTCTCAGTTTGACTATGAGTATCATTTGGGGACGGAGGGAGTTGTATCTGTTAGTTTCTTTGGCACAAGGAATACTCTCAAAGGAGTTTGATAATGGGACCAGTTCAGAACTTGAACAACATTTTGGCACTGATGCCACATTTCTCTCTCTGTCCCCAAAAATGACGTTCCAACTTTGTTAGTTGTCATTTAAATGAAATGTAACCAACTAATTTAGTCTGCTTAAGCATTTTATATAAATCAAAAAAATTATTTTAGTGGTATATAAACAAGAGGTAGGTAAAACAACGTGTGCTCTCGTAGCTCAGTTGGCTCTCAACGAGAGCACCGTCATTTATTTGATAAAATCATTTTCATTTTTTATTGATCAACTTTTTTTTTAAAAAAAAAAGGATAAATAAATGATACACCAATAATCACCAGTTGTATTTGTTGAGGTCTGAGAAAGTTATGGTGAATTTCCGTTTCTTTCAAATACCAAAAATTGTTTCACAGAAGCCGAGTCCACAGCATAAATTGTAGGCGTCATATGATAATGACATGGTAGAAAGAAGCCAAAGCTTAACTCATCACAATTTTTTTGCTTTAATATTACGAGTTACTTGGGACCATAAAATGGCGGCAAATAAATCAACAAATATTCCCCCTTCAATCCACACTTGTTTAGGGTCATCAAGATGGAACGTTTATATACAAGGAACAAGATTTAAATGATAAAATTAAATCAACAAACACGGGAAACGAACCCCTTATTAGATGTCCTGATAATCGAGGTTAAAAGCAATGGCCTCTCTATAAATCAGCTCCTTCATCTGTTCCTCCGACAGTGCGTGTTGCTCAAAATCAAAGTTAAATGGGCTATTGCATATTGGCTCATCACTTACGTCGTGGAGTGATGTTAAGTAAGGATGATCTAGCGCCCCTTCAACTGAAACACCAACAATATCAATCAATCAATCTATAATTGATCAAGTGAAAGGCCACATAGATAGATGAAAAGACAACATGAGTCAACGTTGAATTATGGAGTGTTTTGTAGAAAAGTATGCTAGCAAATAGGAGTATACTGCAGGGACAAGTACCCTGTCATATTAATTTAGAAAAATAATAATCAAAAACATAAAAGTCAAATTCATTATTTACAAGTTATTAACAAAAGAGGTCACCTACAACATGAAGATAGCGAGCAGTGGACTGGTGGTAAAACATAAAGCATTAGCAAATCTTCAGAAGAGGGATGATGAGCCGAAGCCCACAAAGAGATTTTGCACTAGAGTGATCAGTGGGCTCAGAAAGTAGAATAGGAGAGGGGATATTATTAAAAAAGGCCACTAGTTTCTCCAACTCCTTGTTGTTAAGGTCTAAAAGAACAAATGTATGTTCCAAGCGTGGGCCTCGCCTCACCAAAAACAGGAGCCAGAGATAGGGGCATCACGGATAGAAAGAAAGTCTCCAAGTCGCTTGAGGTTAGGAAAAGAAATGAATGGTCATCTCCAATCAAGTGATCCCACCAAAAAGAAACTGCATCAACAAATCGTTCCCAACATGAAAACGCCAAAACGACTATGACGAAGAAAGAAAAGGTGAGAACAGTGGTTAACAAATTTCAATGAACTTGCAAAGGTTGTCGAGGGACCAATAGTTGCATTCCAACCTATACTTTGAAGTCCAAATATGCTCTTGATGAGTCTAGGCCAAAGGCAACAAAATTATCAAGAACATGCCGGACACCTTCTCCACCACCAGTCCCAAGGCCTCACCACAACGGGGTCTACCCCGCCAAGGAACCCCAGGATAGCTAAAAGGCCAAGTGTTGATGGGTCAACTCATCAGAGAAGTATACTCACCAAAAACCACACCATATAGATTAATACCAGCGAACCCAAATTTTGACAAATACTCTTCAACATGGAGGGTGTCTCAAAATTTAGCAAAAACAGGAAAACAGTTTTTTTTCAATCACTTGGTTCCTATACCCCCGCCGAGGAAACGATCAGTGTAATTGGAAAATAGGACGTAGAAAACTGACCAAACCACCCTTTATCCCACTTCTCACCTCTTGTTACCAATATGCTCGAGAAGAGTACCACAACCCTAAAAATGGAGAACCACTTATCTATGATCTGAAGCCTTAATCCCCCTTTCTGCCTCGCTCATAACAATAGCCCACAAGGAGGAAACAGAAAGCACCTGAAACCCAGCTTCTTCCTCTCCGGCCAAAATTGTATTTATCATTGCATATTCCAATACACACCATTTTAACTTGTTATATCCCTTCTCAAAATCAGTCTGAAACCCCCTTCCCCCCCCCCCCCCCCCCCCCTCAGTCAAATGCGTAATCACTTCAACCCCATCAGACAATTAACATGATATATATGGCCGTCCTGAAACCACTTTGTACCATGCGCTAATCAACTTGCAACAAAAGCATATTTATAAGACGCATGCACTTTTCAACAACTTAATTACGCAACCAAAATTTGGTAATTGATGTATTAACATCAAAAGCACATATTGGGTGCTAAGAAACGTTTCTCACCTGTAATTCTCCGCCTAGGATCAAATGTTAGCATTTTCTCAATGAGATCAATTGCAGCAGGATGAACTTGGGGAAACTTTTCGGTAAATGACTGCCGACGGTAAGGAGGGAGTTGCCGAATGTATCTCTTTGCATTCTCGTTTAGATACTCTAATTCAACTTCTGAAGGAGTGCCAATCAGCTGCAAGAATTGATCATGTTAAAGGTAAACAAAATGCTGGCCACTAGTTAAATACATTGATTAAGCGATGTAAAATAAAACGGACATGGTGTGTCCATGCAAGATATGTTCATTGTACATAAACTAGTTAAGTGGCGACCATAATATCCAACTTCTCATGGTGCAAGTGTTCACCTATTGCAGGAAATTACACATTGTCCAATACTTTCCAGCTAGCACATAGAATAGGAGGGGTATTAACCAATCACACTTAATTACTCGATCTAAATATGTTAAAAGCCACGAGCAGGTATAATACTAGGCTTATTCTACATTCTTTACACCAAAATGCCAGCTTACATCGAAGCCCTTGTCAACTGCTCCGGAAAATGTGATGAAGGGTATTCAGTAAGCTTATTCTACACACCACTGGTTTTGGAATTCTAAAAGTTGGATACAAGAACTATGATTCTAAAGTTAGAATGTGGGTTAATCCCACAAAACAAAAACAAAAAGAATGACAAAAGACATGAATTTGTGTAAAAGTGCTCTCAACCTCACAACAGAAATGCATCAGCCATACGCCTTCAGCATAAGGCATGTTACATGACTAGCACTTTCTAGGTTCCTCGAAACTGTGATGCCCGGACTCTCCAATTTACCTCACCGTACCCATGTCGACGCGACACGACATGGGTGTGGGTGTGGGTGTGGGTGTTGGCTATTTAAACTACATTTGGTGTAAAATCTTAAAACTTTGGAGGATCCGACACTCGGATCCGTGTCCGTGTCCGTGTCCGTGTCTCGTACCCGAGTCCGAGCATCATAGCCTCGAAGTCATTCCGTGCCATCTACCTCGCTAAGAAAGAGACACCATATGTGTGCATAGTTATGAACATAAATATCCCTTATTGAATGTGACAGGTATTTGACCCCCAAAGAGCTCGTCTGCAAGTCTATTTATTAACATCAGCGTCAAAACCAAGTTGGATCAGCCACACAGCATACTAAAGCCCATTTTGACGACGGTGAGTTAATGAATCACGCTGTTGCCAATGAATCCTCATTATATATGAATAAACATGCTAGCAATTCTACCCAATCAACCTATAATGGAACCATACAAATTTAAGAAGCTGTAATATAAGATAACCATGTTATTTTATTACTTTCGGATGTCTGTGAGGTGCCATACCTTCTGGTGAAATTCAGACATAGGTCAGTTCATGATTACATGAATTTATCTTGTTTCTATACTTGTAAGGATTTTGAGTGAAAGGAAAACAATTCACAAGGTAATTGAAGAAGTTAAACGAGCGACATAGTTTTCCTGCCTGATTTTGCACCATCACTATATATATAACATGTGAAACACATGGAGAAACGGGTTAATTGATAGTTCAGTCTAGCAACAGTAAATTACAATTGTTACAAGCACACAAAGGCAAGTTCTTTTATGTTGACAATTATTAAGGCTTTATATACATAGCTGTTTACATATCTGCTTAACCTTTTAAATGAGTTGCTGACCTAACATGGTATAAGAGCTCTGAATTGCCAAGGTCTTGGAATCGAGTCATTTCACTGGCATTTGTTACCCAAAGTATTGTAAGTGCCTGTGTTTTTTGCTATCATGCTTGGTTGCCAAATAAATAATGTTAGTTAATCTCCAAGTGTTTGGGCGCGGTCAAACGTTAGAGGGAGTGTTTATGGCTTGCTATATAGAGTTGAGTCCATATCTAACAACCTATGGTTTTTGATGAGTTGGTAATGTAACAACGCATATATATATATTAAAGTGAATATTTCTGAGACGGAGGGACTATATGGTTTTGCAGAGAGAGATTACGAGATGCAAAATTAAGTAAACTAAACTACAAAGAACTGAAGCGGGACTTACGATCTTCAGGACTATAATGCTGACCAGCAACGGATAAATATGTAAACAATAGGTTATGAAAGCAAAAAATAATTACAATTGTAGGAGGGTAGTCCTACGGGGTTGTATTAGGGTTTATGAGGTGGTAGAAGAATATTCTAGGTAGGGAGGCGTTACACGGATCACCGGAGAGTTATAGAGAGGAGGAGCGAGAATAGGAACTAGAAAGTTCCGGGGAGAGACAAGTATTGCGGAACTTGGTCTCGTAGAGAGAGAAATTATGTGGTGTGGTATGATCCACCCTTGTTGATAATGAATCCTTTCAAGGAGATATTTATAGGCAATGAGGTCATGTGCAAGGCACATGCACTCCAAGTGTGATGACCATCCCGTAGTTCTCCCTTTTAAACCCAACTAGGCCACGTGTAACCCTACGATTGGGCGACGTGGCGGTCTTCCTATTCTAGCCTCCAATCCACAACTCCTCGGCGATCCCAATGGATAGAAGACTGCCCCGACCTTGTCTGATCGTGGGAAGTATTTAAAGGATACTAACCCGCATATCGCGGGAGAGAAGGTGCATCCACGAGACAAAGATGTACCCGCGGGAGAGATAGATAATCCGCGGAGCAGAGATGCATCCGCGGGAGAGAAAGGTGTACCTCCACGGGACATGAGTGTAACCGCGGTGGAGAAAAGTACAGCGTTCGCGGGAATGACCGGACGCGGGAAAAAGGTGACACGTGTGAAGCACGTGCGCTACATATGCAGAACATGTGTATCCCACAACAACAACAATAATAATAATAATAACATAACAACGAAGAAAAATACCTCCATAAGCAACCGTAGCTGGTGCACGTGATCTCGGCCTGGAAATAGCGGCTTACGATCCATCAATTCCATGAAAATGCAACCCACTGACCACACATCAATGGCTGCAGTATAATCAGAAGAATTCAACAACAGCTCTGGTGCCCGGTACCATCTTGTAACAACATATTCGGTCATAAAATCAGTTTCAGAAGTGACACGAGCTAGTCCAAAATCACATATTTTCAGATCACAATTGGCATTTAGGAGAAGATTGCTAGGCTTCAAGTCCCTGTGTAGCACATTTGCAGAATGTATGTATTTCAACCCACGCAAGATCTGATACAGAAAATACTGCAAGAACAATAAAAAGATAACTAAAGCAGTTAAAGGTCTGACATCTTGTTAACATGGTGATTTCAAGCAAACCAACAAATAGATGTGGAATATAAAAAAGAAAACACAAACAGATAGGGCCACCTCAAAATTCTGGCCAGATGAACCCAAAGCAGCCTTGACAATATACACACTTGATATATACCTTCCCCAGTAACACTTTTCTAATGTTTAGGGTAACAACAAAATACAAATATATCAAACATTCCTTGATGCTTTTGTGAACTATAACATGCGATCCCCAAACCAAAAATAAATAAATTCGGTGGGGCTTCCGCAGCATGTCATTATGCGAATGTGGTGTGATGTGTCACTCACTTTTCGACATGTGGAACCACCATCCAATTAACGGAAACAGAGCTATTAAATCTAGGACTGTTCATAGAGCATCTCATACACCACCACATGCGTTGGTATGCGATTGGTGAGCCACACCACATCATCCTAATGACAAAAACTAACAAAGAAAGACACGTGTCTCTACATTAAAAGAAGAAACATATGTTGACAGGCAATTTTAATAACGAAGTCCATAAAATTAAGACAGCACAAATTTTTAAATAAAGAACTCAAACCATAAAAGCTCTTAAATATCAAGCATGCTACATCAGTGTTTAAACTAAAACCTGGCAGTGCTCCTCTGATAAAGATTGATTAGACCGAATAATCTGGTGGAGGTCGGTATCCATAAGTTCATACGCAATGTAAACATCGTTGAACGACATCCTTAGTGGAGGCGGTATTATATCTCTGATTGCAACAACCTGCACCAAGTGAAGTGGCATTCATCAGATAGAAACTTGCGTCCGCGGTCCACAAAACTATTTTTGATTCGAGGTTAATTTCAAAAAACAAAGCTAAGAACAACAATTGACTGGAAGCAGACAGATAATAAGTACCATACGAGGAGCCCAAGCAGTTAAAGAAAGATTCCAGTAAATGACTAGACAACATTTAAGCGACAGACGTACAATGGCTTTAAGGTTTACTACAACATCATACAATAAATTTAGATGACAGCTAAGAAGAGAGATCACCATCTGAGAGTAGTTGGTAAAAATGTTCATAGGCTAGACTTGTGCATTACAGCATGCATCAAAAAGATTAACAATGAACAACCGTACCTGCAATAAGCTAAAATTCCAGCAAAAACATTCTACAAATAGGAAGAAAAATAGGTAAACGGGTTATACATTTGAAAGGAAATCAAAGTGTTTCGAAATGCTAAAAAATTCAAAGAGCAATGGACTTTTATGCTGCTTGATATTTATGTTGGATTCCCTCAGAGGTACTCTAGTGGTACTGAGGGAGATATCAATCAGGCGTGCAAGGTGTTGAAATTAGATATTTCTTCATAATCATTGTAATTTCCTGATCGCAGACTATCAACTCATCCAAGGCAATAATAGGAACATCATTGGCTTCTTGAGATAATAGGAAAAGAAATCAAACACTCCCTCGTCAAAATAGGGTTATTACATTCATATAGGGATAACCAAATTCAATTTGGTTCAAAATTCTTACCTGTCATACATTGATTTAATAAAGTTTTTTTTTTCTTTTCTTTACTTTTTTTTTTTTTTTAAAAAAAAGGATGCAAAATATTCATGTTGTAATGGTTTCTAGTTGTGCTCTTAAAATGAAGCTTAGAGTAATAACCTTTCCAGCATGGCAAAAATAATATGATGTTGGGGTTGGGATGAAGTGTCTTCATCACCATCAAGCACATTGATTAATTAGATCGGATATCTTAATTTGCTCCGTATCCCTTAAGCAGGTTGGGTGAAGCCATGTTCCAACCTGATGCCAGTAAACGAACTATAGTTTCACTAAGCATGCCTTCTCAGATTGGTTGGCCACAGTTGTTGACTGTGGCTCTTTGTCCTCCATCCGCAGATATGTTCAGAACGAAAATGAGCCCATTGTGTAGAAAACATCATACTGGCTGATTGTACTTTGGTGGGAAATGTAGAATATCCGCTAATGTTGACTCAGGACAAGAAACGCTATCTTAGTCTTGATTACTTTCCGAAAGCAAATACAATTGTTCTTTATTTGATCATTTTAGAAATGGAAATAACGAATTGTGGCAATAACACATACTCCCTCCATCCGAAACTAATGGTTACTATAATCGAATGTGCGGAGATTTAGAAAAAGAGAAAAAAAAATGGTTAGGTGTCACTGCAAATACCCCTATTTGCAGCCACCAATCATATCGCGCCACGTCAGCAAAATTGTGTTTCATTAGGAAATAATTATTTTAGAAGGATAATTACTTTTAACCCTGGTTAATTTCTAATTAAGTCAAAATATCTAAACTTTCTTCAATATACGCCGCTACAACGGTTACTGTCTTCTCCGTCTTTCCTAGTCTTCTCCGAAAAAAGAAAATCCATGCCCAGCACCTTCAACGGAATCGGACAAACCCAAAGCTGACTTTGTGAATTTTCTAAGATCAACGTCAAACCCAGAACTGATTTTGAGGAACTTAAGATGCATTTCATAAAGCAGAGATTTGGTGGTCCTTAATTTATTTATTTTTTGTCACAGTGCAATGATGGGATCCAGTCATTTTTTTTCAATGATGGGATCCAGTTTCTTTTTTTTTTTTTTTTTTTGGCATCTGGAACCATTATATGTGCAATAGGTATTATTGTTGTATTTCAAGCTTTACTATATGGCATTGCAATGAATTACTTTTCAACACAATGGAGTATGTACTACTTCATCCGTTCCAAAATAAATGTTCAAAAAAGTTTAAATTTACTCTTGATCAAAATTAATTTTGAAAAAAAAAAGACATGAAGATATGCATTGAACTTGGAAAAACTTGCAATATGAACTATGAGAAAATTATAAGGCAATATGAACATGATGGGTTCAAGTAATTTTCTGGTTTACCAATTGACTGCCTTTGACTTTGCAAGGCAATATGAACATGGAGGGTACAAGTATTCAATTTATACATTGTCTATGATACTTAGCCACAATTCATCTGAATAAAGCCCATCAGATTGTCGCTTAGTATTCCCATGGACCTCTACTGCTATCGATTTTTAAGAGAATCCCAGGTGAAGTACCAATAGTTCTTTTCCTTGTTAGTCAAAAATCCAAAAACGTATTTTTCTGTTTTCCGATTCCATTGAAGGAATTGAAGGTGCTGGGCATGGATTTTCTTCTTAGTCAGTGAAGACGAAGAAAGACAAAGAAAGACGGAGAAGACGCATCCGTTTTAGCGGCATATATTGAAAAAGGTTAGATATTTTGTCTTAAATTAGAGCTTAACCAGGGTTAGGAGTGATTATCCTTCTAAAATAATTATTTCCTAACGAAACACTATTTTGCTAATGTGGCGCGATATGATTGGTGGCTGCAAATAGGGTATTTGCAGTGACACTTAACCAAAATTTTTCTCTTACAAAAAAGTAGATGTGGAGGAGAGAGAAAATTGAACATTTTGGGTAAGTAATCATTGGTATGGGACGCCCAAAATGGAAATAAGTAACCATAAGTTTGGGGCGGAGGGAGTACTGTGTAAAAATGGTACCCCGTCAAAACATAGAGTATAAGCAAACCTAAAATTAATGACTGCAAATAACACAAATGTACACGAGTCATCGCAAAGCTACTTTTACCCCATTAGTCAGGTAAAGTAGGTTATGGTATTTCCACGGCTAACTAAGCAAGGTCCCACATTTTATTCATTCATATATCAAGAATCCGAAACATGGCTCATCTCCAATCTTAGGGTGAGTAGGGAAAATATGACTCTTTTTAGATGCTCGGAATCTTTATTTACACGCTCAACCGAGTCACATTGTATCTAAAAGCAAAAATTATTCCAAATAACCAATACATTCTATGGCAGGGGATCAGCAAGAAAGCATATCATATGAATATATATTCATAAATAAAGACTCACTGACATTTTCATGATCCATATGGCGGAGAAGTTTGATCTCACGTAAAGTCCGCTTTGCATCAATTTTGTTATCGAAAGCGTTGGCAATCTTCTTTATTGCAACATGTTCATTAGTCTCCGAATTCAAAGCCGAGCTGATCGAATTCAATTGGATTTGAATTCAATTCCGTTTTGAGGTCAAACGCATTAACAAACAAGGAAAATAAAGGAATTAGAGACGAACCAGACTATGCCGTAAGCGCCTTTACCGATGGGCATGATTGGGGGTTTATACTTGGCCGTGACTTCAAAGATGTTACCGAATATATTGTACTGGATGAACCTACCGCCGTGACTGAGAGTCGCCGGGATGTTCTCGATTCCGGCAGCCGGCTGCTGCGGTGGTGGACCTGCCAACGCATCTGACATGAACGTATCGGAGGGTTGAGCTGACGCATCCATTGAGCAAACCCTAAGAAATGGGATCCTCTCTCTCTCTCTCTCCTCTCTCTCTCTCTCCTTAGTTTCTCTCTCTAGGCCGGTCGTTAAGAGATTGAGCGGGTGTTCGTTCCTTCCTTCTTGCTCGTGTCTGTTAACAGAACTTAGGTTGATTTTGCAGCAAATTGAAGACCAACGTTACTTTGTGATTTGACAAAAAAAATTCGAGTAAACCGCTTATCTGACATTCGTAATTAGGTCAGGAATATCACTTTAACCTATCTTCTATCTAAACAACAAAAAGAAGTTGTTTACTATTGATTAATTAGTAAAATTAACCAAAATCGTTAATAAATGTAATGGACGTTAATAGGCGTTAGAAATTTAACAAACTAAATAATTGTTTCAGCCATAATCTATGCATTTGCATTTGTTTCCGTGTTCACCCTAAAACTTACTCCCTCCGTCCAGACTAAGGTTCTTACTTTCCTTTTTGGTTTGTTCCAGACTAAGGTTATTAGTTGTTTTATTACCTAAAATGGACTATGTGATCCACTTGTCATTCTCACAACAAAAACTCTCTACCCACTTTATCTCTCCTACTTTCTCTTAGGCTCCGTTTGTTTCGCGGAAAATAACTTCCGGAAAATGTAATTTCCATTGTTTGGTGAATTTTAAGAAAATGCTTTCCGGAAAACTTTTTTAGATACATTAATTTTGATTTCTAGAGTATATATTAAAAATAAATAATCAATAAATTAGTCATTATCTCCAATTTCAATTATAATGTAATGGAAATGTAGTTTTATAATTATAATGGACTAAAGTTAATAATTTAACATATTGCAAAATATTCATAAAAATAAAATATTTTTAGACATTTTTTAATTAACTGAGTATATTTAAAAAATAATTTTCGTAAAATAAAAATTGGAGTTAAAACAACAATTGAAGTGTTAGCATTTTCCGGAAAACGTTTTCCTTAGGAGGAGGTAAGGAAAATGTTTTCCTTAGGAATGGAGGAAAACCATTTCCAAACACCGGAAAATGGGGTAAATGTTATCCGGAAAATGTTTTCCTCCAAACAAACGGAGGCTTACTTACTTTTTCATACTTACAACATTTACTTTTTCTTAATCTCTGTGTAAAGTCAAACTAAGAACCTTAGTCCGGGACGGAGGGAGTAATATTTTTCGTTTAGAAACCTCTGTTCTCAAAATAACTTTCATTTTTTTCTTTCTAATTAAACAATTACAAATTTATTTAAAAATATTTTTATTAGTCAACTCCCAATTATTAATTCAAACCACATAAGCTGTCAACTTTATACCACCACCTCCGCCACCACTCACGTCCGTCGCCATCACCCACCACCGCCGTCAATATCAACACCGTCGCCACCATAAACCATCGTTTCCATCATCGCCTCCACAATCCACCCACAACCAGAAGAAACCACAGCCATTTTCAGCCACCGTCACACAATTTGAGAAAATGCAAATCTGAACAACTTAACAAATCAACAACCAGATCTGGATCTGAAAACTCAATCACACACATGTCCACGCACTAAAGAGAGGGCAAAGAGAGGGATGAGCACAAAAACACACACACGAGAACAGATCTAAACCCAAATCAGAAAATAGAGAAGAAGAAACCCTAGTTCTAGATTTAAACCCAAAATAAAGACCTTCACACGCACACGCAATCAAGCATAGAACACAAACAAAAGAAAGAGAAAGAGCGGAGAAAGACGACCTGCAATGGCGGAATTGCGGAGCCCTTAGGTTGACAGTGGCGTGGAGTTTGAAGCGGTCATGGTGGTAGCGTGAGAGTTTGGGAAGAAGAAAAGGAGAAGAGACAGAGGCGGAGGGTGGTGACGCAGAGAGGGGTGGCGGAGAGAGGTGGCGGAGGATGAAGGAGGTGGTTCTCTACATGAAGAGAGTGAGTTTGATTTAATGGGTTAGGGTGGGATTTTTGGTATTTTAGTAAAATGAGTTTGAATTGTTAATTTGATTGGATAAGGGGGATATTTGTAAATGTATATTTCATTTTCAGTGTTTATAGTTTGATATATTTTAGATATACCCCTTTTAGAACTCAATTAGGTGAGATATCAGTTTGCTTTGTTATGGGGGCAAATTGAAAATACTGATGTTAACATCCGTTAAATTGCTAACGTCCGTTAACATTCATTAACATTTATTAACGATTTTGGTTTACTTTTGCTAATTTATCAATAGTACGCAGGTTACTTATATTGTTTCGGTAGTACAGATGTTTAAGCGAAAAAATTGAATAGTACGGATGGCAAAAATGTCGTTTACTCATTTTTTTTCAATGACAAAATAACATGCATTTGCAATAATAATAATAAAAATAAAATTACACTTCACCTCATCACCCCAAATATCAATATATTTTTATCTCTTAATCTACAACAATGACCATTTCAATCTAAATTTTGAAACATTCTAATTCTATCCAAGTAAAGTTTTAAAATGACAAACAAACAAACATAAAAATAGACAAACTGATGCAGCGGAATACAACCAAGATCAACAGTGATGGAAGATCTCGAATAAAATAGAAAGAATGAACCTTCAACAAGCCAACAATGGCTTCTAGGGTTTGAACCCACACATAGTTGCAAAAGCAAATTATGAGATTAATAATCGAAAACATGTTCAATACAAATAAAGAAAAGAGTATTTATAACCTAACAACTAATAAAACCCTACTCCAAAAATTGTTTTAACAAAATACCAAAATTATCCTAAGTTACTAGAACGAGAAAGGAAAATCGGAAAATAACTTTCTAGCTTGACGCCGGACACGGGCGTGCCCTAAAATAGGCACGGTCGTGCTAAGTCTGTCGACTGCCTCCCTCTTTTAACCCATTTTACGCATGGGCGTGCTTTGTTCCCCGCACAGTCGTGCATTACTTGGCCCGGTCGGTTTGTCTCTTGGGTCCGGGCGGATCTTGTGTTCATCGTGCTACATCATACACCCCCTCTTTAGAAGGATTCGTCCCCGAATCATGTATCATAAAAGAACCACGCATCCCGGGAGTATTCATCTTGCACTTGACAATGGAAGTTGCTTGCGTTGGATGTCTCGCAACTTTGACCGGTGGTACTCGAAATGCATCCCTCCGCTTAGACCGACGTGCTGCAGCAGCCAATCCAATATCCCGTGTAGTACCTGAAATACAAGATTTTGGAGCAAACAAGGAGATAATCCCTTTCCCCTTATCGATGCCAGGACGCACCCCTCTTTTCTTTAACGGGCATAAATTAAATTTGACCCCATCTTTCACAAAACTAATAATATTAGTACGCCCATTGTGAGTAGAATCAACATCATAATGCCAAGGTCGACCAAGTAACAATTGGCAAGCACTCATATCAACAACATCACAAACAACCACATCCTTATAATGACCAATAGAAAAAGGAACGACACATTATTCAGTTACCTTAATTTTACCTGTAGCATTAATCCATCTCACGTGATATGGAGTTGGATGCTTTTTAACCTCCAAGTGCAATTTATCGACCGTCCACCGAGCAATCAAGTTATCACAACTCCCACTATCCACAATGATTTTCACCTTATTGTCAGCCACTTATCCAATAGTGCGAAAAATACCATGTCTGTTAGGGGATTCAACTTCCGTGGAGCTGTCAAGGTTAATTTATGAAACACAAGTGTCCCATGGTCACCACCATCACTTTCACTATTCGGGTCCACCCAATATTCTTCAACATCATCAGCAGCCTCCTTCTCTGCTATATTATCTTGCCCTCGATTAGGACAGTTATTAGATAAATGCCCAGGCTAGGTTGTCCACAACGAAAACATTTACTACCAAAAGTCTTGGCATAAGGATTGGGATTCTGACGCCAAGTAGCTGTATTAGTACCCTTCCACACCAGTTGAGTCGGAACAACATCCTGCTTCTCAGTACTGCTTTTAGAGCAAGTGGACTGCTCGTTTTCAACTACGGGTGATTTAGATCTCGAAGGTTGCCCTATATTAATGGCTGGATGAGACTTAAACACTGGGCTAGGTTGTTAGCCCTCAACAGTTTTAGCACGAGAAATAGCCCCATCAAGTGTATCAACAACATATAATTGAACTTGATTTTTAATATTAGGACGAAGACCAGTCACATACCTTGCTGTTTGTTGTACTTCTGATTCACCCAAATCATTACGCGCAAAGAGTGTATGAAAATTGTGCGTGTCCTGATCGACAGACCGATTATCCTGCTTGCAATCAAGAAATTTCTGATAAATTAACTGCTCAAAATCTGCAGGCAAAAATCGTCATTTCAAAGCCATCTTCATACGACCCCATGTGCGAATTGGTAATTTATTTTGCCTCCTCCGGTGATTATTCAATTGCTCCCACCATGCAGATGCCCCACCACGAAGCTTGTAAGCCACATACTGCACTTTCTTCTCCTCCGGAACGTTCATCAAGGCAAAATATTTTTCTACTTCATAAATCCAATATGAAAATTCTTCCATGTCTAACTCCCCCGTGAAAAAGGGTAGATCAGCTTTAATTTTGGGAGAGTGATCCACATGTGTAGCGACAAAGTCATCTTCACCTTTTGAATCTGAATCCTCTCCTCTGGCTGGCAGAACACGATTGTTTCGACCATTTCCCACAGGAGCTGCACGAACCCCTGCCCGTTGCCTTCGGCGACCACCAACCTGCAAACCCTCCAAAACCTGAACAAGATCTGCTTGACGAGCTGCAGCCTGCTCTTCACGCTGACGGTCTCGTTCTTCATCTTGACGGTGTCTTTCTTGAGCTTCCTGATCCATACGATCAAGGATTGCAAGAACAGCGGTGTTGTTGTTCCCGTTGTCGTTGGCCATCTTCCTTGGATCTCACCTTTTACTGATACCAATTGATGCAGCGGAATACAACCAAGATCAACCGTGATGGAAGATCTCGAATAAAATAGAAGGAATGAACCTTCAACAAGCCAACAATGGCTTATAGGGTTTGAACCCACACAAAGTTGCAAAAGCAAACTATGAAATTAATAATAAAAAATGTGTTCAATACTAAAAAAAGAAAAGAGTATTTATAACCTAACAACTAATAAAACCCTACTCCAAAAATTATTTTAACAAAATACCAAAATTATCCTAAGTAAGTTACTGGAACAAAAACGGAAAATCGGAAAATAACTTTCTGGCTTGACGCCGGACACGGGCGTGCCCTAAAATATGCACGGTCGTGCTAAGCTTGTCGATTGCCATCCTCTTTTAACCTATTTTGCGCATGGGCGTGCTTTGTTCCCCGCACGGTCGTGCATTGCTTGGTCCGACCGGGTTGTCTCTGGGGTCCGGGCGGATCTTGTGTTCCTCGTGCTACATCACAAACTAACATACATATACTAACGAAATAGATAAAGTAATGACTCCCAGCGAATGAGAAAACTTATTATATAGCAAAAAAATATAAGGTCTATGCGAAAAGGAACAAAATCATGGGTTAATTTTAAAAATTATTAGTATTTTAAAAATAAACTAAGCTTTTGCTTTTACTTTTACTTATACTTACATCTAGTGGTGTCTAAATCATAGTTCGTATGACTTGTTTATGTTTTCAAAGATTTTTCTTTGATATATTGCCTTTGCGGATTGTTCCGTTGAGTTGGTATCAGAGCAAGCAAGGCAAGATCCTAGGACGGTCGCTAAAAAAGGTAACATAAACGACACTCAAACTGCTATTATTCTACAGAAGCAATGTGGTAACACAGCGAGTGAACGTGAGGCACTACTCGTAAAGAGTGATTGCAGTGTGAAAAGTGTGAAAGTGCAGCTCGTGAATAGCGACTGTAACGTGACAACACATAATGTGAAGAGTGGCTTATACAGACATTGCAAGATTTGCAGGCGGGTGTACACTCAAGACAGCTGGCAGGGCCTCGTAGAGAACTTGTAGGATTGATAGTATTGTGGATGGTGTATGAATAACAAGTTTTGGACATTAGTATAATTAAATTAACCTGCAATTATTTCTCAGAGTTCATACATAGTTATGATGACTAAAAAATGAGAAGATCCTTAGTAGGCTGTTAGAGAAAAATAAACATAAGAACGATGTTAAGCGAAATAATCAAACACGAACACAAGAATTTTTACGTGGTTCACCAACTTGACTACGTCCACGGGCGGATGGAGAATATATTATTATTCAATGACAATTACGAAAGACGATCTTCATTAATCTAGTTGCACGAATTATTTAGGCAAATAATTTCGTCAACCTAAATCTAGATCTTAGATCTCTACTTGTATCTCTCAAAGATAACCAACTAAAATAATGCTAGAGGAGGGGTTAGTGTTTAGACAAAAACTTGTGTGAGAACACTCCAACCCGTCTCATGGGTGAGACGGGTCATTTTTTGACCCATTACCCGACCCACAACCCTGCTCCAGGACCCATGGGGGGACCCTGCCAGCCCCTCATTGGCCGATTTTTTTATTTTTTATTTTTTTATTTTTATTTTTTTTTATTTTTTTTTGGTTTTTTTTCGGTTTGTGAAAAGTAATAGTTACCATCTCTTAAAGTAATAGTTACCATCTCTTAAAGTAATAGTGTTTTTTCTATGTTTTCTTCGTTTGCCAAAAGTAATACTTATTATAACTAAAATGTAACAAACTTGTTATTTATATGTAATAGTATTTGTACATAATTGTAATACATATGTATAGATATCTATATGTTTTCAAACAATAAATTACAATGGGGTCAAATTTATCATGATACATGTAAAAGTATTACATTATCTATAGAAATCTGTTACAATTTCGTCAATCAAAGTGTTACATTTACTTGTATAAACTTACTATTACATTCATATACATAAGTTATTACTTTTCAAATGTTATTTTCTTTTAAAAAATAAAATTTAAAATACACATTATATTACATTTTAGCTAAAGCACTATTATATTTCAGCATAGATGATTATTACATTTAGATATTGTTTGGGTTACATGTAATTATATTTAGTATTACATTTGGAAAAATGGGTAAAAACGAGCTTTTGTTTTTTTAAAACAAGTATTACGTTTACTTATGAACAATGTTACTTTAAGAGATGATAACTATTATTTTTTGCTAAACCACTGAAAAGCCGGAAAAAAAAATAAAAAAACTCAAAAAAAATAAAAAATAATAATAATAAAATCGGCCAATGGTGGGTTGCCACGTGGCGGGTTCGGCCCATGGGTCATGGGGCGACCCGTCTCATGCATGAGACGGATCCCCTTGTTCTCATGGGAGACCACCTCTAGTATTTATATGCATAAATATTAAAAACCCAAAAGGAAGAGGAAACCTATTTCTTGTGCACAAAGTAAATCTATTCTAATTATGAATCTATTTCCTAATTCTAGAATAATTCTTTACACAAATATAAGTAATAATTAATTTGGGACGGTGTGAGTCCTAAAACTAATTAACTAGGAAATTCTCAACAAAGAGCCACAGGTATACACCACAGGTATACACCACGTCAATTCAACTCTTATGGGCTTAGGCCATTCGGCCCATTTGTCAACTAACACTAAGCAAAACACCTAGGCCACCAAGCAGCAATCTTGACTGAAGAACATGGCTAAGGCTTCTAGCTGACAGCTGTAGCTTCAACACCGGGATGGTTACAGCTCTTTTGGCCTTGGCTTCAGGCGTCTTCCACAATTTCAATTTCTCTAGTTCTCGTTTCAAGTCCAAAAATTACAACGATTTATTGCGGACATATCCTTAACCAATACGCCTATTGATTCAAAGACATATTCCCAACATAGGCAAATGTGAAACAATAATAGTCTTCATTCTAACATAATGTCTATTTTAGTATTTTCTACAAAAAAATCTCAAATAATTATGTTTTTTATTTCCAATAAAAAATAAATATTTTTTTTAGACATTGCCTCTAAATATTTTTAACATTTTTTTACAATTCATTATATAATTTTTTTAAAGGTATAATTATATCTAAAATAATCCTTAATTTTTTTTTTATTTTAAAAAAATTAAATAAAATTACCAATTGATTTTTCAACGCGTTTAACTTTTAAAAATTCCTCATAGGCACTGATAAAGAAAAGTACTAGGGGTTTTAAATAGTCACTAAATCTTGCTCACAAAACCCCAAGTATAATAATTTTATGGAAAAAAATGCAAAAAAAAAAAACCTCAATTGGTCACTTTGTGCTTGTTTAGTAACTTGTGTCATTTTTGGTGCGCTAGAAGTACCTCGACTGACATTTTGTGCAACGGAGGTCACTAAAAGCACTAACTCCATCCATTGTTTTCGTTAAATAGTCATGTGCCAGTGCACATGACTATTTAAAAAGGGTAAAAATGTCAAAACAAAACTCATCCCTCAAATTCCTTACGAAAGACAATCTTCATTAATCTAACTCATGGTAACTCAGATTTAACATATTATAGTGCAAGATCCTGGCTTGGTAGTGCCCCCAGACGTTGTAACGACCCCAAAACCCCCTAATTTTCTTAACTTAAAATGGAACTTTTATGTGTTAGAAAATATTTTTATGACTTGCATATATTATTTGAGCATATGAGTTAGTTAAAGTGTTAGTAGTAATTTTGTTAAAAGGAATAAATGAGTTAGTTGAAACTTTAGGGTCCAAAGTGTAACTTTAAAGTTCAGGGGCTTAATTGTTGAAAATGAAAGTAGAGGGACCAAAGTGAAAAGTAGAAAATATCAAAAGGCTTCTTATCCTCCCATCTCTCTCCCTCTGTGTTTTACAAATTGAAAAGCAACAGTTTCTACGTTTTCTCTCGGGGTTGAAGACGAAGGGAGTAAGTTCATCCTATTTTAATTTCTATCGTTTTATTTACTTCTCCGTTTTAAAAACTAATTATATAAAAATGATCAGGGCGTTGAATAGGTCATTTCTAGCCGAACAAAACTTATTTCAGCAATACTTTTTCTGGAAATAGGTAAGTTACTAATTCCCCTTTGAATTTTAAAATGGTCATATATGTTATACCTGATACTTGTAATTGTTATTTTGTGATTCGGGTAATATTTGTGATACTTGTTTATTTGGGACAAAGGGAGTATAATTATACTGGGTAAGTGACTTGGTTTGTATGCAAGGATGTATATGAAGTATGTTTATATCCTGAGAATATTAGTATAAGTGTTTGAAAGTATACTCCTACTTGTGGGACGGTAAAATATTAACTTGAGTTAAATCTTAAATAAGTATATTATAAAAATTATACTATTATTCTTGGGACGGGGAAATGAATGAAAGTATCCCTAAATGAGTATATTAGTATATTAGAAAAATTATATTTATACTTGTGGAACGGTGAATCGAAAGGAGTATAGTTTGTTCAAGTTTTGGCCTGGCGGGTGTGTTGGGCGGCCGCCCAAATAGGGCGTGCGGCCGCACACTTATCTTGAAGATTTTTGTCTTGAGACAGAGTGTTTTGGGCGGCCGCACAGTCTGGTGTGGGCGACCGCCCAGGGCTGCTGAAAAGTTGAGTTGTTTAAATCCAAGTGAATTAGAGTTAAATCTTGGTCTAGGTCTTAGGTGATATCCTAGAGTACCTAGAGGGTTGTTGTGGAAAACCCTAGTGTTTGAAATTGCTTCCTTTGTGAACAAATATGTTAGGGAATATGAATAAGTGTTACATGGGATATTGTTGAACATCTTTTGATGTGGTTGGATTGGTTCATCTTTGTGATGTGTTTGGCTTGGTTCATTATTTTAGAATCATTGACTCGGTTGTTGTTGTTTAGCAAGTATTCATTATTGTGCTTCTTGTGGAAAGTCCAGCTGGTTTTGTTGTGGAGTCAGGCAATGGGAGAATTATAGTGGTACAAGTAAGTTCACTATAAGGTTTTCCATTGGTACCTTCTGTGTCAGGCGGTGGGAGAATTATAGTGGCACACAAGCCAAGTTCACTATAAGGTGTCCACTGTGCCTTCTCTGTTTCCTCAGTCCAGATTGGCCTTGGATGGGATGAATCGCTCCCTTTGGTGAGCATTTGGGTTATGACTTTGTGTCATATTTCCCTCTCTGGTTACTTTGCTTCTCACCCTTTATTTGTTTACTGTTTTAGATAAAGGCAAGTCCAGGGAATAGGATAATTGCACGGGAGGACGTCGTGGTGGTAAGAGTTTGGGGTATGAGTTTTTTCAAGGTTACATTACTTAGATGTATAACCTTTTGGGTAGAGTTTCCTTGACTTTATCATCTTGTAACACCTATATTTTGGATAATGTCGGTGTTTGTACATTTGTATAAAAGTTTGTAAGCCTTCGGGCTAAATACTTCCGTTTGTGAAAGTTGTTTGAAAAGTTTATTTGAAAGTTAGTGGAAGTCTTTGAACTTCAAGTGTGGATTATGTTAAACTTTATGAAAGTATATTTTGAAAAAATATTCTAAAAGTGTTTTATGACGTCTTCCACTCGTGTCCTGAGCGTGGGTCCAAGTAGGACCACGGGTCTGGGGCGCGACAGTTGGTATCAGAGCTAGGTTGTAAATGGTCTAGAATGACTAAGTGACCTAGGAGGGTAGTTGGGTAGAGAGTGAGTAACGTTGAGTGTTTTATGCAGGTAATCACTGAGGATGGTTGGAACAGAGGGTGATCGGTCGGGGCCTTCAGGGCTGGGTAATGCTAGAGAAGAGGTTCGAACAATGTTCCAAGGTATGTTTGAAACTGTAATGAAAACAATTGACGATATAGTTGAGCATAAAAGCAAGGTTGAAGCCTCAGATGTGACAAAACGAGGAGGACAGTTAAAACCACAACCCCAGCGTGGTGATAGTAAAGAATACCAAGGGACATCTTCGCAAGCTAAGGAATCTTTTCAAGGGCCACAGAATAGAAGAACTCAAGGCAAACGAGTATGTAGCTATTGTCGGAAGAAAGGGCATTTAGAAGAAAGACGTTGGAGGAAGAAAGGCAAATGTATGAGATGTGGTCAGTTGGGTCACCTTCAGAGAAATTGCCCTAGATTTAAGAATCAGTTATCGGGAAGTGTAATTGGGTCTTCTCAGGTCCAGAAGAGGGATTCTTCATGGAAGCTTAAGGTACAAGGTAGTGTTTCTGCCATCAATCAACAACAGATTTCAGATCCTTCTAATGTGATTGGAAGTATAATTTCTATGTCTAGTTTGAGATCACATACACTTATAGACCCTGGCTCTTCGCATTCTTATGTGTCTGTGCATTTTGCTTCTCGATTACATGAGTCCCCTGAGTCTCTACCTTAGGTGTTAAAGGTTTCTATCCTAAGGGGGAGTATTTGGTGATTGATAGAGTGTTGCGCACTTGTGATGTGCAAATTTGTGAGCATGTTTTATTTGCTGGTTTAGTTATTTTGCTATAGCAAGATTTTGATATTATTGTGGTGGAGTTTTATATGCTAGTATGCTTTAATTAATCATGGTAGATATATGTGTGTAGCATTCATGCTATTTATGCATTAAAGTCTGAATTTTTTTTTATCACAAGGTTATGCCTGTTATTTGGTTTATGGGGTTGGCAGCAGAGTGTCTATAGCTAAACCAGAGAATGTACTCTTCCTTTGTGGGATCTCAGATATGTTTTCTATTGAATAGTACATGATTGATGAAAACCTTGGATTATCTTGAGTTGTTCGGTATAATGCTATAGTGTTGATATCTAGTGCAATATATCCATAACATTGGTTGAGTTAAAGGAGTAGATGATTCAACTTGAGATATTTCTTGACAAGGGATTCATTACGTTTAGTATATCTACATGGGATGTATCAGTATTGTTTATTATGAAAAGGTATGGTACTTTGCGATTGTATATTGAATATACTAAGAGCTCAACCAGATGACTATAATGAATCATCACTTGTTATTTTATATGGGGGATATAGTTGATCAACTTCAGAGATCAGTGGTTTATCCAGTGGTTGACTTGAAGTGATTATCATCAGTTGAAATTTTGAGTTGAGTATATTTTAAAAACGGTTTTTCATACCAAGTATGGGCATCATAAATTGAGGTCATAGTGTTTGAATTAACAACTACTTCAGTGGTATTGTTGGATATGCTGAGTTGTATCTGTAGCCGTAATTGGATTGCTTTGTGAGAGGCAACAGTTGTGAAATCAAGACATTATGTCTTCTTGATAGAGAATATATTATTTTGAGGAAGTTTCAATTCAGGCACGGTTATTGATTCTTTAAATATGGAAGCAACAATAATTGGAAAAATCATACTTCAGTAGCAGAGGTATGTAACTTGTTGAGATTGGCATATGGTTAGAGATTCATTGATGGATTTCTAAGGTAGCTACATCGTTAACTATATGACACAAGAAGGATTGAGATGTTCATCGCTTCAGAATTGTATGGTAACAATGTGTGCTTTGAGAAGATTGATTCCTTATGAACAAAATTATCCTACCTATAACTTGAGATTTATTGCGATTATATATCCATGGCATTAGTGAATGACCTTTATAAAGTCATATTGAAGTGTTTACCAACCATGAGAGTTAAAGTATTGGTTTTTTCAAAGAGAGTTACACATGAGATAATGTAGGTAGAGTACCATGTTATATCATCCGGGAAAGGTAATGTGTTAGAGGATACATTGACTTATAGTTCATGTTTGATAAAACTAAATGGGGAATGTTAGAGGAATTAATATTTTGGAGTTTTTGTGAGTTGAGACATGGTGTGATTTTGCGATTCTGGAAGCTTTAAGTTTCTACTCTATTGAATGATTTCAACTATAGAAAATTTCTAGTGGAATGAACGACGACAGACAACACGATTTTGTTCGTTGCTAGTGATGAAACTTTAACTTTTGTAGCAGAGTATGTAGTCGATACTTAGTGGAACCAACATGTATAACGGAATTCAACTACAGGTACTTGAGGAGATACACAAGACCAATTTAATTATGAATCCAAGTAAATGTAGAGTATTGAGATAATTTGAAGAGTTACATTTGATTTGTTTGACACGCGAAATTCTAAGCATTCAACTAAGTCCTTGAGCTGCGAATAATCTGGAAGTAAAATATCAGTGATCAGTTGGTTTGTGACAAGCCTTTGAGATTTTTGAGTGGATATGAATCTATTGCGAAAGGTTTTATTGGAGGAGTTACCCTGAATAGTTGAGAACAATGATGTTGATTGATAGCGGATTGGTTACCAAGTTTCCTCACCTTATCTATTTTGAGGGTATCGATGTTAATTCCAGTTGTTACTTATTTGTTCAAAAGATAGTTCGATTTCATGGGATGCCTACGAGCATGGTATTGGATATGGGTTCCTTATTTACATCTTGATTTTAGTAAGCAATTCAGAAAGCTTTGAATTCAGAATTGGGATTTAATACAGGTTTTCATCCTCAGACAGATGGCCAGTCAGAAAGAACCATTCAGATTCTTGAGGACATGTTGAGAACTTGTTTAATTGATTCGTATATTTCGTGGGATATACCTTTACTTCTCGTGGAGTTTGCTTAATATATCAATTCTTTTGAGATATGGGGAAGAGTTAGAGATCGGACTTGTATTCCTTCTCTTGACAAGATTCATAATGTGTTCCATGTTTTGATGCTTCGAAAGTATATGTATGATCCATCTCATGTGTTATCTGAGGTTCCCGAGGATATTGAACCAAGTATGTCCTATGAGGAGCATCCAGTTCAAGTGATTGATTCTAGAATTCGAGAATTGAGAACTAAAAGTATTCCTCTTGTTAGAGTTGTGTGGAGGAACCATAATGTGGAAGAATCAACTTGGGAGCTTCGGGATGAAATAGAAGGAAAGTATCATTGGTTGTTTGATTCGTTTGGTAAGTTATCCTAAAATTCGGGACGAATTTTCTTTAAGGGGGAGTGATTGTAAAGACCCCAAAAACCCCCTAATTTTCTTAACTTAAAATGGAACTTTTATGTGCATTTTATGTGTTAGAAAATATTTTTTATGACTTGCATATATTATTTGAGCATATGAGTTAGTTAAAGTGTTAGTAGAAATTTTGTTAAAAGGAATAAATGAGTTAGTTGAAACTTTAGGGTCCAAAGTGTAACTTTAAAGTTCAGGGGCTTAATTGTTGAAAATGAAAGTAGAGGGACCAAAGTGAAAAGTAGAAAATATCAAAAGGCTTCTTATCCTCCCATCTCTCTCCCTCTGTGTTTTACAAATTGAAAAGCAACAGTTTCTACGTTTTCTCTCGGGGTTGAAGACGAAGGGAGTAAGTTCATCCTATTTTAATTTTTATCTTTTTATTTACTTCTCCATTTTAAAAACTAATTATATAAAAATGATCAGGGCGTTGAATAGGTCATTTCTAGCCGAACAAAACTTATTTCAGCAATACTTTTTCTGGAAATAGGTAAGTTACTAATTCCCCTTTAAATGTTAAAATGGTCATATATGTTATACCTGATACTTGTAATTGTTATTTTGTGATTCAGGTAATATTTGTGATACTTGTTTATTTGGGACAAAGGGAGTATAATTATACTGGGTAAGTGACTTGGTTTGTATGCAAGGATGTATATGGAGTATGTTTATATCCTGAGAATATTAGTATAAGTGTTTGAAAGTATACTCCTACTTGTGGGACGGTAAAATATTGACTTGAGTTAAATGTTAAATAAGTATATTACAAAAATTATACTATTACTATTGGGACGGGGAAATGAATGAAATATCCCTAAATGAGTATATTAGTATATTAGAAAAATTATATTTATACTTGTGGAACGGTGAATCGAAAGGAGTATAGTTTGTTCAAGTTTTGGCCTGGCGGGTGTGTTGGGCGGCCGCACACTTATCTGGAAGATGTTTGTCTTGAGACAGAGTGTTTTGGGCGGCCGCACAGTCTGGTGTGGGCGACCGCCCAGAGCTGCTGAAAAGTTGAGTTGTTTAAATCCAAGTGAATTAGAGCTAAATCTTGGTCTAGGTATTAGGTGATATCCTAGAGTACCTAGAGTGTTGTTGTGGAAAACCCTAGTGTTTGAAATTGGTTCCTTTGTGAACAAATGTGTTAGGGAATATGAATAAGTGTTACATGGGATATTGTTGAACATCTTTTGATGTGGTTGGATTGGTTCATCTTTGTGATGTGTTTGGCTTGGTTCATTATTTTAGAATCATTGACTCGGTTGTTGTTGTTTAGCAAGTATTCATTATTGTGCTTCTTGTGGAAAGTCCAGCTGGTCTTGTTGTAGAGTCAGGCAATGGGAGAATTATAGTGGTACAAGTAAGTTCACTATAAGGTTTTTCATTGGTACCTTCTGTGTCAGGAGGTGGGAGAATTATAGTGGCACACAAGCCAAGTTCACTATAAGGTGTCCACTGTGCCTTCTCTGTTTCCCCAGTCCAGATTGGCCTTGGATGGGATGAATCGCTCCCTTTGGTGAGCATTTGGGTTATGACTTTGTGTCATATTTCCCTCTCTGGTTACTTTGGTTCTATTGGTTATGGTTTGGTTTTCGGGATCCCGGCTTCAGCTATTTATGTTGCTCAAATGGTTTTCTCAGATGATATTCTCAGATGGTTTTTTCAGATGGTATTCTCAGACAGTTATGTCTATTCGGTAAACCTTGGCTTGGTATTCTCGTAGGAGTGTTTACTCCTACACTATGTGTTGTATGATGAGTTGGTCGTTATTTCCAACCGGTATGGGACGGTTGGCGATAGGGAGCCTCTCATGTTATGTGCTATATGCTATATGATTAATTATTGATATTGTTTCTTTATGATTATCATATCAGTATGTAACGTAGTTGCATTTTAGTAGCTTACTGAGATTCATTCTCACCCTTTATTTTTTTACTGTTTTAGATAAAGGCAAGTCCAGGGAATAGGATAATTGCACGGGAGGACGTCGTGGTGGTAAGAGTTTGGGGTATGAGTTTTGTCAAGGTTACATTACTTAGATGTATAACCTTTTGGGTAGAGTTTCCTTGACTTTATCATCTTGTAACACCTATATTTTGGATAATGTCGGTGTTTGTACATTTGTATAAAAGTTTGTAAGCCTTCGGGCTAAATACTTCCGTTTGTGAAAGTTGTTTGAAAATTTTGTTTGAAAGTTAGTGGAAGTCTTTGAACTTCAAGTGTGGATTATGTTAAACTTTATGAAAGTATATTTCGAAAAAATATTCTGGGGCCAAGTAGGACCACGGGTCTGGGGCGCGACAGACGTAGTCAAACATATTGACGAACTGGGTAAACAATTTCTTGTGTTCCTTTTGTCTTTTGCTTTGTTTATTTATTTCTGGTGCTTGTTTGTGGTGCTGTGTTTTCTTGCGATTTTCTTGGGTGTTGGAGGGCTTATTCCACAACAACCGGTATCAAGAGCTCCGGTTTAACGATCCTGGTTTATCAAGCAATCAAGAATGGGCAAGGATAAACAAGCGGTAGAGAAATTCGATGGGTCTGACTATGGGTTTTGGAAGATGCAAATAGAGGATCTCTTGTACAACAAAGATCTCTATAAGCCCTTAACAGGAGTAAAGCCGGAAAGCGAAAATCAGGAAGATTGGGATCTTATGGATCGGAAAGCCCTAGGGGTCGTTAGATCTATTTTGTCAAAGCGGATCGCGAAGACTACCAAGAAGGCGAAAACCACCAAGGAGCTATTGGATTATCTTACTGAGATTTTTTAAACTCCATCTGCTGCAAATAAGGTTGATTTGATACGCAAGATGGGTAATCTCAAGATGCAAGAGGGAGGATCCATAGCTAAACACATCGATGAGTTTATGGATGTTATAGACTCATTGGCGGCATTGGATATCACGTTTGGGGATGAGGTTCATGCTTGTCAATTGCTAGCATCCTTACCAGGAAATTGGAGCGGAACGGTGACGGCGTTAAATGCTTCAGCAGGTAAGAATAAATTGAAGTATGATGATGTTAAGGACTTTCTTTTAGGCGAGGAAAATCGTATGAAGAAGTTGGGGACACCGTCTACTTCGGGATCGGTTTTAGCTACAACTAGCAGGGGAAAGCCGGGTACTAGAAACAAGAAGAGAACCGAGTCAATGGAAAACGTAGGAGGTGGTGAGTACAGGCCTAGGGAGAATAAGAATGTACCAAGGGTTGCCAAGGGATCGGTACAGTGCTATCATTGTAAGGAGTTAGGTCACTACAAGAAGGATTGTCCCATGCGAGGGGATAAATCGACGAATGTGGTAACTGGGGGTGAAGATGTACTGGTTCTAAGTGTTAGTAGTGCGCTAGAATCATGGGTGCTAGATTCAGGGGCATCATTTCACTCATGCGGGCATGCAAATGAGTTGGAAAATTATACTTCCGGTGATTTCGGAAAGGTCTATCTGGCAGATGGCGAGCCTTTGGAAATCAAGGAGAAGGGGGATGTCAGAATAGGAGCATTGGACGGGAAGGTCTTATATCTACACGGGGTCAGACACATTCCAGGTTTGAAAAAGAACCTGTTATCAGTTGGGCAGTTGGACAAAGAAGGTTACAAGGTAACTTTTGGCTGCAGGAACTGGGTTATTACCAAGGAGGATTCTGAGATCGCTCGGGGTAATAAGGAGGGGACATTGTATTTGGCTAATAACACCAAGGATAGTATCGCGGTGGCGTCAGCTAAAGGTGATACAGATTTGTGGCACTGTCAATTGGGTCATATGAGTGAGAAGGGGATAAAAGTACTTTGCTCAAAGGGATTACTACCGGGTTTGAAGACAGTTAACGTGGGGATCTGCGAAGATTAAGTGTTTGGCAAACAGACGAGAAGCAACTTCTCGAGGACAGGTAGGGCTTTGAGGGAAGCAAAGTTGGAATTGGTCCACACGGATTTGTGGGGGCCGGCCCCGGTAACTTCTCTAGGTGGTGCATCATACTACATGTCGTTTATTGATGATTCAACAAGGAAGGTCTGGGTTTATTTCTTGAAACACAAAGATGAGGCATTCGAGGTGTTTAAGAAATGGAAGGCTTTGGTGGAGAATCAGACGGGTCTTAAGCTCAAAAGCTTGAGGTCTGATAATGGTGAGGAGTATGAGCTCGGGGAGTTAAAGGATTTTTGTGCAGCGAATGGTATTCGTATGGTGAAGACACCAAAGGGCACACCTCAATATAACGGGGTTGCAGAGAGGATGAACAGGACATTGAACGAGCGGGCTAGAAGTATGAGGTTGAAGTGTGGACTTTCGAAGACGTTCTGGGCATATGCGGTTGACACAACGGCTTTCTTGATCAATAGGGGACCATCGGTACCATTTGGGAATGAAATTCCAGAGGAAGCATGGAGTGGCAAGCAGGTAAATTTGTCCTTTCTTCGCATATTTAGCTGCGTTTCATATATTCATATTGATTATGCTGTAGAACTAAATTAGATGCTTAGTCTGTAAAGTGTACGTTTATTGGTTATGGTGGGGATGACTTCGGGTATATGTTTTGGGATGACTAAAATCATAAGGTTATTCATAGTCGGGATGTCATATTCAATGAACAGGTTTTGTACAAGAACGGAAAGGGGCATCTGATGGGATCAGTTCGGAACCAGAGATTGTTGAGGTAGATATTCCAAACTTGGGTGGGAGCAGGACGGTTCATGATGACCATGATCAGGGGGTCACTGAAGATGAACCACATACTCCAAGACCGGATATTCTGCTGCGCAGATCCAACAAGTTGCATGGATCTCCTGATAGGTATTCTCCTTCGAATTACTATTTGTTGTTAACAGATAGTGGTGATCCGGAGTGTTATGCGGAGGCTGTTCGTAGTGCACTTGGTGATAAGTGGAAAACTGCGATGGATGATGAGATGGACTCATTGAAGGCCAATGAAACTTGGGAGTTGATTAAACTGCCTAAGGGGAAGAAAGCATTGCATAATAAATGGGTTTACAGGATTAAGGAGGAAGCAAACGGCAGTAAGCGTTACAAGGCAAGGTTGGTTGTAAAGGGGTTTCAGCAAAAGTATGGTATTGACTACACCGAGGTCTTCACTCCTGTTGTGAAGATGACCACTATCGGAATGGTTCTGAGAATAGTAGTGGCAGATAACTTGTTGCTGGAACAGATAGATGTAAAGACGACCTTTCTTCATGGGGATTTGGAGGAAGAAATTTACATGGTACAACCAGAGGGATACTTGTCTAAGGGAAATGAGGAACTGGTTTGCAGGTTGACTAAGAGCTTGTATGCCCTTAAACAAGCTCTTAGGCAGTGGTACAGAAAGTTTGATGGATTCATGCATGACATTGATTTTATCAAATGTGAGGCGGATCATTGTTGCTACTTCAAGAACACTGACAACGGGTACATAATCTTGCTATTATATGTGGATGACATGCTAATAGCGGGCTCTAGTAGTAGAGAGGTAAACAGATTGAAGGCACAGTTGTCAGAACGGTTCGAGATAAAGGATTTGGGGGAGGCCAGAAAAATCTTTGGCATGCGGATTGACCGGGATAGGGAGTCGGGTAAGTTGGTTCTTTCACAAGCAGAGTACGTCGAGAAGGTCTTGGCAAGATTTTGCATGGAAGAGGCAAAGCCAACAGGTACACCATTGGGTATGCACTTCAAGCTATCCGAGAAGGACTCACCTAAGGGCAAGGAGGAGCGTGACAAGATGGAAAGGACTCTATATGCTTCGGCAGTGGGGAGTCTAATGTATGCAATGGTGTGTATAAGGCCGGACATTGCACATGCGGTGGGAGTAGTCAGCCGGTTCATGGGCAATCCAGGGAAGCAACATTGGGAAGCGGTTAAATGGATCCTTCATTACTTAAAGGGTTCTGCTGGTAAGGCTCTATGTTTCTCAAGCAAGGATGTCGTGTTAGCGGGTTATGTTGATGCGGATTTGGCATCAGGTGATCTTGACAAGAGGAGAAGTACTATGGGTTATGTTTTCACATTGGGTGGTAAGGCTATCTCCTGGACTTCTAAATTACAGAAGATCGTGGCTCAGTCTACTGCGGAAGCAGAATATGTGGCAGTGACAGAGGCAAGCAAAGAGATGATATGGTTGCAGAACTTCTTGGGTGAACTTGGGATGACGCGAAGTGGTAATGCTCTCTACAGTGACAGTCAGAGTGCAATTCATCTAGCAAGGAATCCGACGTTTCATTCTAGGATGAAGCACATCGAGCTGAGGTATCACTACATCAGACATCTCTTGGAGAGGAAGATCTTAAGGCTGGAGAAGATTTTGGGATCGGAGAACCCGGCTGACATGTTGACCAAGGTTGTAAACCTTGAAAAGTTGAAGCTATGCATAGCTTCAATAGGGCTTGGAGAATAGGAGAGGAGGAAGGCACTACCATGATCGAGGTGAGCACTATGGCACTAAGGATGAGTTGAAGACGGATACGGGACTGATATACACGGGTTGATCTCTAGGTGGGAGATTGTTGGAATAGAGATCCCTCAAAGAAACAAAGAGAAGAAAATCGGACTGCAGGCGAGCGGGCGCCTGGTATTGACCAGGCGGGCGCCCGAGGTGGGCAGAAAGTTTCAATCGTCTGGATTTTAATTCAGGCGGGCGCTTGCCCTATACCAGGCGGGCGCCTGGTTCCCCGATCTGGATTCGGGAAATAGCAGGATTTTCGAGTTTTTCTCTTGTGTTTAGGTTTAGGTCTTATTCTAGGGTGCATATTTAAGCAATGTTCCGCCCCCATACTCATGGTAACTCAGATTTAACATATTATAGTGCAAGATCCTAGCTTGGTAGTGCCCCCAGACGTAGTCAAACATATTGACGATCTGGGTAAACAATTTCTTGTGTTCCTTTTGTCTTTTGCTTTGTTTCTTTACTTCTTGTGCTTGTTTGTGGTCCTGTGTTTTCTTGCGATTTGCTTGGGTGTTGGAGGGCTTATTCCACAACAGTTTCCTATTTAACCCCTCAATAAATGGCACATGACCAAGAACATGGATATTTAACGTCTAAATACTAACGGTGTTTGCCAAAGTGACATTGGCTGCACAAAGTGACCATTTGAGGTACTATACCTACAACAAAAATGACATTAGGTACCAAACCTGCACAAAACGATCAATTGAGATTTTTTTTTGCATTTTTACCTAGTTTTATTAGTGTTTTTAAATAGAGTGTAGCGAGTGTCACTATTATTGCAATCGATAAAATATCGTCAACTCATTTTATGAATAAAATTTTATATTTTTATTTTGTGCTTCTAACATTTGGTTACAAATAAATTAATGTCCGGCTAGTCTTGGAAAAAAGTGGACAAACATACCCTTTGTAAGCAAGGCGGCAATATTCTAAACCCTCCACTCACCAATTAGAATTTGAAACTCAAACCCAACAAACACAAAATTACAAAGGAAAAAAACATTTAATTATACATTCTCACCCTCTCACAGTGACACAGGCACAGCGAATATATAAATATTACTAGCATGTGCATTGTTTAGTTTCTGCCAGAAAAACGCGCGCCCTTGTGCATTTCAAATTGAAAATTTTGCAAAACACAAAACAATTTGAATCTAATTCTAACCCACCCCTCTTTCCGTATTTTTAAAGCCCTAAAACCCTACTCCTTGACTCCACCATTAATTCATCAATCTACTACCATTTCCGTTTTCCCAATTTTGGATCAATCTGGATTTTCACTGAAACGAGCCAGAGACCCGAGAGTGCAAGTCTTTGGCATTTTTGCTCAGTTATGGATGCTGATGGCGGTAGTACAAGTGTTGCCGTCAGATCTTTTGAGATACCCGGATCCGAATCCAAGGTTAGGGTTTTTTTCGAAGCATGCGTTGAACATATTTTGTTTGGATTTTGTACTTGAGTTTCTTGTGGGGGTGTTACTAATTGATATTTTTTTTTTTTTTTGCTAGAGAATGACGGGGAAGAAGCGGGGCAGTGAAGTAATTGTAGAAAAATCTGAACTTGGCATTAAAAGAGTGAAAATGCGAGACCTTGAATCTGTATTTCAGTCTGAAGGTAATCTTATCTTTCTTTTGATATCACATGTTGATTGGAGATGTGGTGTAATGTTTTTCTTAAATTTAATGCTTTTAGTTTCAGTTATGGCAGATGACTTGATCTAGTTAAATTATCTGATCAAATTCAAATTTTACACTCTTAAGTTATTCTGGTCTTGTTTATGCAAAATAATAGGTATAATTTTCAAGTAATCCATATTTTCCTCATTTTTTTTTTTGAAGGTTCTTGGATACTTTAGAAATAAGGTTTCTTACATTTGTATTGTGTACTAGACGACATTTGTGATATAATTGATGCCCTTTTTGACTACGTGATTGATAATTTCAAAATGGTTATGCTTAAGATGACAATGTCTTTGCATTTGTTCTACAGGAATTGATACCCATTACCCAAAATCTCTGAAAAGTAGAGAACCCATTGACCATTATGAGTCTGCTGATGTAGAAAGGTCACAGGCTAGTAGGGAAATTCTAACACTAAAATCGAATGTTAGAGTGGGTGAGGATGCTCCTCCAACACTTGACCTCAACCAAGACCCTTTTCATCCTTACCAAGCCTATGAACAATTGAAATCACGAGATGATATGTCAGAGTGTGGGAGTACATGTGGTGCACCAGAGGAGAAGGATTCAATGAAAATATGGAAAGAGATGAAGCAAAATGGATTTATCTCATCTTCTCATGGCGGTGTACCGATGCCAAAACCACGTGGAAGGAAACCTAAAAATGATGGTATCAAGAAAAAGATTGAAATTGCTAAGAGAGAACAAGTGAATAGGTTTGCAAAGGTGGCTGCTCCAAGCGGACTGCTTAATGGACTGAATCCCGGAATTATAAATCACGTGAGAAACAGGAAGCAGGTCCATTCTATAATAGAGGCCCTAGTGAGGTCTGAAAGACATGAAAATCGCCATACTGGAAGCAAACAAGTTATGCAAACGAAGAGTGTACTTAAAGAAGCTGGTGATGGAAAGGGCATAGAGAATGGGAATGAGTCAGCAATGAATAGGTTTGGTCTTTATCACGAAGATGGGTCGCGATATACTTTATCAGGAAGCAGGCAGGTAAGCACTTATCCTGCAAACAACCTTACAGGAGATGATGACTCAGACATGACTGATAGAGATGGGCATGGCAACATCAGTTGTCCAACATACCTCAGTAGAGAATGTGATGAAGATATACTCGCACTTAAATTGTCATCATCAGCAGTTATGGCTTCTGAGAATATGAGTTCTTTGTCTAATGAGGAGTCGGCAAATGTAAACAGTGTTACTTCCCTTTCCTTTAAAGGTCAGTATTAACTCTCATGTCATGACTCCCTCATACTTTTTTATGAAATTACATGACTCAAGTCTCAAAGTTCTTAATAAACAAAGGCTAGGAGCACGGAACTTTGTGATAGAGCACATAATTTAAGTCAATCTTGACTGACTATGTGCATTAAGTGGAAACTTTATACTTATGTTACGTAAGGATATTTGCGTACCTTTTGTTGTATAATTAGCAAGGACAATCTTGTGTTATGTATTGAAGAAAAATGAGCGGTTTTAACTCATATTTTGCATTGTATTTTGCAGCTGCTAATGTAGCTTCACAATGGTTGGAACTTCTTCATGGAGACATTAAAGGGCGCCTGACAAGTAATGCTCTTCTTCAAATTTGTTGTTGGTTGTTGATACCCCCCATCCATTCCTCTAATTGTGCCTTAACAAGTACTATTTCAAAAATTATGTTTAGTGTTTCTTGGAATTATCCACCTACAGCAGATGCACAGTGAAGAAAAACTAATTTTGTTTTTATAATATTTTTGTGAATCAACTTTATCCGTCAAAAGTTTGACGTCTCAAGTGTTACTTCTGCAAGGTAACAAATTTTTAATTGTTTTTGCAGCATTACGACGTAGTAAGAAAAGGGTTCAAGCCGTAATTCAAACAGAGCTGCCTTTGTTGATATCAAGAGAAGTATCTTGTAATCAAGAAAATGATCAGTATATTACTAGACATTCAGCTGCTGGTTGTTCTGATAGTGCAGCTGCCGAGATGCACAGAGCAAGGTGGAGCACTCTGTTTGATCAGATGGAAAACGCACTCTCTGAGGAAGAGAAACAATTGGTGAGTCTTACTCTTACAGACATACTTGTATAAAGCTCAAATCTGCACAGGTAGTGCTGTGCAAAAAAAAGGATCTCTGGAAGTAGACGTGTCCAAAAATCAACCGGAACCGGCTAACCGGCGGTTTTCTAACCGGTCAAAACCGGTCAAAACCGGCCAACCGGCCAACCGTTTCGGACGTGAACCGTATATGGCCGGTCCGGTTAAGGTTTAGGGGAACCGGCCAACCGGCGGTTATAACCGTCGGTTGAGTAACCGGTCAAACCGGCGGTTATAACCGGCGGTTGAACCGGCTGACACACCTAAATTTCGAATTTCCAGTTAGTTTTTAAACAATTCCAGTTAGTTTGTTAGTTTTCAGTCAGTTAATTCCACTTTCCAGTCAGTTTTTTGACATTTTTCTGTTAAATTTCCAGTTTCCAGTCAGTTTTTTGACTTTTTCCAGTTAAATTTTCAGATTTCAGTCACTTTTTTGACATTTTTCAGTTAAAAAAAAAAAATAAAAAAATGAAAAAGGCAGACGGTTTAACCGGCTTAACCGGTTTAACCGGTTAACCGGTTAACCGCCTAACCTTAACCGTTAGGGCCGGTTAGCCGGGGCGGTTACGGTTAGACCTCCGGCGTCTTCTCAACCGCCGGTTATAACCGGCTAACCGCCGGTTAACCGGCAATGGACACGTCTATCTGGAAGGTTTAAATACTTGGGGTTTATTATATTTAAATTAGAAATGAAACATAATCTTAAACAATAAGTATTTTTGCTTATTCTCATTCTTTCTGCTAATTTTCTCTCTTGAACGAGTGTCTTATTATTTGTTTCATTTCTGCTTCTGTTTGCAGGAAAGTTCATTGACCCAAATAAGGGAAATGCGGCTGCACTGTGAACACGGTCTTGTGGAATGTCGATCAGCAAATGGGTTGCAACTGCTGGCTACGATAGACAAGGATTGCAGGTATTTTTTCACTCCTCTTTCAAGGTGATAAAATCCTTTACCCACAGTTAAGTTGCTTAATAAACTCAGAGTCCGGAAAATTTTCGTTGATGGTTCTTTAAGAATAGTAACCATCACTCCATGTATCGTTTCTAAATTATGAAAGCGTCTTAGTGTAATTTTACCGTTGTACATGCAATGTAAAAGCACGCTTCTTAAATAAAAATGTTGACAAATCAACTACGACATTTATTTTGGGATGGAGAGAGTATTGTGGAAACATTTATTTTGCGACATTTATCTACTTCTTAATGCAGACAACAGAGAGTGGATACAAGTGAGAAGGAATTAGCTGTGAGAGCTGCTGCTGCTTCCATTTATTCGACATGCAACTTTCTGCAATCAATGGAGAACTTGCCCTGTTGCTGATCATCGCTTTAACTTCAATCCCTTCTAATTATACTTCAAAACAATCGTTCATCTCCAGGTGATTTTAGCATATTATTTGCCTACATGAGTTTGGGAAGCACATGAAATTGTTGGGAGTTACTTCTCTCTCTCTCTCTCTCTTTTTTTTTTTAAAAAAAAAAATCTGTCATGTAACATTAGATGACCAGAGTCATTAGTGTTTAGTTTTACATGTCAATTCTTTGAGGCTGACAATTGCCAGTTGTTTGATAATATTGTGTGGGAATTTGCACTAATTGACATTCACTCCCCTTCATTGTGTCTTTAACAAAATGGTTGTGATTAACAATTTTGCATTTCAAGGTTAGCAATCCCTATTCCTTTACCTTCCTTTTTTTTCCAGATGTTACATTTATTATTATGAGACAGACAAAATAAAAATGTGACGCTTATTAGTCGTTAGTATTTTTTATATTCATTTTCATTTTTATCGGATAATAGGGATAAAACTATCTTAACCAAGTTTGAGGCATTTGAATGAACCTCTAGTAGTCATAAATTTTCAACTCGAATTTGCAGTCCAATCTTAGTTGTTTAAGATTTGACAATAATTTTGTTCTTCAAGCTTATAACAAAAGTTCACAACATGAAGTTTCTATTTATCCTCATGCAGCCATCACTTTCATCCAACCATTAATAATTTACTCCCACCGTCCCAAAATGATCATATTTTTTTTCGTTGTTATTGTGAAAGAACTTTGAGCAATAATTTTAGGTTAATCTAATTGTCCTAATGGAAATCTAAAACTTGTTATTGATACACCATCAATAATACTATCAATACTAAGTTTTAGATGTTCATTAAGACAATTATATAACCTAAAATTATTGCTCAAAGTTCCTTTGCAAAAAAAGCGAAAAAAGTATGAATATCATTTTGGGTCGGAAGGAGTATTCCTTACTGAAACGAAATTGATTTACATTCACTACTGATGTCAGCAAATATACATGACAAATGTATTTATCAAATCAACATCAATGCATTAAAAATGACTTACTATATACTCCTGTCCCATAAATGTTGAATACTTTTTTTTTTTTTTTTGAAATTAGAATGCTTTTAAGAAATTTTCGTATTTAGAAAAACGACAATTTTGTTATCAGTGGTCAAAAAACTCTAGCTCGAGAGATATTTTCTTAATAAATTATTTCAGTATGTGTTAGTCTTATGAAAAACCTGTTTTACATTAAGAGATGTGTAAAACCTAATTTACATAAAGAGATTATGTTCTACATTAAAGCATGAATATAAGTTTTACACTAAAATTAGTGCAAAACAAGTTTTTCTCGAAATTTTCAATTTCATTATTGTAGTAGATCAAAACATCATTTAATAATTATATTTTTTAAAAAAACAGAGAGTTTTATTTTTGGGAGGCGGTCTCTGGTACAACCGTCGCACGGCGTGCAACGGCGCCGAGCCGAGCCGTTTTTATTTATATATATTTTTTTTGCCGAGATTTTTTTTTTTGCCACCCCAACTTTTCTTCCTCTAACATAAGTAACACTTATTATAACGAAATGTAACATTTTTTTTATTCAAATGTAACACTTTTTTAAAAAAAAAATATACCACAATTTTGTTGCAATAGATAAAGATAACATAAAGATTGGCAACTAAACTAATGTAACACTTTTTAAAAAGGAATGTAACACTCATTTTTTCAAATGTAACACTTTTTTTTCTCCCAAAATTAAAATAGGATTAACAAACTAAACAAATGTTACATTTTATAAAAAATGAATGTAACATTTTTTTTCTCAATTGTAACAATTTATATTCTTAAATGTAACATTATATCTGAAATGTAACAATTTTTTATTGAGAAAGTAACAATTGAAAATGCAAACCCATTTTTTTTTTGTAAAATTGCTGTTACATTTGACTGTAAAAAGTGTTACTTTTTGAATATGAAACTGTTACTTTTATTAGAACAGAGTGTTACATCTCACCTGACAAAGCAACTCAACTTTTTGTGTGTAAAAAAATGTTTTTTTTTTTTAAAAAAAAATCAAACCATATCATGACCTATGTAGTTTTATTCGTCTCGTCGAGACGAACACAACGGTATTTTTTTTTTTTTTCTGAGCTATAAATCTCAAGATATAGCATTTTAAAGTTAATGGGATTTTTTTTTAAAGGTGACACGTGGCAGCGCGCGGTTGGGTGAACCAGCGAGTGGCTCACAGCGCGCCACGTGTCGATCTCGCAGTGGAGGAAAGGCTGGGCGGGGCGGGTCGGGTCTGTCGGGTTTGCCCGCCACACGCCATGCGGCCGTTGTAGGTAAGAATTTGTTTATTTTTGGAGGGATAAAATAGAAGGGGGACACATGAAAAAGATGGAATACTAAGTTGAATTAGGGGGCATTTACCATATAGTCCCTCAACATAACCTTATTTACCTCTTAAGACAAGGAATATTTTAACTAACCATATAGTCCCTAGCTTACATCTTCCTCAACATTTTACTAACTACACCCTCTCAACATTTTACTTTCACCCCAACCACTATCCCCTTAGGCTATCCCTCACCACCTTCTCCAGTCAACAACTCCGGCGAACACCATTTCCGGCGACTGTTGGGTTTCCAAGTAACACGCGCAGCGGAAAATAACATTTAAAATTTTATGAAACCCAAAGGCCATAGATCCATTCATATGATTAAATTAAATACTTGCAATATGAATACTAGGAAAAACTAACCCTTGATGACTTTGATTGGTCTTTGATCTTGGTGGAGAAATTGAAGCTTTAATCACGAACAAGTAAGAACACGAACTATGAAGATGATGAGCTTCACCCTCTAGCGGTATCCACACCTTGAACAAATATCAAGAACACTTGATCTTGGTTGCTAGACCAAAATTGTGAAACACGTTTTCACAATTAATATGAACTATATGGAATATTATTTTGTGTATTATTTTGTTCTTCAATCTAGGATGTCTTAGAACAAAATAAAACTCTCTCAAACTCTTTGGAGACTTGCACAAAAGCTAGGGTTGAGTTCTGGCTGAATTTGGCTGTTTATATACAAGTTAGACCTATTCCAAATAGGAAACTTGTGTCAAAACCCGTCCAAAATCCTTTTCCTAATTAAATTAGGAAATCTATCCCGACTCACTGTGCGGCCGCCCAAAATCAGGTGTGCGGTCGCCCAAACATGTGCGGCCGCCCAGCCTGGTTTGTGCGGTCGCACACCAGGATCAGAGAGCCTTAATTTCCAATATAGTCCTTTTAGGATTCGTTCTATTGTGTATGACCCTCTAGGATTATACTAAGTTGGCAATGGGTTCAAACATGAATCCATAAGATATGATTAGGTTCTAGCAAACCGTCATACCTACCCAAATAGTATAACTAGATACAAGTTCGCATTCCTTTAGAATATGTCACAATCCAATTGTCCACGATCTCATTGAACACAAGTCATGGTCAAACGATCAACTTGTTTTTGTTCAATACTTTCTCGATTCCGAATATGTTGATAATCCAAATGACATTGATCTAATCAATTCATATGAGTCCGGCCGAACATTTTCATCAACATCATTCCTACGAGAGGCCTAAGCTTGAGATCTCTCCGAAGAAGGACAAATCCATTTAGCTTATTATTCTTCCCTACGTGAATCCGATTATGCCAATCATACCCTTTATAACTACCCGGTTAAGGTAGCGTTTGAATATGTCAAACATAATGTTCATCAAGTGGAAGACTATAATAAATTCATGTCTAAGGATTCAAATGACATAACTAATATGAGATATATGTACGACAAAGACCTTGACATAAATCTCATATAGCGGGTCATGTCCAGTACCTTGTTTCAAACAAGTACCCATAAATCTAACATTATCATCCCATGATCATTTAGCCTTTATACTAGTGTTTAACAAGTACTAGGGACGGAGATTATTATAATAAACATGAACAACAATAATAATCAAAACATTTCTTTATTGATATGAAATAAATTATAACAATTACAACATTTATTAAACGTGCCTAGGGCACCTACACCAACAGCGACCACCAACCCCGGCGACCACTCCGGCAATTTTTTTTTTTTTTAGCTTCAGTGACCTTGCAGCAACCAAACAGTTGAGAACTTATCAGTAAGTTCTCAGTTATCAACTAAACTACTAATAACACGAACAACTCCGGCGACCAAACAATTGAGAACTTATTAGTAAGTTCTCAGTTATCAACTAAACTACTAAGAACACGAACAACTCCGGTGACCACCAATTCCGGCGACCAAACAGTTGAGAACTTATCAGTAAGTTCTCAGTTATCAACTAAACTACTAAGAACACGAACAACTCCGGTGACCACCAACTCCAGCGACCTACTCCGGCGACCAAACAATTGAGAACTTATCAGCAAGTTCTCAGTTGTCAAATAAACTACTAAAAACACGATTAACTCCAGCGACCATCAACTCTGGCGACCAAACAGTTGAGAACTTTTGAGTAAGTTCTCAGTTGTCAACTTACCTACTAAAAACACGATCAACTATGGTGACCACCAATTCCGACGACCGAACAGATGAGAACTTATCAGTAAGTTCTCATTTGTTAATTAAACTACTAAGAACACGATCAACTCTGGCGACTACCAACTCCGGCAACCAAACAATTGAGAACTTATCAGTAAGTTCTCAGTTGTCAACTAAACTACTAAGAACACAATCAACTCAAGCGACCACCAACTCAGGCGACCAAACAATTGAGATATTTTATGTTGTTCCAAGTTGTTTTGTAGAGATTTTTTTTCAGTTGTTCCCAATTGTTCATGGTTCCAAGTGGTCAACACTAGAACACAATCAACTCACGCCAACGACTAACTCCGATGACCAACAATTGATAAATTATGAGTTGTTCTCAGGTGTTCTATAGAGAAGTTCTCCATTAGTAATGGATCTCATTTGTTAACTACTATAAATACGACAAACTCCGGCAACCAACAATTGAAGATTGTTCTCAACTATTCACCTAACAATATTGAGAACCTTATTTGTCGTTCTTAGTTGTCAACCAAGAAGGTGATAACTCTGAGAAATTCATAGGTATATAAAGAAAAATAATATTCTCTCTATCCTAAAATATATTTTAAATTTTCATTTTTTATAAATTTTTTAGTGGAACGGAAGGAGTATTATGAGTAAGCATATATATATATTTTCATTATAATAGTGATTTGTACGATAGCAATAAATCGAAGCTGGTGGTCCTTTAAACTAAATGAGATTTCAAGTTGGGAATAATACTAGAGGCACAAAAAACTCACAAAACTTCCTCACAAAATCCTAGGTGTCAAGATTTTATTGGTGTTTTTAATTAGAGTGTGGCGGGTCCATTATCGATGCAACCAATAAAATAACGCCACCTCATGTTGTGAGCAAGATTTTGTGACTTTATTTTGTGCCCCTAGCATTGCTCGTCAAGTTGGTGCAACTTGGTAAAACTAATGGTCTTGTTTTGTCTAGTATGTATAGGAGGTTTTAAATTTTACTCCACCGTCATTCATACAATATTTTCTTTGTTTTGTTTTCCAAAACGCACTAGATGATAATGACTTTTTTTGTACTTCAATTCCCTATTCCCAGTTCCCAGTTCCCAAAGTTATGATAATGAATTTGTTTGACTATTTTTCACAAGTAGAAGTATGACTTGCAGTAATACAAAAAAAAAAATGCAAAACAAAAATGGCGTTAGAATAGAAAGGGTTTGGTAATTGGGTTCGCTGGAAACGGTGATGTGATCTGCGATTCCCGTTACACGGTAAGGATGCTAGAGTCTCCTGTCAATGGTCTGATCTACACCAAAGAAAAACGATCGGAGGTGGTATGAGATGGTGACAACGTATTTTCCACCGTCAAGCCCATCGCCGTCGATGATGGAGTTGACCGGAGTTGGTGATGATGGAGAATCCAAGCGGGCTATAGCAGATCTGAAACTTTTTTGTCCAACAAAACGTCATCGAAAATCGAAAATGGCTAGATTAGTGATGGCCGGAGAGGCGAGATTCTGTGACAGAGAGTCAGATCTGGCCGGAGAGTCGCTCAGGGTTAGGAGGAGCTCGCTAGAAAATCTGGCACATCATCTTGGCTCGGAGATTTGGCCACCGGCAGTTCTTGATTCGCAGCACAGACGGTGCAAGGTGCCGTCGCCGGAAAACTTGGTCAGAGGTCGGGGAAGGGATGGTCGCCGGGTTTTGGAGAGGGTAACGGCCGCCGGATGTGGAGAGGAAGGGTCTTCAGAGGTGGGTAAGGGAAAGGTTGCCGGAGAAAGGTTGTCGGAGGGAGACGAAAGTAGTAGCCGGAGAGGAAGGGTGGTCACCGGAGTTGGGAGGTATTAGAGAGAGAAAGTATCGCCGGAGTTGGGAGGTATTAGAGAGAGAAAGTATATATAGAGAGAGAGAGAAAAAAAAATGTCTGTGGGTGTTGGGGTGGGGAGGGGTGTACTTATTTTATTTTAAACTGCTGAGGGACTATATGGTTTGATAAAATATTTCTTTGGACTAGGACGTAAATAAAAATATGCTTGTCCTAATCCGTAGATTCATTATTATGCAGGGATTAGGAGGTAATTTTCTCTTGAATTATTGGTTAAGATTGATTCCATTAGGGATTGCGATGTAGTATAGTACAACTCAACTTGAAGTTGACTGACATGAAACTGAAACTGAAAATCTCTCTCTCTCTCTCTCTCTATATATATATATATATATATATATTAAAGTTGGCAAAAAGAGCTATGGTATTGACATGTGGACAAACAATGGAGAAAGCTTGCATTTGGAGAAACCACATCAACAACATACTAATAAATAAGTGACTTTTCATTTTCTTTTCATTAGCTAATACTATTAGCTAATAATAATAGTTACTAAAAAGGGTAACTATAATAGTTAACTATTATAGTAACTATTACTATTATTAGTAATAGTTAACTATAATAGTTAACCATTATAGTTAACTATTACTTTTATTAGTAATAGTTACTATTATAGTTAACTATATTAGTTAACTATTACTATTAATAGTATTAGTTAACAATATTAATTACAATACAAGTTAAATATTACTATTAATAGTATTAGTTAACTATAATAGTTACTATTATAGTTAACTATATTAGTTAAATATTACTATTAATAGTATTAGTTACTACTATATTAGTTAACTATTACTATTACTAGTATTAGTTAACTATAATAGTTACTATATTACTATTAATAGTATTAGTTAACCATAATAGTTACTTTATAAGTTATTTTTTACTATTAATAGTATTGGTTAACTATAATAGGCTACATACATTAACTATTACTATTATTAGTATTAGTTGATTATAATAGTTATTATATAAGTTAGATTATTAATTTTTAATATTATAATTAATCATAATAGTTACTATATAAATTAACTATTACTATTAATAATATTATTTTATTATAATAATTATTATAATAATTATTATTATATAGACTAATCATTGCTATTAATATATATATTAACTATTACTATCAATGGTATTAATTAATTATAATAGTTATTATAATAATAGTAATCATATAGATTAGTTTTTATTATTAATAGTATTAGTTAAAATGATGATTACTATATTAGTTAACTATAGTTAAAAGACATAGTATTGGTTTCCGTGCAGAGCACGGGTTACCCGCTAGTGAAAATGAAAGAGCTTCAACGTACTAATTGAAAAGAAATACTTGATTTTTTTCTCAAATAATTCCTTTTTTTTTTTTTTTTTTAAGTATTTACCAAAGTGACCAAGTTTGAGGTAATTCGCTTGTGAAAAAAGCGAATTAAGTAATTCGCTAACATGAAAAGCGAATTATTCTTTGACCTGATTAGCCGCGCTTTGCATTATGGAAATAATTAGCCGTTAAGTATTTTGCTTCCTGTAGAAGCGAATTACCCTTCAATGGATACCCGTTGACTTATTGCAAAGAATTCAAATAAAAAAAGTGGAAGATTAGAAAGAAAGTACTAAAGCTCGCCTGACAAGTTTTTTTCTCTTAACTCTAGTATAGCACTTTATAAAAACTCGTTTTACGTACTCTCTCCGTCCCGCTCGAATTAAGATTCTTGGTCAAACTTACTTTCATTTAAACCAAATTTAAAATTTTATTCTCTACATTTTTTTGATGATTACTGTGATAGTACCTTTCTCTTTTCTTTTCCTTCCACCGAAAGTGTTTATCCACCAACCAATTTTTTTTCTTCTGGTAATATAATATGTACTCCCTCTGTTTCAAGTAACTTGAAATAGTTATTTTGAAGTTGGGGAATTAAGGATATAATATTTTATTAAGAATGAAAGGTGGTGAGGAAGGAAAGAAAATGAATTGAGAATAATGAGTGGTTGGGAGGAAGAGAGAGAATGAGTGGAGAATTATTAAAGTAATAAAAAACTTTCATTTTTAGATTGTTACAACTTAAGTGAAATGCCCTAAATATGACAAAATGTTTCAACTTACTTGGAATAGAGGGAGTACATAAGTAGAGGTATACTAAAAGGTTTCGCAGATTTAATCTTATGCATAAGAATCTGTGAAAGGATATTTATTTAAACAATAGTATACTCCCTCCGTCCCGCTCGAATTAGGATTCTTGGTCAAGCAATTCGTATTTTGACCAATAATTTGAAGAAAAATAATGATGTTAATAAAAAATATAAATTGTTATTGTATCACTATTAATAATAAGTTAAATAACTATTTTTTAGATTTTCATTAAGATAAGTATTTTTCTTCAAATCGTTGGTGAAAGTATAAATTACTTGACCAAGAATGTCACGACCCGAAAACCCGTCTCTATTTTATTATTAAATAATTAATTATTTATCTATTTATTTGATTTAATTATTTATGTGCGTATTTTATATCTCATAATATTAATTTGTGTTTAGCATTATTTGGTTGATATAGTGTTAAGTGGGTAGTAGGGAATTTGGTTGGGTTATGTTAGTATGGGTGAGGGGGCCTAAGTGTAAGTTTTTGAAATGATTTTTAACTACTCCCTCCCTACTCTTCCCCTTCTCCCTCACTCTTCCTCTCATTCCCAACACTCTCTCTCTCTCTCTCTCCAAGAAGGTAAGAATTCTTCTCTCCCTTCTCTCTTCATTCTACCTATCTTTCTCCAATTATTTCTCATTTCTCATATTATGAAACATGTTTAGATCGTTGATAGGATCGTAGAGAGCCAAAAATATTTGAATTCCGTCATCTTTGAGAAATCTCAAGTAAGTTGCTTTTCCCCCATTTTTATGCTAAAGTGTTCATTTCATGTTCATGTAATGCTTTAGTTGATACATTTGATGTTTGATTGAGTTTGAGATTTATTTGGAATTTATTTTGGTTTTTGGTTAAAAATGGTGATTTTGATGAATGTTGGGATTTGATCTTAGTTTGGGTTGATAGAAGATGAGATTTAGGTTCCTTTCTAGTTGTTAAGTTGTTTTGGTTCATGTTTATGCTTGGTGGAAAGCTTGGTTGTGTTTGATTTTGAGAATTTGTGAAATGGTAAGAATCCTTGAAGAACCCAGCTGCTGAACCCTCCCAGCCCGTAGACCGAGCGCCCGCCCGGGTTGGACCAGGCGCCCGCCCGCCATGCCTTTTTCTGCGGCCAAACCTTCTGGGCAAATAAGCGCCCGCCCGACCCCTACCAAGCGCCCGCCCGCCCGCCTGTTCCAGATTTTGCCTTTTGCTTGTTTAAGGCTCTTTGGCTTCCTAGTTTAAGTTTATTTACACAAATTAACTTAAGTTAACATTGTGGAACACTTTATTAATTAGATTTGGTTCCTTTGTGAATAAATATGTTATGGAATTTTGTTAAACTTCGTTTTGGGAATGTAGCCATCTTTGATGTGTTGTTTGGATCGGTTTACCTTTATGGTGATTTATTTGGAATGATTCCCTACTTCGGAATCAGGAGTTGTTTAATTAAGCTAATATTTATTATTTAGCTTTTAATTGAAAGTCCAGCTGGTTAATTGTGTATCGAGTCGGGCAATGGATAATGCTATAATGGCACAAGCCAAGTCCAGTATAGCATCGCCCATTGGTCATTCTTCCTCATCCAGATTGGCCTTGGATGGGATGAGCTAGCTCCTTTTGTGGCACGTTACTTTGTTATTGGTTCCGGTACCGGGGGTTTTCTCTTCAAGCTTTCATGCTACTATGAAGATGTTGATTGTTGATTGTTGAAGCTGCGCAGCGACCTTTATTTGGTTCTTTCAGTTGGGAAACCTTGGCTAATATCCTTTGTTAATTGTTTATTTCCGCTGCTATCTGTTAAATGATAAATGCTATGTGCTAAGTGATATTTATTATTGTTTATTGCTTATTGCATTTAGCATGTCATGTGGTTGCATTAGTAACTTATTGAGATTTATCTCACCCCCTTTCTTTTATCTTTGTTTTTCCTTACCCCCCCAGGAGGAAAGGATTAGACTCGCTGATCACGAGGAGGACGTCGCGAAGGTTGAGCTTTTTGGGGCGAGTTGTTATTGGTGGGTTTACATTATATAAATGTGTAACCTTTTTGGGAATAGTTGTACCAAACTTGACGTCATTAGAATTTGTATATTTTATTATTTTGGGTGTAAGCTTATGGAGCTTACACTAGTTTATATTTTGTAGTTCAAGTTGGATTTCAAAACTTGGTGTTATCATCTTTTGGTATAAAAGGAAATTTTTATCTTCATTATTTTAGAGTTTATTGTTTAAGTCGACGTCCAGCTCGCGCACTCCGGGCCCGCGGGGTCGGGGTCGCGACAGTTGGTATCAGAGCTATGGTTTAGCTCTAAGTATAAGTCTAGGTGGACTAGTATGACCTAGGAGGGTAGTTGTGTTCGGAGTGAGTAACGGTTGATGTTTTATGCAGGTAATTGTTCTCAATGGCTAGAAGAAGAACATGTGAAGGTTCTAGTGGGGCTCAGAATCAGAATGATCTTCGGGAAGAGAACCGTGCCATGTTCCAAGGCATGTTTGAGGCGGCCATGAAGGCTATTCATGACCAAGGGCCAAGAGAGGAGCATGTGCCACCTCCGCGATACGGGTTGGAGCAATTTCTGAAATTAAAACCAAGAGAGTTTGACGGTGAGCCCGATGTGAAGAAGGCCGAACTATGGATCGAGTCAATGGAGAAAATCTATGATGTGTTTGGGTGCACGGACGAGGATAGGGTCCGGTTCGCGACTTATAAGCTTGTGGGGGCCGCCGAGCATTAGTGGAAAGGAGTTAAGGCGAGTTGGGATGATACCCATACAGTGTATGCATGGGAATTGTTTGTGCGGAAGTTCAAAGAGCATTTTATTCCGGTAGTGGACCAGAACCGAAAGGAGATCGAGCTTCTCAACTTGGAGCAAGGTTTGTTGTCTATAGCTCAGTACTCGGCTAAGTTCACATAATTAGCCCGGTATTGTGACTATCTCGTGACGACCGAAGAACAGAAAGCTATGAGATTTATTCGGGGTTTGAAGACTTCTATTCAGACTCAGCTTATAGCCCAAAGGATTGTGACATTCCAGGATGCGGTAGACCGTGCATACTTAATCGAGCAAGACATAGAGGAGCATAAGAAGAAGGTCGAGGTAACTAACACTAGCAAGCAAGGAGGGCAGAGTAAGCCACAATCCCATTCTGATAACCGAGGTAATTTTGGGGGACAATCTCAGTCCCGAGGGCAACCGATCCCAAGGAACCCGGGTAACTCCTATGGGAGAGTGTTTGGTGACCGATAGAGTATTTCGTGATTGTGATGTGCTTATACGTGGTCGTGTCTTGTGTACGGACTTGGTAGTCCTTCCGATTCAAGATTTTGATGTCATTTTGGGTATGGATTGGTTGAGCAAGTTTCATGCTTCTGTTGATTGTCGTAAGAAAGTTGTTACTTTTTCTATTCCCAATATGCCTAAATTTGTTTTTGAGGCTATGCCTTTGGGTAGAAATATTCGTATGATTTCTTATGTAAAAGCTAGGAGGTTGTTGCATCGTGGTTGTGAGGGGTACTTGGCTTGTGTGCTTGATACTAGGAAAGAATCCCCTAGTTTGGAAAGTGTTCGGGTAGTTAGGGAATTTCCCGATGTTTTCTCTTCTGAATATAATATGCCTCCCGATCGCGAGATAGAATTTTGTATAGATCTTTTGCCGGGTACGGCTCCGATTTCAAAGGCGCCGTATAGGTTGGCTCCCGCAGAGTTGAAGGAACTAAAGGTGCAGTTGCAAGAGTTGCTTGATCGTGGGTTTATTCGCCCTAGTGTTTACCCGTGGGGAGCACCGGTTTTGTTTGTGCAGAAGAAAGACGGTTCTTTGAGATTGTGTATCGATTACCGGAAGTTGAATCAGGTTACAGTGAAGAACAAGTATCCCCTACCTCACATTGATGATTTATTTGACCAACTTCAAGGGTCCGTGGTGTTCTCTAAACTTGATCTGAGGAGTGGGTACCATCAGTTGAAGATTCGATCGGAGGATATTCCGAAGACTGCCTTTCGTACTCGCTATGGTCATTACGAGTTCTTGGTTATGCCGTTTGGGTTGACTAACGCGCCTGCCGTGTTTATGGATTTGATGAACCGGGTTTTCCATCCTTATCTTGACTCATTTGTGGTGGTCTTCATCGACGACATTCTTGTCTACTCTAAATCTCGAGAGGAGCACGAGCAGCACTTGAGGACAGTTTTATCCATTCTTGCGAGGGAGCAGTTGTTTGCGAAGTTTAGTAAATGCGAATTTTGGCTCGAGAAGGTTTCATTTCTGGGTCATGTGATTTCTAAAGATGGGATTTCGGTGGATCCCTCAAAGATAGAGGCCATAGTGGATTGGAAGAGACCCGAGTCAGTGATCGAGATCAGAAGTTTTCTGGGTTTAGCCGGGTATTACAGAAGGTTCATAGAAGGGTTTTCGAGGATTGCTACTCCGATGACTCAGTTGACCCAGAAGGGTGTACCCTTTGTGTGGAGTGAAAAATGTCAAAGTAGCTTTGATGAATTAAAGAAGAGGTTAACTACGGCTCCTATTCTTGCGTTACCAAATGGAAATGACGACTTAGTGATTTACAGTGATGCTTCGAAAGAGGGTTTGGGTTGTGTTTTGATGCAAAAGGGGAAACTAATTGCTTATGCTTCGAGGAAGTTGACCCTAGTGAACAGAATTACCCTACCCATGATATGGAATTGGTTGCGATAGTCTTTGCGTTGCATAAGTGGAAGCATTACCTATATGGAGCGAAGTTTGAGATTTTTACCGATCACAAGAGTTTGAAATACCTCTTCTCTCAAAAGGAATTGAATAACCGTCAGCGTAGGTGGATGGAGCTTTTAAAGGATTATGATTGCACAATTTCGTACCATCCGGGCAAAGCAAATGTAGTAGCTGATGCGATCAGTCGAAAGTCTTATGTGGCATCCATGATGATTCTTGAATGGAAATTGCTAGAGGATGTTCGAGATTGGTGTCCTCGCGAATCGAACGTGGGGCAATTTTTGCGAATATTAGGGTATCTCCGACCCTAATTCTTCAAATAAAGGATACTCAGAAGGACGACCCAGAGTTGAAGAAGATTATGGATAATGCTCGGGATAGACAGTATGTGGACTTCCAGCTTGACCCCGAGGGAGTGTTGACTTACCGTAGCAGATTGTGTGTGCCGGATATCGGTGGGATTAAACAGCGAATTCTTGATGAGGGTCACAAATCCCGGTATACCATTCATCCCGGGAGTACGAAGATGTACCAGGATTTAAAACAACAATTTTGGTGGAGTAACATGAAGAGGGAAATTGCAGATTATGTATCGAAGTGTTTGACCTGTCAACAAGTTAAAGCAGAGCATCAGAGACCCGCAGGTCTACTTCAGCCTCTTGAGATACCCGAGTGGAAGTGGGAACACATTACGATGGATTTTGTAACCGGACTACCCAGGACTCGAAGAAGGTTCAATGCAGTTTGGGTGATTGTGGACAGATTGACTAAATCTTCTCATTTCTTACCCATTGACATTTCCTATTCGATGGAGAAACTTGCGAATTTGTATATTCATGAGATTGTCAGATTACATGGTGTTCCAGTTAGTATTGTGTCAGACAGAGATCCCAGGTTTACATCCCGATTTTGGCAAGCGTTACAGAAAGCTTTGGGTACCGATTTGAGGTTTAGCACCACGTTTCATCCTCAGACTGACGGTCAGTCCGAGAGAACCATTCAGATTCTCGAGGATATGTTACGGGCTTGCACAGTTGACTTTCCAGATTCGTGGGATACACATCTACCGCTTGCAGAGTTCGCCTACAATAACAGTTATCAGTCGAGTATACAGATGGCACCGTATGAGGCTTTGTATGGGAGGAAATGCCGGTCGCCTATTTGTTGGGACGAGGTTGGGAAGCAAAACTTTGGGGTGTTGACATGGTTCAGGACTCGGTGGAAAAGGTTAAAATTATTCGGGATCGATTGAAGACGGCCCAGAGTCGACAGAAGAGCTACGCCGATCATCGAAGACGAGATCTTAGTTTTCAGACCGGAGACTTCGTGTTCTTAAAGGTATCTCCGAAAGTGGGCATTCGAAGGTTCGGGAAGAAGGGTAAATTAGCTCCGAGGTTTGTTGGACCGTTTGAGATTTTGGGGAAAGTGGGACTTCTAGCATACCGTATTGCGTTACCATCTTCCTTGGACCGGTTACATAATGTTTTTCACGTTTCTATTCTTCGGAAGTATGTTCATGATCCATCTCACGTTTTACCGAGGGTACCGGAGGATATAGAGCCTGATATGACCTACGAAGAACGACCGGTTCGGATTTTAGATACCAAAGTCCAAGAGTTGAGGAACAAAAGCATTCCGTTGGTTAGAGTTCTTTGGAGGAATCATAATGTTGAGGAATCGACTTGGGAGCTTCGAGAGGAGATGGAGCGTAGATATCCATGGCTTTTTTAATTCGGGTAAGTCTCGTTAAAATTCGGGTCGAATTTTCTTTAAGGGGGAGTGAATGTCACGACCCGAAAACCCGTCTATATTTTATTATTAAATAATTAATTATTTATCTATTTATTTGATTTAATTATTTATGTGCGCATTTTATATCTCATAATATTAATTTGTGTTTAGCATTATTTGGTTGATATAGTGTTAAGTGGGCAGTAGGGAATTTGGTTGGGTTATGTTAGTATGGGTGAGGGGGCCTAAGTGTAAGTTTTTGAAATGATTTTTAACTACTCCCTCCCTACTCTTCCCCTTCTCCCTCACTCTTCCTCTCATTCCCATCACTCTCTCTCTCTCTCTCCAAGAAGGTAAGAATTCTTCTCTCCCTTCTCTCTTCATTCTACCTATCTTCCTCCCATTATTTCTCATTTCTCATATTATGAAACATGTTTAGATCGTTGATAGGATCGTAGAGAGCCAAAAATATTTGAATTCCGTCATCTTTGAGAAATCTCAAGTAAGTTGCTTTTCCCCCATTTTATGCTAAAGTGTTCATTTCATGTTCATGTAATGCTTTAGTTGATACATTTGATGTTTGATTGAGTTTGAGATTTATTTGGAATTTATTTTGGTTTTTGGTTAAAAATGGTGATTTTGATGAATGTTGGGATTTGATCTTAGTTTGGGTTGATAGAAGATGAGATTTAGGCCCCTTTCTAGTTGTTAAGTTGTTTTGGTTCATGTTTATGCTTGGTGGAAAGCTTGGTTGTGTTTGATTTTGAGAATTTGTGAAATGGTAAGAATCCTTGAAGAACCCAGCTGCTGAACCCTCCCAGCCCGTAGACCGAGCGCCCGCCCGGGTTGGACCAGGCGCCCGCCCACCATGCCTTTTTCTGCGGCCAAACCTTCTGGGTAAATAAGCGCCCGCCCGACCCCTACCAAGCGCCCCCCCGCCCGCCTGTTCCAGATTTTGCCTTTTGCTTGTTTAAGGCTCTGTGGCTTCCTAGTTTAAGTTTATTTACACAAATTAACTTAAGTTAATATTGTGGAACACTTTATTAATTAGATTTGGTTCCTTTGTGAATAAATATGTTATGGAATTTGGTTAAACTTCGTTTTGGGAATGTGGGCCATCTTTGATGTGTTGTTTGGATCGGTTTACCTTTGTGGTGATTTATTTGGAATGATTCCCTACTTCGGAATCAGGAGTTGTTTAATTAAGCTAATATTTATTATTTAGCTTTTAATTGAAAGTCCAGCTGGTTAATTGTGTATCGTGTTAAGCAATGGATAATGCTATAATGGCACAAGCCAAGTCCAGTATAGCATCGCCCATTGGTCCTTCTTCCTCATCCAGATTGGCCTTGGATGGGATGAGCTAGCTCCTTTGTGAGTATTCTAGCTACACGTTTTGGAGCATGACTTTGTGGCATGGCTCCCTCCCTTTGTGGCACGTTACTTTGTTATTGGTTCCGGTACCGGGGGTTTTCTCTTCAAGCTTTCATGCTACTATGAAGATGTTGATTGTTGATTGTTGAAGCTACGCAGCGACCTTTATTTGGTTCTTTCAGTTGGGAAACCTTGGCTAATATCCTTTGTTAATTGTTTATTTCCGCTGCTATCTGTTAAATGATAAATGCTATGTGCTAAGTGATATTTATTATTGTTTATTGCTTATTGCATTTAGCATGTCATGTAGTTGCATTAGTAACTTATTGAGATTTATCTCACCCCCTTTCTTTTATCTTTGTTTTTCCTTAACCCCCCCCCCCCCCCCCAGGAGGAAAGGATTAGACTCGCTGATCACGAGGAGGACGTCGCGAGGGTTGAGCTTTTTGGGGCGAGTTGTTATTGGTGGGTTTACATTATATAAATATGTAACCTTTTTGGGAATAGTTGTACCAAACTTGACGTCATTAGAATTTGTATATTTTATTATTTTGGGTGTAAGCTTATGGAGCTTACACTAGTTTATATTTTGTAGTTCAAGTTGGATTTCAAAACTTGGTGTTATCATCTTTTGGTATAAAAGGAAATTTTTATCTTTATTATTTTAGAGTTTATTGTTTAAGTCGACGTCCAGCTCGCGCACTCCGGGCCCGCGGGGTCGGGGTCGCGACAAAGAATCCTTATTCGAGCGGGACGGAGGGAGTATGTAAAACGAGTTTTTATAAAAGTGCTATACTAGAGTTAAGAGAAAAAAACGTGTCAAACGAGCTTTGGTACTTTCTTTCTAATCTTCCACTTTTTTTAATTGAATTCTTTGCAATAAGTCAACGGGTATCCATTGAAGGGTAATTCGCTTCTACAGGAAGCAAAATACTTAACGGCTAATTATTTTCGTAATGCAAAGCGCGGCTAATCAGGTCAAAGAATAATTCGCTTTTCATGTTAGCGAATTACTTAATTCGCTTTTTCCACAAACTAATTACCTCAAACTTGGTCACTTTGGTACATAATTTGAAAAAGTTGTCACTTTGGTAGATACTTCAAAAAAAAAAAAGAATTATTTGAGAAAAAAAATCAGAAATCCTTTATTCATTCGAATATTTTCACAAGCAGATGATGATTAATTTACAGTTATTCCACAATTAAATTAAATTAAATTAAACGAGAATTAGATACAGTACAGTATAATGAATTACCCCTTGGAATTCGAATTCGAATTTGGTTGTTTGGATGTAAACCAACCCAACCCAACCCTAATTCATGTTGTTCATTGTAACAACCAAGAATCAGTAAAGTGTTGAAGGGCAGTATCCCTAAAACTTTTAACCTTGACCAAGCAAAAATGTGTAGAGAACCCAACCCTAGTCGTCTTCAACAAATAACAAGCCGATCCACATTCCCTTTCCGCTCCTTTCCCTTGAATCACTACACCCCAAGCCTTTGTCCCATCCCCGGATTCCGATTCTATTCCCAACGCCTTCTCTCCTCCTAGCTCTTCCACCAGTATGATTCCGTCCGGCCACGGTTTCTTCCTCATCACATTCGGCCAATTCGACGCCGCTGCTCTCTCGGTCGTCGATACGCCATTGTTGTTGGCGTAAATTTGTACTAACAACGGCGCTTGGTTTAGGTTTTTAACTATATCACCCACTGAATCCCTCATCCATTCATCCAGCTTTTCCGATACCCTAGGAGACTCACTTATTGACGATACGGAAGCATATAATTTCTGTGATTTCATAGTACAATTGGAGATTGATACGGAAACCTGATTACACAATCGATGCTGAGATTTGCCAATGCAGGTAGGCTTACCTGCGGAATGGATCGCCAAGCTCTCCATCTAAACAAATCTTCGTTCGTCGGCGGAGAGAAAAAAAAAAAAAAAGGTTCCGGTGAGTGAAAATGAAACAAGTACCAATGGGAGGAGAAATTTAAAAGGATTGGTGAGAGAGAACAAAAGATTAGCAACAATTTTGTCATTATATACAAGTTAGGAATTGAGTTTTCCTAGGCGTGGAAGCAAAGGATTTTATTGAGTTGCATGCGGGATGTAAATACAAAATACTCCCACCGTTTCGGTTAGGTTGCAACACTTGGAAACACAAAAATTAAGAAATGAGAATATGAAATTAAGAAATGAGAATAATGAGTGGTTGGGAGGAAGAGAGAGAATGAGTGTAGGATTATAAAAGTAATAAAGAGTTTCCTTATTTGGCATTGTTGCAACTTAACTGGAATGCCCAAAATGGGTAAATTGTTGCAACTTACCAGGAATGGAGGGAGTATTGTATTTACTCGACCAAAATAAAATACATTTACTCCCTTCAACTATCATCCACCCTCGTGCCAACTCCTTCAATTTAGTACCTTATGCTTACAATCACCAAACTTAACCAACTTCTTCGGACTTTAAAAAAAAATAAAACTAAAATTCTAACGTACGTTAAATTATACTCCCTCCGTCAGAGTAAGAGTCCTACTTTCTATTTTGGTACGTCCCAAAGTAAGAGTCCTATTCCTAAAATGGCAAAGAATCTTTACTATTCACCTAACTCATTCTCTCTTCTATTTTACTTTAATACTCACAACATCAATCAATTCAATATTCTCTCTCACTCATTCTCTCTCCTACTTTACTTTTACACTCACAACATTTACATCACTTCCAATATTTATTAATAAGCGTGCAAATGAGGGATATGACTCTTACTCCGGGACGGAGGGAGTACTCTTTTAGTCCCAATTTTTTTGTCCGATTTAACCTTTTATAGTCAACACAAGTAAATTTTGATCAAATCTTAACGTCAATCCAATTATCTTAGTAAAATTTTAAAAATTATACTTGATAAGTCATTAATTATTTTTCAATAACAATGTTTTAAATTTTATTGAGATGATTAGAAATATATTAATGTTTAGTCAAAGTTTACTTAAATTGAGCATAAAATGTCAAATAAGACTATCTTTTCAGGGTAGAGAGAGAGAGAGAGAGAGAGAGAGAGAGAGAGAGAGTAGTTTACGGAGGGAGAGTTAGCTTATCTTAGCACCCGGTATTATTCCCATTAAGAATTTTAACGTTTGTCAAACGGAAGTTTGTAAATAAGTTGATCGAAGATACAAATGCAATAGTTTTACAGAAAAAAAGGGCAAAATAAAATTTGGTATATAGGTGAAGGAGTGAAGTTATTTTGGTTTATTTACATAGTAACAAGAATATATGTAACATTTTATGTCTATTTAATAATAACTGCCATGTAAAATAAGAAAATAGTCTAATTATACTTTGTTATGATACAAATATTACACTTGTTTTACTATGGGATAAATAGAATAGTTGAGGCCAAAAATATTGGTTGAAATTTTTGACTAGGGAGAAAAAGGAAAAGTCTGGTTTGAAAAGGGGTTGAAGGTAGCGGGTGCATAGAAGGGGCTCGTGTAGGCGTGTGTTGAGTTGGGTTTGCCATGTGTGCAGCTTATGTTATCTCGTGTGTGTGTGATTGGTCATTTGGTGCTGCTTTGTGAGGTAGGTGTCGGTATTACGTGGAATTAACATGGATGGATGGAGTAAAACAAAACTATTCGTTGGTTGGTGATGAATTCACATACTCTCGTCCCAGAAAGATAGTATTATTTTGATTTTTTATGTTCGATAAAATTGAACTTTGACCAAACATTAGTGTCAATCTAATCATCACAACAAAATTCTAAAAAATGAGATAATTGTTCGGGGTGAAAATTTTAGCATCTTGATCGTGATCAACATGTCAGAATACCTTGAGTCTACAGGTTGCTGCCCATTAAGGTATCAGTTAATTACACGCATTTTATGTATTATTGTTAATCCTATTTTTCAGGGCCAACACTTATCAACGGGAAAACAATAATATACCACGATTTACTCCAAAGAGACCAAGTCAAGCCTATCACAAAACCGAAGTGATAAGAAGAATAACCACCAGGCCGAGAATCATGGGCATCCAGGCCGAAAATTATGGGCACTCAATCCTCCACTCTTCAGCTTAATTCATAGTATAAGTAGAGTGATAACACACTTGTAAACACACACTCACGCAGTACTTCAACTTTTGCATTTACTTTGTATTCTTCGGATCTCATATTCAATACTAACGAAGTTTCTTCCCCGAGGTTTTGTGCCGGCGAACACTTGTTCAAGGGCTTTCCTCGTTAAAATTCTTGTGTTCATTTGTTTATTTGATTCCTTAACGATTACATTCCATTGTGCCCAATTATCTTATTTAAAGTTAAATTGAGAAATTTGACCAAAACAATTTGGCGCCGTCCGTGGGAAGCTTTGGTCTTATAATTGTTTAAGGAATCTGAGATGTCGACTGCTATGTCCTCGGCCATGTCTTCAGTTGGTTTGAGGTCGACGGTGGAAACAATCCCAGCTTCGTCAACGATCCAGAGTCAGGATGGATTATCCACTGCCGCAAATCAAGAGATCCCTATTGACATAGCCTCCAACTTGACTTCCATGCTGCGGGAAGTGAGGAACCAGATTCAAGTTCAGAATGATACTTCCACCATGCTGATGAATCAAGTTTCCAGATTGCAGCGTGAGGTGACCTCTCTTCAAGGTGGGGCGTCGGCAGTACAACAGACTGGCTTGCCTAGCATCTTCCAATCCATTGCACCAGATGCACCTTCCAGCCTGTACTCTCCATATCAGCCCAGAAGGCTTACCTTTGGGAGCAATGTTGCTGGATAATCTGGACTTGCTGGATTCACGCCGACAACCAACCTGACCATCAACAGCACGATAGTCAATCCTGAGACTATTACTCCTGCCTCAACTACACTCGTAACTCCTACTTCAGTGGAGACAGGGAGTCTTAACCCTCAGTTTGAATTTGATTATCTTAATAATTGTTAATTTGCTAATGCTAACAATGTTGCAGGTAGTCAGCTATGCCGTCAAATGCAGGATCTGAAAGAATAAGTCATGAGTGTATCAGGGATGACTATGCCAGACAACCAGGCATCTCCAACATGCTACAATGAGTCTCGCTTCGCTCCAGCCATAGCCAACGTGGTCATACCGAAGAAGTTCAGTCCACCCCACATGAAGCAATATGATGGCACTACGGATCCAGCCGAACATGTTGCATTGTATCAGGAAAAGATGGATGTCATCCATATTCCACCTCAGTACAAGGAAGCTTGCTTTTGCAGGGGTTTTGGTTCGACTCTTATGGGAGCAGCTTTGAGATGGCTTATTAGTCAGCCATTGGGTTCCATTGGATCATATGCTCAACTTATCAACCTGTTCACTAATCAGTTTTCATGCAACAGGGTATTTGAAAAACTGACCAGTGACCTTTACAGGGTGATCCAGCAACCTGACGAGACACTTAAAGACTACCTGAGCAGGTTCAACAGAGAGGCGGTGAATATCCCCAACCTGGACACTATAACAGCAATCGAAGCATTCAGGATGGGACTTAAGAAGGACTCCCCTTATTACGATGATCTAGTAATGACACCATGCAGGAGGTTGGACGAGATCAGGACCAGAGCCTCCAAGTTCATCAGGCTAGAAGAGGACAAGTTGCTTCAAGACAAGTCAAACAAGAAGAATGCAACCTCAGGGCCCTCCACTGGCAGAACTGACTCACTCCATTCTGGTGGCAAGATGGAAACATCTCATGCCAGATCTAATAGGGGCAAACCCTACTCTAAACCCGACTCTTCTAAAGTTCATGATGTTGATGATAATAATGAAGATGATGATTCGTCCTATCCTAGAATTGATGACTATTGTTTCTCTGTTAATATTGCAGGGTTGATCAATGCCATGGACAATCTGGGTGAAAAAGTAAGATGGCCCAAGAAAGCAAACAAGCCTTCAATTTGGAAAGACAAATCCAAGTGGTGCGCTTATCATGAAGATTTTGGGCACACTACTGAAAATTGTATCGCACTCAGGAAGGAGATCAGCCACTTGTTGTCCAAGGGTCTCCTCAAAGAGCTCCTTGGTAGAAGGCGTGGACGTACTGAAGATCATACGGGCGACCAGGAGAAGCAAACTGAGAATCCACCCCCTCATCCACCTCCAACCAGAGTGGTCAACATGATCAGTGGAGTCTCAGACATATGTGGTACCACCTATTCAGCAGCCAAGCGTCATGCTGCAGAAGCAAATGAGGACAGATCCTATTTACCCTCAAGATCAGCCAGAAAGGATGGGGGACTAGAAATCTCTTTCGATGAAGATGACAAGGCTACCATCCAGGATCCACATCACGATGCTTTGGTTGTAAGCCTACAAGTTGCAAACTGTTTGGTGAGGCGCATCCTGATTGATAATGGAAGTTCAGTTAACATAGTAACGACTGATGGCTTGAAAGGAATGGGGATCCCACTTAAGAATGTAACTAAGAGCTCATCTGTCTTGGTTGGATTCAGTGGGGAGACGAAGCATACCTTTGGGGAGATCACTTTCCCAGTCTATGTGGAAGGGATTAACTCCATGGAGAAGTTTTGCGTGATAGAATGTCAGTCTTCTTATAACATCATCCTGGGTAGACCCTGGATTCATAATGTGAAAGCTGTCCCTTCAACTTACCATCAGTGTCTCAAGTTGCCAACACCTTGGGGGGTAGTCAAGGTGTCAGGAGATCAGCAGACTGCTAAAGAATGTTACAAGGTGTCCATGAAGGCAACAAGCAGTCCTAGGCAAGCATAGCAATTACAGAGAAAGGCACGGGATGTACTTGAAGCTGCAGAGTTTGATATTAAGGAGGTGCAAATGGATTCCTCTAATCCTGATGTCAAAGTTCTTATAGGCGCAGATTTACCTCCCGAAATAGAAGCAGAGATCATTGAGTTTTTGAGAAGCAGGATGAAGTGCTTTGCTTGGAAGCATGAAGATATGACCGGAATCAGCAAGGATGTCATCACCCACAAGTTGAACATTGACCCAAATGCCAAACCTGTCCACCAGAAAAGAAGGAAATTCGCTCATGAACGCAATTAGATCATTAGAGAAGAGGTAGAAAGGTTGCTGAAGTCCAACATGATCAGAGAGGTTGATTACCCAAGATGGTTGGCCAACGTGGTGGTTGTAGAAAAGAAGAATGGGAAGTGGTGAGTCTGTATGGACTTCACGGACTTGAATAAGGCGTGCCCTAAAGATCCGTTTCCTTTGCCTCACATTGACGCCCTAGTTGATGCAACAGCCGGCCATGAGGTCTTAACCTTTATGGATGCTTATTCAGGATTTCAGCAGATTCAGATGGAAACCTCAGACCAGGAAGATACGGCATTCATCACTCCAGATGGTATATATTGCTTCATTGTCATGCCTTTTGGGTTAAGGAATGCAGGGGCAACCTACCAAAGACTAGTCAACATGATGTTCAAGAACCAGCTTGGGAGAACTATGGAAGTATACATTGACGACATGGTGGTGAAGTCTAAGTGTATTGAAGATCATGCACGAGATCTGAAAGAAGCTTTTGACATCCTGGAAGCATTCAACATGAAGCTGAACCCATCAAAATGCAACTTCGGTGTTAAGGCTGGGAAATTCTTGGGCTACATGGTAACCAAAAGAGACATAGAAGCAAGTCCTGAACAGATAACAGCAATTATCAACTTGAAGTCTCCAAGGAATATTAAAGAAGTGCAAAAGCTCACAGGCAAGGTGGCGGCCCTGACCAGGTTCATCTCCAAATCATCCGACAAGTGCAGGTTGTTCTACGATGTGTTAAGGAAGAACAAATCATTCCAGTGGACAGAAGAACACGAAGCAGCCTTCAACCAGCTTAAAGATTATTTGGCAACTCCTCCTCTACTTTCCAAGCCAGAAACTGGTGAAGCTTTGCACCTGTACCTCTCAGTATCAGAAAATGCAGTCAGCGCGGTCTTGGCAAGAGAACAAGGTGGTACACAACTTCCTGTCTATTATGTAAGTAAGTCCCTATTAGATGCTGAAACCAGGTATTCCCATCTTGAGAAACTTGTTCTTGCTTTAATAACTGCTTCAATTAAATTGCGCCATTATTTTGAAGTTCATCCTATTATTGTGAGGACTAACTATCCTATCAGGAACGTGATAAGAAAACCCGAGATGTCAGGCAGGATGGCAAAATGGTCTGTTCAACTTAGTACATATTGACACGCCCCAAGTCCCGGGATCCCCTAATAGAACCTCGAACCTGGTGCGCGTAACTAACAAGAAACAAGAAACTAACGGGAAACAAGAACAATACCTGTTAGAAACAAACTGACATGATATATATACTCAAGAGTAAGGAGCTAAGATAGCTCACAACGAGTTCTAGACTAAGAAAATTAAAACCAAACATGGTTACATACAGCGGAAGACATGCCTAGCACATAATCTGGCATCAAGAGATGTCTAGAGACAACAAGTACTACACAAGTCTACCCCAAACAAGCCCTGAGTTTAACAACTCATACAACATCGTCCTTACCAAGGTGTAAAAGTACACTAGTCTCAAACAAGAACATCCTGCGGAGTACGTTCCCAGCTATGTCGAGCCTCACTGCGTACTATCCCCTGCTTTCCTTGGGGGGGGGGGACAAATAAAGGGTGAGATAAATCTCAGTAAGCTATTAACATGCAACTACATGACATGTTATCATGCAATTCAAATAGATACTCAAGTAATCATATATCAAGTATCATCAAGTAACAAGTATATGAGAGGCTAAGCCAACTCAACAAGTAATCAAGCTCAAGATATGATCAGGTAACAAGTAGTCAAGTAGTGTGAGAGGCTAGGCCAGCTCACCAAGATGCACATAGGCCTATCACGTATCATTACCTGAATCCTTCCTTATTCCTCCCAAGAATACCATTGTTGTCGATGCTTGTATAGCTGAGGACAACCACGATCAAGAACAAGAGACTGCTATGCAGTATATAAGAAGACCCGGTAACCAGTGTCATTCACAAGAACAAGATTCACGAGGTGATCACAAGTTAGCATTCACTTATATCAGGCGTATTGCTCCAATATAGGATGCTAAGCCCTTACTATAGCCGGTAGTAAGGGAAAAACAGACCGAATGCATAGACCCACGATTATCACTTAAACCCCAGCTCTCGCGATAAGCGTGAACCTATACACCCCTCTGAACCAAATAAGCCAGCTGGACTCACACGAGAATACACAAGTAGATGTTTACTTGAATTACGAGAATAGAACTAAGTCCCATATTAGTGGACCAGTCTTTATGCACCATGTAATCATGTATCATGTGCTCACGAGAATATGCACCATGTAGTCATGTATCATGTGCTCACGAGAATATGCACCATGTAATCATGTATCATGTGCTCACGAGAATACAAGTACACATACGCAATCATTGCGAAGACAAATCAATCTAACAATGGCACGTGGAGTGTCCATATAACACGGTCAATCCAAGTTAGAGTCTATTAATAACAGACCTCAAACAAGTAAGAGGGTATATCATTCTATATCACTTTGTCACATGCCAAGTTTGCACGTACATATTCATATCACGTTTAACACATTAAAGTGTCTATCACGATACCCTTACTATCAAATAGAGCCCAATACCTTAGACTCTAAATACATAATAGAATAGGTCAGATCATACCTAGTCACAGTCATATCTCACGTATATGTATCGTTAGTAATCGAATACATTTTCCAACACCTATTGTGTTATGTAGTTATTCTTATTAACTTAAATCGTAATATTCACGATTATATGAATTATCTTCATATTACACTAGACCCTATTTTCTTTAGGAACCCATTTCAAGACAAGATATTTTCTTTATTCTTTATATACTTCATTGAGTATATACACGATTAAAACCAATCACTAGCACTTTAGTGCTTATTCACAGTACTTCCAATATACACGTATCAAATTCAAATGTGTAGTAGAGTTAATCATTCTCTATCTAGTTCCATATCCCAACTCTTTCGGTTATTCATACCATGTATCAAGTAATCAAGAAGTAACATTCTATCAAGTAAATATATGCAAGATTTGCATATACGCATCCAGAATCTTTCAAGTTTATTACCATACACATATATTGGTGTCAAGGCACGTACAAGATTTTAGAATCTTATATTCTAGTCTTAATCCAATTATTTGGATGTTCAAGTCATGTACAAGATTTTATTGTCTTATACTTCAAGTTACTGTCTCAACTTAAGACATTCAAGACATTCAAGACATATACAAGATTTTATCATCTTATATCAAAGTTCTCAATCCATTTCTTTGGATGGTTAAACATGTACAAGAGTTAATTATCTTATACTTCAAGACACATAAAAGAGAGTTACTACTCTTATACTCAAGTTATCATTTAATTATGATTCAAGTCCACATTTCATTTGTTCACAAAGGGACTATTTTTCAGTAGTAGAGTGTTCTACAACACTCATCTAGGCCATCTAGGGTAGTACCCTAAACCTAGACCAAGAATACTTCGAGTTCAAATTAGGTAAATGAGCTATACAACTCATACTTACAAGTTCATAATCCTCTACATAGGATATTCAAGCTCAAGACACTAATTTGGTGCTCTCAAGGTGCACAAACATAGGTTCCAAGACAAGCATAACACATAAGTGCTTGTTCATATCACTTTCAAGACATAAAGAAGAGTTCTTCCTTTTATACTCAAGTTCTCATTTTAATTTAATGAGTAATCATGTTCAAGACTCACTTCTGATGCCCCTAAGGTATCACAACACTTGCTAGGACATCTTATCTTAAGGCTCTCTGCCTTAGGAGGGATAAGCTTTCATTTCAATTTAGATTTAAAACACTTTAGTTGGAACAGGGGACCGGGCGGGCGCCTACAAGGGACCGGGCGGCCGCTCATCAAAGCACTTTTGAAACCAAAACCTCTGATGAAATGGGCGGGCGCTCGAAGGACCACCAGGCGGGCGCCTGGTACAATTTTCAGCAAACCTCAAATTTCTTTCCAGACTTAGAATTCTCCGTCCCGAGCGTAGGAGTAACTTTTTTACTAACATATTAACATTGCTAGGAGTATACAAACATTTTCTTAACACCTATTTCAAGCTCAATTCATTTCTTTTACCGTCCCATAAATAATAGGACAATTTCCTTTTATTCCAATTAAATATTTCACCGACCCAAAAATATAAGTACAATTTTATAATATACTAATATACCCATTTAGAGATACTTCCATTCATTTCCCCGTACCACAAATAATGGTACAATTTTTCTAATAATATTTAAATCAAGTTACTATTTTACCGTCTCACGAATAGGAGTATAATTTTTCAATATTTTCTCAAGTCATTTCCCAGGTGCAAGGCTATTCATTCATGTTTATCATACGAATACTCCATTCGTCCCAAATTTACAAGTATCACAAAAATTGCTCAAAACACAATTTTAACAAGAGCAAGTATCGGGAATAACATATATGCATGTTATTACAAGTAAGGGGGGTCAATAACTTACCTAGTCCGAAATCAAGTTGACCCAAATTAATTTTTGATCGGCCTGGAACGCTCTATTCAACGCCACGAATATTTATCCGGGACCGGAATCACGAACAGAGAGATAATTAAGCTCGAGGAGTCGAGAATAGGAAGAATCCTAAACTTCTTTATACACAGAGAGAGAAACGTAAACTTAGCTGGAGAGGAAAATGACTCAGAGAGAGGGGATCAACCAAGTTTATCTTGCAAGTTTCAAGAAATGACAATTAGGCCCCTCAAGTTCTAACTTTGACAAAAAGGCCCCTAAACTTTCAACTTTGACATTTAACCACCTTAATTTTCTAAAGTAGTTAAATAATTAACTCAAATAAAATAGCATATAAATATGCTAGTCAAGAATTTAACAAGCAAGTCAAGAATTTAACAAGAATTAGGACGGGCGTTACACATATGATATCCACTATGAGGCAAGGACTGCAATCAAGTCACAAGCCTTGGCCGACTTCGTGGCAGACTTCAGCCCTGACCTTCAACCTGAAGTTGAACTCGAAGTCCAAAAACTTGAAGGTTCAGACTCTCCTAGATTTTGGACGCTTTATACAGATGGAGCATCAAATGCAAGAGGCACAGGCTTGGGCATTGTCTTGAGATCCCCTCATGGGGAGTTGATCCTTCAAGCTGTAGCTTGTGAGTTCCAGGCTACAAATAATGAGGCTGAATATGAAGCCCTCATCATGGGTTTGGTTACTGCTTTAAGTTTAAATGTTAAATATCTCAATGTTTATAGTGATTCCTTGTTGTTGGTTAACCATTTCAATGGGTCTTATACAGCGAAGCATAGCAGGATGTTGATTTATCTACAACATGTTAAGTCCTTGGCTGAACAATTTGCAGAATTTACTTTCCAACAAATTCCAAGGGATGAGAATGCTGAGGCTGACGCACTAGCCAATTTGGGATCAAGTTGCAGAAGCATGTTGAATAATTCCATACCTATAATTCACATCCTACATCCTGCGATTGACCAGACTGAGACGAACCAAGTTGATGATCAACCAGATGCATCGGTTAGCCCCTCGACAAAAGAGACATCTTGGACACTGCCCATAGTAACATATTTACAGGAGAGAACAGTGCCACAAGATGTCAAAAATACGAAAGCTTTCAGGATGAAGGTATCAAGATTTGTATTAATTGATAATGTACTATTTCGTAAGTCATTTACAGGTTTATACATGAGATGCTTAGATCCCCAACAAGCTGAACAAATTTTAAAAGAACTACATGAAGGCGAATGCGGCAATCATTCTGGGGGCAAGTCCCTATCTTCTAAAGCATTGAGAACTGGATACTATTGGCCAACTATGCGTCAGGATGCCATCAGTTATGCTCAGAAATGTGATGCTTGTCAGAGACATAGCAACATCTTGCACCAACCTGCCGAACCTCTTCACCCTATATTATCACCTTGGCCTTTCATGTAGTGGGGAATGGACATTGTTGGGAAATTTCCCAAGGCACCAGGGGGCAAAGTGTTCATGTTGACCATGACTGATTACTTCTCAAAATGGATAGAAGCGGAAGCTTTTTTTCAAGTTAGAGATAAAGAAGTGATCTCATTCTTGAAGAGAAACATCATCAGCAGGTTTGGTGTCCCATCCGAAATTGTTTGTGATAATGGTTCCCAGTTCATTAGCAAGAAGACGCAAGATTTCTGTACAAGATGGGGAATCAAGTTGATTACTTCTACACCAGTACATCCTCAAGTCAATGGTCAAGCAGAATCAAGCAACAAGTTGATCGTGAACAACCTGAAAAAAACGTCTTGATTAAAAGAAAGGAAGATGGGCTGAAGAGTTGCCGCTTGTATTATGGGCAGATAGGACAACCCCTAAGAATGCAACTGGCCAGACCCCCTTCTCCTTGGTCTATGGATCTGAAGCTGTAATTCCGGCTGAATTCTCTATCCCAACAGCCAGATATGGCTTAATAACTCCAGAGGACAACCAGATTATACTTGCAGAAGATCTTGATACTATTGATGAACTAAGAGACTTAGCCAAGATCAGGATGGCGGCATATCAGCAGAGAATTGCTAAGTCCTACAACAAGAATGTCCGTGTTAGAAGATTCCAAGTTGGAGACAGGGTGCTCAGAAAAGTTTTCCAAAACACAAGGGAGCTGAATGCTGGCAAACTTGCGGCCAAGTGGGAAGGTCCCTATCTAGTTAATGCAGAAGCTGGTAAGGGTGTATATTGGCTCTCTACCTTGGATGGTTCCAGAATACCAAGAAGCTGGAATGCAAACCATCTTAAAGCATATTATATGTAAGTTGTAGCTTGTTCATTCAATTCCAAAGAATCAGGTATGATTTAATTAAGCTTTATTTCAATTCTATTATTTTCAATTTATTTATTTTATTTTTTTGAACACTTACTAACTTAAACATAGGAGGGGTGTTAGCTAAGCTAACACCCACCCCTAACATATGTTTGTTTTGCAAGGATACTCAATACTTCGACTTAGGGCAACATGGTCAACGTGTTCAATATGTTAACAACTTGAGTTATTCAGGATGAAGGTCGTTAACCTGTTCGCAAAATGTTGGATGAAAGTTTGAATAGTTCAAATAAACAAGTAAGTATTTTAATGGTGAATTTTATGCATCTTTTCCTAAAACTTTGCACTCAAGTTGTAAAGGTTTTCACCTTTCAAAGGTTAAAAGATTATGCATCTTTCATAAGTTTAAGGTTCATACACCTTCGCCCGTGCGCACGTTTTTCGCATTTGTTTAAGTAGGAAGATGGCCACCGTAATTATTTATTACGTACTGATTTCCTTCTTGCACTTAAACAACTTGTGAACTCAAGTTGTTTACAATTGGTTGTAGCATTCACATGTTACCAAAGACAAAGAGTTTAAACATCTTTCCAATTTTTAACGTTAGAACAATACTAATGTTCTTTCCTAAAATGCTACTTTTCTAAGAACACTTTTTGATGCAACTCTTAGCATCACTTTAAGATTTACATAACCATTGCACCAATAGTTCAACTAACCAAGCTATTTTAAAACATAAAATATCCAAAAAAGCCTAACCCATGCTATCACCAAGCATGAGTAGACCGCATTACAACTAGAAACATGTCCGAAATAACAAACACCATTACATCCTAAGAAGATACTAATTGTCTTAGAGGACACCCCCTCTATTTTAAAACAAAGACCATAAAAACAGAGAAAGAAATTGTTTATAGTGCTAACATCTTGCAGATAGTGGGGTTACTGACCTTCGACATCTGGGTCCTTGTCAGCCTTCTCTTCAGCCTGATCCACATGATCAACATCTTGAAGCTTGGAGCTCACTTCACTGGCTTCAAATGTGGGCCCATCAATTCCTCTCAAAGAAGCCCTTTCCTCTTCTAGGTTCCATTCGGCTGCCTTGCCAGCAAGATACTCTTCTATCATCTGGATCCTGGCTTCAAAAAGTGTGCGCCCAGCTTCTTTAACATAGTATTCCTTCTGCATGTGTAATTCCTCCATCTTCTTCTTGTCAACATCATCCAGCTCAGCCTTTAAACCCACAATCTCCATCTCCAAGTCCTTAATATTATTTTCCCTACTCTTAATTACATCATCTTTTTCCTTTAAAATCTTACCATTCTCAGCTTTGATCTCAGCAACTTTTATCTTCCATAACTCAACTTCTTTGGCCAACATGCTAGAGGCATCCTGAATCTATCGAAATACAAGATATATTATCACTTCATAATTACGAACTCTCAAAACTTTTTATTTAAATAATCATACCTTAGTCAATAACCCTGCTACTATGGAACCAGAGTCGTCCACATTCACAACCTCTGCCTTCCTCTTCTTAAACAAAATCGGGTCACCAATAAACAACTTGGGCTTTGACGAGCCAACAGCTTGTTTGACCTCTTCAACCTTGGGCTTCTTGAACCTCGCTAACAGGCTGCTCGCTCCAAAAGGGTTATCAGACTGAGTAGCTGTGACAAAAACAATTTTATTAATATATTGTGAGTATGAGCTATTTTCAAATAACTACTTTGCAGGTAAGAGGGTCTTACCAGATGACATAGTTTGCGCAACTTCTTCTTTGGCGCTTTCAACCTTGCCAAAAACTCCGGGACGCACAAACTTTCTCTTATCAGCAGGTTCTAAACAAACAGCTTCAACATTCCTCAAAGTGTCATCTCGTTTTGGGAATAAGTCATCAAGCCTACCAACTACAAAACAGGGGTATGATAAAGTAAGTATAAAGAGCAAATCAAAAGAAAATTACCACTTGAAGAAGTAGACCCTACCATCTTGTTTCCAAATCGAAAAGAAGCCATCCACTCCTTGCAAGCTGTCCCTCCTTACATAAAAAAATCTCCTTTTCCAATCCCTGTCTTGGTCAGTAGATTCTGTTACCAAACTATAAACCTTAGTCTTGGCCCTAAACCCATATCTATGGGGACCATGAGATCTGAGAAAATAACAAAAAGCAAGCTCTTCCAAACCCACTTTCAACTTGAGATCAGCACTCAACCTGTCAAGAGTTACCAGATTTCTCCATCCTACTGGCATAAGTTGGGTAAAAGCAAGGCCGGTGACTTGAAAGAAGCGGGAAATCAAAGGCGAAAAAGGGAATGACAAACCTATTTCAAAGGGATATTCAGGAAAGGAAATCCATTCAGTAGAGACACAATCGGCGGCCAAATCTGGATTTGGGGGCATGAACAAGGCAGTGTTGGGGAATTTGGGTTTTAGGGCTTCGATTTGTGCAGCCTCCAAGATGCATTTTTCGGTTTCATGGCTTTCTATTAACTGTAGACAGAGAAAACCTTGTGGTAGTGCGGCGGCCATGGAGATTTTTGCCGGAAAAAGGGAGAAGTTTTAGGGGTTCTTTTGGAACTCACCGGAAAACTAAAGAGCAATATCTTTTCTCCCTCTGGCACTGATGAAGTAAATGAAGTCTATGATGGATATTTATTTTTTACAAGACTCCCTCAAAACTAGACTCCTATATACACTCAACTGCTCTAAAAACCGCCTATCTCAACCGCTGAAGAGTCCCCCACTACTCCTAATCTAAGGAGATGATTTTCCAAAAACTTAAAATTACCTTCTTCAAATTTTCAAAAAATCAGGGGCAATTGTTCGGGGTGGAAATTTTAGCATCTTGATCGTGATCAACATGTCAGAATACCTTGAGTCTACAGGTTGCTGCCCGTTAAGGTATCAGTTAATTACACGCATTTTATGTATTATTGTTAATCCTATTTTTCAGGGCCAACACTTATCAACGGGAAAACAATAATATACCACGATTTACTCCAAAGAGACCAAGTCAAGCCTATCACAAAACCGAAGTGATAAGAAGAATAACCACCAGGCCGAGAATCATGGGCTTCCAGGCCGAAAATTATGGGCACTCAATCCTCCACTCTTCAGCTTAATTCATAGTATAAGTAGAGTGATAACACACTTGTAAACACACACTCAAGCAGTACTTCAACTTTTGCATTTACTTTGTATTCTTCGGATCTCATATTAAATACTAACGAAGTTTCTTCCCCGAGGTTTTGTGCCGGCGAACACTTGTTCAAGGGCTTTCCTCGTTAAAATTCTTTTGTTCATTTGTTTCTTTGATTCCTTAACGATTACATTCCATTGTTCCCAATTATCTTATTTAAAGTTAAATTGAGAAATTTGACCAAAACAATAATCTTTCTGGGTCAGAAGGAGTATAAAACTAACCAGCCAAATACGACCCAACCTTTGATTTATGTGAGTAACAAAATCAACCCATATGCTACACTTGACCAAACGAAGAGAGAGAGAGAAAGAGAAAGAGAGTTAGGGCCGGTCCTGTCGAATTTGAGGCCCTAGGCTACCTATGCGGTCGGGGCCTTTTTCTCTATGGGTAATAGTGTTGTGTGGCGTTCGCAATTCCATGCTCATTTTACGTCTCTCCTCGTTTTCTCATATACTAACACCGAGGATTGGATAACTTTATTAATAGAACGACTAACTTAGTTGGTTGGGTTTGGTAATTAAATTGACTGGACATAAGTATATTGCAAAAGAAAAGAAATAAAAAAAAAAAAACTAAAATTGCTACTAATTAAATTAAAAGGAAAGAGGAAAGAATCTAAAGTGTGACTATTAAGCTTGGATGAGAAGGAGAGAAAGTCAAGGGAGAGTTTGGAGGGGAAAAAAAACGTGTATCCATTAGGATTCGAACCCAGGCCACCATCACACACATCAATCTTTAAGCAAATCACTATACCACTGGGATAACAAACATATGTTAGAAAATTATGGGGCCTTTTTGTATATACTATTACTAAAGATTTGGGGCCTTAATATTAAGCTAATTTTCGGTGGCCCTAGGCGGCCGCCTCACCTTGCTTGCCTCAGGGCCGGCCCTGAAGAGAGTTGCTGGTCAGTGGTCAACCATAACCTCAATAGTTGGATACTCAACTCGGAAACTTCATACAAGTCTGAGTCATCGCCACTTTTGAACAGCTCGTCAACAGATTTAACGTTAATGTACTCACCGGCCATTTCTGGCGCGAATCCAGAATTTTATGTAAGGAGGAAGTCTTGTTTCAAACAGTCCGTTGTTGAGAGGAGAAATGAGTTTGCTTTGCCGTTCATAGGAACAAACCATTTACTCCCTCCGTCCCACCCAAATTAGGATTTTTGGGTTGTGTGTCCCATTCGAATTAGGACAACCCAAAAATAGAAATGTTTTATTTAATAGGACTCACATTCACACTCACAACAACTTTTCACTCGTTACTCTCTACCCCACTTTTTCTCTCATACTTCACTTTCATACTCACAAAATCTACTCCACTAACACTTTTTCTTAACCCCGTGCCCAACCCAAAAATTATAATTTGAGTGGCACCGAAGGAGTAAGTTTTAAAATAGATTTCAGACATTCATTTAAAGGGACGAAGAGAATAGTATTAATTTTGCAACCAGACAAAAGGAGAGTACTCTCCGTCTGAGTTTAACGTTCTTTAAACTAAACAGAAAAAATTAAACAATGACCCGTCAGACTCATCGCCTTGTCCCCGCATCACAGTAACCTCGTAAACTCACTCACTCAGTTGAGTTGACTAAACCCACTCCGAGTCAAACAAATGTCCCTCTTTTCACCTTCACTCTCGTCTAAACTAGTCTCACGAATCCCTCGATTTCTCAATTCTCTCTGTAACACCCTAACTTTTCACAACTATTAAATAATAACTTAACTTGATAAATTCTCAAAATCAGAATGCCCAACGGTTACAATTAACCACAATTCAAACATTAACCAACATTCAAACTCTAACGGCTAGTACAGGTCACTAGCTCAAAGGATAACTAACAGAAAATAAAGTCTAACACTTAACCGTAACAGAAACATAACCACTAACTAACTTTATTAAAAAGGCAACTTCTACGCAGCCGAACCTTGTAAGTCTTGAACTGCTTACTTAGAACCTGGAGAGAAATAAAATGAAAGGAATGAGCGAACAATACTCATCAAGTTCATACGGAATCTCCTCGGGTACTAAGAGGAGATAACCGAAAGGAACGATAACAAGAATTCACAACGAAAGGATAACTCAATGATCAAACAACTCTCAGTTTGAAAACATTTAACTTGATGAAATCAACTCATATCTTGAAAACACGTGGCTTCAGAGACAGTTTCCAAAACATAACATTTTCACAAAACTTTACTTTTCTTTACTTTACTTCATTTAGGGATTAAGCACGCGCTGTACCCAGGGCTCGGGTTTCTACTGACCGCACCCAAAATCGGTATATCATGATAACCTACGTTACTTCATCAAGCAACGCAAAGGGGTCCACATGTTCAACTTAGAACTATGGATAACTGTAAGGGTCCACTTATCCGTTTCGGGATTATGGATAACTGTAGGGGTCCACTTATCCGTGTCGGGATTATGGATAACTGTAATCACTTTACTTATTACAAAACTTCACTTTAAAGAGCTTTTACAAAACAAAGCTTAACTTTACAAACTTTACTTGATCACTTTTTAAAAGATACTCATCTCACTTGGACACCAAGGTTACAAAATCAATCATACACATGATACCCCCATTGAACAATAACAATATCAATAGAGTGGATAACAAAAGACGGAACAATTCGCAGAACGGAATAGTTATTAAAAGACTATCTAGCCACACAGATAGTTTACTTTATAAAAACAAAGATTGGGAATCCTAAACAAAGGATTAAGAATCAATACACAACTAAGAGTGTAATCCCTTACCTTAGCTTCATGTTATACTAGCTTGCTTTTCTCCGCTTGGACAATCTACAACATGAAGTAGTCTAGCCTTAGACATGAGAAAAATACTATTTTACTTCCGTCCCAATTTACTTCTTTTTACTCGATTAACCCCATGGTCTAGTCATCTATAACCTCTTTCCTAGTTAACCAATAACTTTAAGAATGACTACAACACCCCTAGGGTTTTTATTAGTCAATCCCCAACTCTCAATTTCACTACACAAATTACACACACTGATTTCACACTTTCTGCACACACTTACTGAGTACACCTACTGACAGACACACCCACCACTCTGATACACACACACTCTGGTACACCCACCACTCTGAACACACCCACACATTCAGACACGCACACACCCACCATCAGCACACACACACATTCAGACACGCACACACCCACCATCAGCACACACACACACACACACTAACCCACACACACACACACACACACATTGATTCCAAACACACACACACGCACACACTGATTCCACACAAATCACCCCCCCCCCAATATTCCAGCAATCAAGTTTTTAAGTTGATTTTTAGATTAAAATTCAAAACCCAAATCAAAATCTAACCCTAGTTCATCATCTTGAATTTAGGGTTTCTCAATTGAATCACTAGGAAGAAGAAGACTAGAAGAATCAGATTTTTTTTTTACCTTAATCGAGTCCCTCGCTTCTTCTCTTCTCCCCTACCCGATCTTCTCCCTTTCTCAGTTTCTCCTCCCCTCTGCGTGCGGCGCCCCTTTCCCAATCTCCCGTTCTCTGACCTTTTTTTTTTTTTTTTGTGATAAAGACAAAAACTAGGGGTTTTGGGGAGTATTTATTCTAAAAGGGTTCCTCAAATCCTTAATTAAAAAGGATTCCTAATTAACTTAGTCAATGAATTGGGCTTTCTACTTTTGACCCAATAACTAAACTAAACTTTTTATTAAAAGTTTGGCCCAATTAGTAATTAAGAGTTTAAAATAAATAGAATCACAAGGTAAGTTCGGGTTATTACATTCTTACCCCCTTAAAAGAGTTTGGTCCTCCAAACTAAACGTACCTTAATCTTCGAACAAAGCGGGATACATATCACGCATATCACTTTCGAGCTCCCACGTGGCTTCTCTTTCCGTGTGATTGCTCCACTGCACTTTTACGTACGGAATCACTCGCTTCCGCAAAACTTGATCTTTACGGTCTACAATCTTTACCGGCTTCTCATCATAACTCAAGTCTTCACGAAAACGTAACTGTTTGTACTCTATGACGTGGCTCTGGTCAGCTACGTATTTCCTCAACATCGAAACTTGAAACACATTGTGCACACCAGACAGCACAGGAGGTAGAGCCAACTTATAGGCTACCGCTCCTATTCGTTCTAGAACCTCGAACGGTCCCACGTATCTAGGACTTAACTTCCCACGAATCACAAACCGAATGACCCCTTTTGTCGGTGAGATCCTCAAGAATACATGATCTCCTATTTGGAACTCCAGATCGCGTCTTCGATTATCCGCATACGATTTCTGCCTACTCTGCGCAGTTAACAACCACTTGCGAATCTGTTGAACTTTATCCGCCGTTACTTGAACAATCTCGGGTCCAGTTAACTTTCTCTCGCCTACTTCATCCCAACATGCAGGCGATCTACATTTCCACCCATAAAGAGCTTCATACGGCGCCATTCCAATACTAGAGTGGTAACTGTTGTTGTAGGCAAATTCCACTAGTGGTAGATGATCATCCCACGCTCCTTGCCAATCTAACGACGTTGCTCTCAGTAGGTCTTCGAGAGTTTGAATCGTCCTTTCTGACTGTCCGTCTGTCTGAGGGTGAAATGCTGTACTCATAGTTAACTCCGTCCCTAACGCTTTCTGTAAACTCTTCCAAAAATTTGATGTGAACCTCGCATCTCGGTCTGACACTATAGAGACCGGTATCCCATGTAACCTCACGATCTCATCCACGTACAACTTAGCTAACTTCTCCAACGAATCAGTCACCTTGATTGCTAGAAAGTGAGCCGATTTAGTGAGACTATCCACTATGACCCAAATTGCGTTATGACCCTTCAACGTCTTGGGAAGTCTAATCACCAGATCCATAGTGATGTGTTCCCACTTCCACTCTGGAATAGGTAACGATTGTAGTAGTCCCGCGGGTTTCTGGTGTTCACTTTTCACTTGCTGACACACCAAACACTTAGAAACGAATTCCGCCACCTCACTCTTCATATTGTTCCACCAAAAGGATTCCTTTAGATCCTTATACATCTTAGTACTCCCAGGGTGAACCGAAAACCTTGAACAGTGAGCTTCTTCAAGAATTTCCCTCTTGATACTATCATTATTAGGCACCCAAATCCTTTATCGATACCTCATGATTCCGTCGTCGCTAACACGGAAGTCTACCATTCCCTTCTTACTAATAACCTTGTGAATCGCTTCCAACTCATCATCCACATTCTGAGCTTCCTTGATTCTCACTAACAGTGTTGGTTGGACACTCAACTGAGCCAAATAGCCTTTAACTTTAACCTCTAGCTTTACTATTTCACTATCTCTCAATTCACTTACCCCCTTAGAAATCATAGTCGCGAATGTTCCATGGTTCTTTCTGCTTAACGCATCTGCCACCTTATTGGCCTTCCCAGGATGATACAAGATTTTGCAATCATAATCTTTAAGTAACTCTAGCCATCTCCTTTGCCTCATATTCAGCTCTTTCTGAGTGAAAATGTACTTAAGACTTTTATGGTCGGTGTAAATTTCACAAGGTACCCCATACAAATAGTGTCTCCAAATTTTCAATGCAAACACCACGGCCGCTAACTCCAAATCGTGGGTAGGATAGTTTTTCTCGTGGTTCTTGAGTTGCCTAGACGCATAAGCCACCACTTTATCATTTTGCATCAACACATAACCCAAAACTTTCAATGAAGCATCACTATAGATCACGAAGCCATCACTGCTTGTTGGTAACGTAAGGACAGGCGCAGACACCAATCGCCCTTTTAATTCTTGAAAACTCTTCTCACAATCGTCTTATTTAAAGTTAAATTGAGAAATTTGACCAAAACAATAATCTTTCTGGGTCAGAAGGAGTATAAAACTAACCAGCCAAATACGACCCAACCTTTGATTTATGTGAGTAACAAAATCAACCCATATGCTACACTTGACCAAACGAAGAGAGAGAGAGAAAGAGAAAGAGAGTTAGGGCCGGTCCTGTCGAATTTGAGGCCCTAGGCTACCTATGCGGTCGGGGCCTTTTTCTCTATGGGTAATAGTGTTGTGTGGCGTTCGCAATTCCATGCTCATTTTACGTCTCTCCTCGTTTTCTCATATACTAACACCGAGGATTGGATAACTTTATTAATATAACGACTAACTTAGTTGGTTGGGTTTGGTAATTAAATTGACTGGACATAAGTATATTGCAAAAGAAAAGAAATAAAAAAAAAAAACTAAAATTGCTACTAATTAAATTAAAAGGAAAGAGGAAAGAATCTAAAGTGTGACTATTAAGCTTGGATGAGAAGGAGAGAAAGTCAAGGGAGAGTTTGGAGGGGGAAAAAAACGTGTATCCATTAGGATTCGAACCCAGGCCACCATCACACACATCAATCTTTAAGCAAATCACTATACCACTGGGATAACAAACATATGTTAGAAAATTATGGGGCCTTTTTGTATATACTATTACTAAAGATTTGGGGCCTTAATATTAAGCTAATTTTCGGTGGCCCTAGGCGGCCGCCTCACCTTGCTTGCCTCAGGGCCGGCCCTGAAGAGAGTTGCTGGTCAGTGGTCAACCATAACCTCAATAGTTGGATACTCAACTCGGAAACTTCATACAAGTCTGAGTCATCGCCACTTTTGAACAGCTCGTCAACAGATTTAACGTTAATGTACTCACCGGCCATTTCTGGCGCGAATCCAGAATTTTATGTAAGGAGGAAGTCTTGTTTCAAACAGTCCGTTGTTGAGAGGAGAAATGAGTTTGCTTTGCCGTTCATAGGAACAAACCATTTACTCCCTCCGTCCCACCCAAATTAGGATTTTTGGGTTGTGTGTCCCATTCGAATTAGGACAACCCAAAAATAGAAATGTTTTATTTAATAGGACTCACATTCACACTCACAACAACTTTTCACTCGTTACTCTCTACCCCACTTTTTCTTTCATACTTCACTTTCATACTCACAAAATCTACTCCACTAACACTTTTTCTTAACCCCGTGCCCAACCCAAAAATTATAATTTGAGTGGCACCGAAGGAGTAAGTTTTAAAATAGATTTCAGACATTCATTTAAAGGGACGAAGAGAATAGTATTAATTTTGCAACCAGACAAAAGGAGAGTACTCTCCGTTTGAGTTTAACGTTCTTTAAACTAAACAGAAAAAATTAAACAATGACCCGTCAGACTCATCGCCTTGTCCCCGCATCACAGTAACCTCGTAAACTCACTCACTCAGTTTAGTTGACTAAACCCACTCCGAGTCAAACAAATGTCCCTCTTTTCACCTTCACTCTCGTCTAAACTAGTCTCACGAATCCCTCGATTTCTCAATTCTCTCTGTAACACCCCAACTTTTCACAACTATTAAATAATAACTTAACTTGATAAATTCTCAAAATCAGAATGCCCAACGGTTACAATTAACCACAATTCAAACATTAACCAACATTCAAACTCTAACGGCTAGTACAGGTCACTAGCTCAAAGGATAACTAACAGAAAATAAAGTCTAACACTTAACCGTAACAGAAACATAACCACTAACTAACTTTATTAAAAAGGCAACTTCTACGCAGCCGAACCTTGTAAGTCTTGAACTGCTTACTTATAACCTGTAGAGAAATAAAATGAAAGGAATGAGCGAACAATACTCAGCAAGTTCATACGGAATCTCCTCGGGTACTAAGAGGAGATAACCGAAAGGAACGATAACAAGAATTCACAACGAAAGGATAACTCAATGATCAAACAACTCTCAGTTTGAAAACATTTAACTTGATGAAATCAACTCATATCTTGAAAACACGTGGCTTCAGAGACAGTTTCCAAAACATAACATATTCACAAAACTTTACTTTTCTTTACTTTACTTCATTTAGGGATTAAGCACGCGCTGTACCCAGGGCTCGGGTTTCTAGTGACCGCACCCAAAATCGGTATATCATGATAACCTACGTTACTTCATCAAGCAACGCAAAGGGGTCCACATGTTCAACTTAGAACTATGGATAACTGTAAGGGTCCACTTATCCGTTTCGGGATTATGGATAACTGTAGGGGTCCACTTATCCGTGTCGGGATTATGGATAACTGTAATCACTTTACTTATTACAAAACTTCACTTTAAAGAGCTTTTACAAAACAAAGCTTAACTTTACAAACTTTACTTGATCACTTTTTAAAAGATACTCATCTCACTTGGACACCAAGGTTACAAAATCAATCATACACATGATACCCCCATTGAACAATAAAAATATCAATAGAGTGGATAACAAAAGACGGAACAATTCGCAGAACGGAATAGTTATTAAAAGACTATCTAGCCACACAGATAGTTTACTTTATAAAAACAAAGATTGGGAATCCTAAACAAAGGATTAAGAATCAATACACAACTAAGAGTGTAATCCCTTACCTTAGCTTCGTGTTATACTAGCTTGCTTTTCTCCGCTTGGACAATCTACAACATGAAGTAGTCTAGCCTTAGACATGAGAAAAATACTATTTTACTTCCGTCCCAATTTACTTCTTTTTACTCGATTAACCCCATGGTCTAGTCATCTATAACCTCTTTCCTAGTTAACCAATAACTTTAAGAATGACTACAACACCCCTAGGGTTTTTATTAGTCAATCCCCAACTCTCAATTTCACTACACAAATTACACACACTGATTTCACACTTTCTGCACACATTTACTGAGTACACCTACTGACAGACACACCCACCACTCTGATACACACACACTCTGGTACACCCACCACTCTGAACACACCCACACATTCAGACACGCACACACCCACCATCAGCACACACACCCACCCACCATCAGCACACACACACATTCAGACACGCACACACCCACCATCAGCACACACACACACGCACACTAACCCACACACACACACACGCACACATTGATTCCACACACACACACACGCACACACTGATTCCACACAAATCACCCCCCCCCCCAATATTCCAGCAATCAAGTTTTTAAGTTGATTTTTAGGTTAAAATTCAAAACCCAAATCAAAATCTAACCCTAGTTCATCATCTTGAATTTAGGGTTTCTCAATTGAATCACTAGGAAGAAGAAGACTAGAAGAATCAGATTTTTTTTTTTTACCTTAATCGAGTCCCTCGCTTCTTCTCTTCTCCCCTACCCGATCTTCTCCCTTTCTCAGTTTCTCCTCCACTCTGCGTGCGGCGCCCCCTTCCCAATCTCCCGTTCTCTGACCTTTTTTTTTTTTTTTTTTTTTGTGATAAAGACTAAAACTAGGGGTTTTGGGGAGTATTTATTCTAAAAGGGTTCCTCAAATCCTTAATTAAAAAGGATTCCTAATTAACTTAGTCAATGAATTGGGCTATCTACTTTTGACCCAATAACTAAACTAAACTTTTTATTAAAAGTTTGGCCCAATTAGTAATTAAGAGTTTAAAATAAATAGAATCACAAGGTAAGTTCGGGTTATTACATTCTTACCCCCTTAAAAGAGTTTGGTCCTCCAAACTAAACGTACCTTAATCTTCGAACAAAGCGGGATACATATCACGCATATCACTTTCGAGCTCCCACGTGGCTTCTCTTTCCGTGTGAATTCTCCACTGCACTTTTACGTACGGAATCACTCGCTTCCGCAAAACTTGATCTTTACGGTCTACAATCTTTACCGGCTTCTCATCATAACTCAAGTCTTCACGAAAACATAACTGTTTGTACTCTATGACGTGGCTCTGGTCAGCTACGTATTTCCTCAACATCGACATGTGAAACACATTGTGCACACCAGACAGCACAGGAGGTAGAGCCAACTTATAGGCTACCGCTCCTATTCGTTCTAGAACCTCGAACGGTCCCACGTATCTAGGACTTAACTTCCCACGAATCCCAAACCGCATGACCCCTTTTGTCGGTGAGATCCTCAAGAATACATGATCTCCTATTTGGAACTCCAGATCGCGTCTTCGATTATCCGCATACGATTTCTGCCTACTCTGCGCAGTTAACAACCACTTGCGAATCTGTTGAACTTTATCCGCCGTTACTTGAACAATCTCGGGTCCAGTTAACTTTCTCTCGCCTACTTCATCCCAACACGCAGGCGATCTACATTTCCGCCCATAAAGAGCTTCATACGGCGCCATTCCAATACTAGAGTGGTAACTGTTGTTGTAGGCAAATTCCACTAGTGGTAGATGATCATCCCACGCTCCTTGCCAATCTAACGACGTTGCTCTCAGTAGGTCTTCGAGAGTTTGAATCGTCCTTTCTGACTGTCCGTCTGTCTGAGGGTGAAATGCTGTACTCATAGTTAACTCCGTCCCTAACGCTTTCTGTAAACTCTTCCCAAAATTTGATGTGAACCTCGCATCTCGGTCTGACACTATAGAGACCGGTATCCCATGTAACCTCACGATCTCATCCACGTACAACTTAGCTAACTTCTCCAACGAATCAGTCACCTTGATTGCTAGAAAGTGAGCCGATTTAGTGAGACTATCCACTATGACCCAAATTGCGTTATGACCCTTCAACGTCTTGGGAAGTCCAATCACCAGATCCATAGTGATGTGTTCCCACTTCCACTCTGGAATAGGTAACGATTGTAGTAGTCCCGCAGGTTTCTGGTGTTCACTTTTCACTTGCTGACACACCAAACACTTAGAAACGAATTCCGCCACCTCACTCTTCATATTGTTCCACCAAAAGGATTCCTTTAGATCCTTATACATCTTAGTACTCCCAGGGTGAACCGAAAACCTTGAACAGTGAGCTTCTTCAAGAATTTCCCTCTTGATACTATCATTATTAGGCACCCAAATCCTTTATCGATACCTCATGATTCCGTCGTCGCTAACACGGAAGTCTACCATTCCCTTCTTACTGATAACCTTGTGAATCGCTTCCAACTCATCATCCACATTCTGAGCTTCCTTGATTCTCACTAACAGTGTTGGTTGGACACTCAACTGAGCCAAATAGCCTTTAACTTTAACCTCTAGCTTTACTATTTCACTATCTCTCAATTCACTTACCCCCTTAGAAATCATAGTCGCGAATGTTCCATGGTTCTTTCTGCTTAACGCATCTGCCACCTTATTGGCCTTCCCAGGATGATACAAGATTTTGCAATCATAATCTTTAAGTAACTCTAGCCATCTCCTTTGCCTCATATTCAGCTCTTTCTGAGTGAAAATGTACTTAAGACTTTTATGGTCGGTGTAAATTTCACAAGGTACCCCATACAAATAGTGTCTCCAAAATTTCAATGCAAACACCACGGCCGCTAACTCCAAATCGTGGGTAGGATAGTTTTTCTCGTGGTTCTTGAGTTGCCTAGACGCATAAGCCACCACTTTATCATTTTGCATCAACACATAACCCAAACCTTTCAATGAAGCATCACTATAGATCACGAAGCCATCACTGCTTGTTGGTAACGTAAGGACAGGCGCAGACACCAATCGCCCTTTTAATTCTTGAAAACTCTTCTCACAATCGTCTTATTTAAAGTTAAATTGAGAAATTTGACCAAAACAATAATCTTTCTGGGTCAGAAGGAGTATAAAACTAACCAGCCAAATACGACCCAACCTTTGATTTATGTGAGTAACAAAATCAACCCATATGCTACACTTGACCAAACGAAGAGAGAGAGAGAAAGAGAAAGAGAGTTAGGGCCGGTCCTGTCGAATTTGAGGCCCTAGGCTACCTATGCGGTCGGGGCCTTTTTCTCTATGGGTAATAGTGTTGTGTGGCGTTCGCAATTCCATGCTCATTTTACGTCTCTCCTCGTTTTCTCATATACTAACACCGAGGATTGGATAACTTTATTAATATAACGACTAACTTAGTTGGTTGGGTTTGGTAATTAAATTGACTGGACATAAGTATATTGCAAAAGAAAAGAAATAAAAAAAAAAAAACTAAAATTGCTACTAATTAAATTAAAAGGAAAGAGGAAAGAATCTAAAGTGTGACTATTAAGCTTGGATGAGAAGGAGAGAAAGTCAAGGGAGAGTTTGGAGGGGAAAAAAAACGTGTATCCATTAGGATTCGAACCCAGGCCACCATCACACACATCAATCTTTAAGCAAATCACTATACCACTGGGATAACAAACATATGTTAGAAAATTATGGGGCCTTTTTGTATATACTATTACTAAAGATTTGGGGCCTTAATATTAAGCTAATTTTCGGTGGCCCTAGGCGGCCGCCTCACCTTGCTTGCCTCAGGGCCGGCCCTGAAGAGAGTTGCTGGTCAGTGGTCAACCATAACCTCAATAGTTGGATACTCAACTCGGAAACTTCATACAAGTCTGAGTCATCGCCACTTTTGAACAGCTCGTCAACAGATTTAACGTTAATGTACTCACCGGCCATTTCTGGCGCGAATCCAGAATTTTATGTAAGGAGGAAGTCTTGTTTCAAACAGTCCGTTGTTGAGAGGAGAAATGAGTTTGCTTTGCCGTTCATAGGAACAAACCATTTACTCCCTCCGTCCCACCCAAATTAGGATTTTTGGGTTGTGTGTCCCATTCGAATTAGGACAACCCAAAAATAGAAATGTTTTATTTAATAGGACTCACATTCACACTCACAACAACTTTTCACTCGTTACTCTCTACCCCACTTTTTCTCTCATACTTCACTTTCATACTCACAAAATCTACTCCACTAACACTTTTTCTTAACCCCGTGCCCAACCCAAAAATTATAATTTGAGTGGCACCGAAGGAGTAAGTTTTAAAATAGATTTCAGACATTCATTTAAAGGGACGAAGAGAATAGTATTAATTTTGCAACCAGACAAAAGGAGAGTACTCTCCGTCTGAGTTTAACGTTCTTTAAACTAAACAGGAAAAATTAAACAATGACCCGTCAGACTCATCGCCTTGTCCCCGCATCACAGTAACCTCGTAAACTCACTCACTCAGTTGAGTTGACTAAACCCACTCCGAGTCAAACAAATGTCCCTCTTTTCACCTTCACTCTCGTCTAAACTAGTCTCACGAATCCCTCGATTTCTCAATTCTCTCTGTAACACCCCAACTTTTCACAACTATTAAATAATAACTTAACTTGATAAATTCTCAAAATCAGAATGCCCAACGGTTACAATTAACCACAATTCAAACATTAACCAACATTCAAACTCTAACGGCTAGTACAGGTCACTAGCTCAAAGGATAACTAACAGAAAATAAAGTCTAACACTTAACCGTAACAGAAACATAACCACTAACTATCTTTATTAAAAAGGCAACTTCTACGCAGCCGAACCTTGTAAGTCTTGAACTGCTTACTTATAACCTGGAGAGAAATAAAATGAAAGGAATGAGCGAACAATACTCAGCAAGTTCATACGGAATCTTCTCGGGTACTAAGAGGAGATAACCGAAAGGAACGATAACAAGAATTCACAACGAAAGGATAACTTAATGATCAAACAACTCTCAGTTTGAAAACATTTAACTTGATGAAATCAACTCATATCTTGAAAACACGTGGCTTCAGAGACAGTTTCCAAAACATAACATTTTCACAAAACTTTACTTTTCTTTACTTTACTTCATTTAGGGATTAAGCACGCGCTGTACCCAGGGCTCGGGTTTCTACTGACCGCACCCAAAATCGGTATATCATGATAACCTACGTTACTTCATCAAGCAACGCAAAGGGGTCCACATGTTCAACTTAGAACTATGGATAACTGTAAGGGTCCACTTATCCGTTTCGAGATTATGGATAACTGTAGGGGTCCACTTATCCGTGTCGGGATTATGGATAACTGTAATCACTTTACTTATTACAAAACTTCACTTTAAAGAGCTTTTACAAAACAAAGCTTAACTTTACAAACTTTACTTGATCACTTTTTAAAAGATACTCATCTCACTTGGACACCAAGGTTACAAAATCAATCATACACATGATACCCCTATTGAACAATAACAATATCAATAGAGTGGATAACAAAAGACGGAACAATTCGCAGAACGGAATAGTTATTAAAAGACTATCTAGCCACACAGATAGTTTACTTTATAAAAACAAAGATTGGGAATCCTAAACAAAGGATTAAGAATCAATACACAACTAAGAGTGTAATCCCTTACCTTAGCTTCGTGTTATACTAGCTTGCTTTTCTCCGCTTGGACAATCTACAACATGAAGTAGTCTAGCCTTAGACATGAGAAAAATACTATTTTACTTCCGTCCCAATTTACTTCTTTTTACTCGATTAACCCCATGGTCTAGTCATCTATAACCTCTTTCCTAGTTAACCAATAACTTTAAGAATGACTACAACACCCCTAGGGTTTTTATTAGTCAATCCCCAACTCTCAATTTCACTACACAAATTACACACACTGATTTCACACTTTCTGCACACACTTACTGAGTACACCTACTGACAGACACACCCACCACTCTGATACACACACACTCTGGCACACCCACCACTCTGAACACACCCACACATTCAGACACGCACACACCCACCATTAGCACACACACCCACCCACCATCAGCACACACACACATTCAGACACGCACACACCCACCATCAGCACACACACACACGCACACTAACCCACACACACACACACGCACACATTGATTCCACACACACACACACGCACACACTGATTCCACACAAATCACCCCCCCCAATATTCCAGCAATCAAGTTTTTAAGTTGATTTTTAGATTAAAATTCAAAACCCAAATCAAAATCTAACCCTAGTTCATCATCTTGAATTTAGGGTTTCTCAATTGAATCACTAGGAAGAAGAAGACTAGAAGAATCAGATTTTTTTTTTTACCTTAATCGAGTCCCTCGCTTCTTCTCTTCTCCCCTACCCGATCTTCTCCCTTTCTCAGTTTCTCCTCCCCTCTGCGTGCGGCGCCCCCTTCCCAATCTCCCGTTCTCTGACCTTTTTTTTTTTTTTTGTGATAAAGACTAAAACTAGGGGTTTTGGGGAGTATTTATTCTAAAAGGGTTCCTCAAATCCTTAATTAAAAAGGATTCCTAATTAACTTAGTCAATGAATTGGGCTATCTACTTTTGACCCAATAACTAAACTAAACTTTTTATTAAAAGTTTGGCCCAATTAGTAATTAAGAGTTTAAAATAAATAGAATCACAAGGTAAGTTCGGGTTATTACATTCTTACCCCCTTAAAAGAGTTTGGTCCTCCAAACTAAACGTACCTTAATCTTCGAACAAAGCGGGATACATATCACGCATATCACTTTCGAGCTCCCACGTGGCTTCTCTTTCCGTGTGATTGCTCCACTGCACTTTTACGTACGGAATCACTCGCTTCCGCAAAACATGATCTTTACGGTCTACAATCTTTACCGGCTTCTCATCATAACTCAAGTCTTCACGAAAACGTAACTGTTTGTACTCTATGACGTGGCTCTTGAGTTGCCTAGACGCATAAGCCACCACTTTATCATTTTGCATCAACACATAACCCAAACCTTTCAATGAAGCATCACTATAGATCACGAAGCCATCACTGCTTGTTGGTAACGTAAGGACAGGCGCAGACACCAATCGCCCTTTTAATTCTTGAAAACTCTTCTCACAATTATCTTATTTAAAGTTAAATTGAGAAATTTGACCAAAACAATAATCTTTCTGGGTCAGAAGGAGTATAAAACTAACCAGCCAAATACGACCCAACCTTTGATTTATGTGAGTAACAAAATCAACCCATATGCTACACTTGACCAAACGAAGAGAGAGAGAGAAAGAGAAAGAGAGTTAGGGCCGGTCCTGTCGAATTTGAGGCCATAGGCTACCTATGCGGTCGGGGCCTTTTTCTCTATGGGTAATAGTGTTGTGTGGCGTTCGCAATTCCATGCTCATTTTACGTCTCTCCTCGTTTTCTCATATACTAACACCGAGGATTGGATAACTTTATTAATAGAACGACTAACTTAGTTGGTTGGGTTTGGTAATTAAATTGACTGGACATAAGTATATTGCAAAAGAAAAGAAATAAAAAAAAAAAAACTAAAATTGCTACTAATTAAATTAAAAGGAAAGAGGAAAGAATCTAAAGTGTGACTATTAAGCTTGGATGAGAAGGAGAGAAAGTCAAGGGAGAGTTTGGAGGGGAAAAAAAACGTGTATCCATTAGGATTCGAACCCAGGCCACCATCACACACATCAATCTTTAAGCAAATCACTATACCACTGTGATAACAAACATATGTTAGAAAATTATGGGGCCTTTTTGTATATACTATTACTAAAGATTTGGGGCCTTAATATTAAGCTAATTTTCGGTGGCCCTAGGCGGCCGCCTCACCTTGCTTGCCTCAGGGCCGGCCCTGAAGAGAGTTGCTGGTCAGTGGTCAACCATAACCTCAATAGTTGGATACTCAACTCGGAAACTTCATACAAGTCTGAGTCATCGCCACTTTTGAACAGCTCGTCAACAGATTTAACGTTAATGTACTCACCGGCCATTTCTGGCGCGAATCCAGAATTTTATGTAAGGAGGAAGTCTTGTTTCAAACAGTCCGTTGTTGAGAGGAGAAATGAGTTTGCTTTGCCGTTCATAGGAACAAACCATTTACTCCATCCGTCCCACCCAAATTAGGATTTTTGGGTTGTGTGTCCCATTCGAATTAGGACAACCCAAAAATAGAAATGTTTTATTTAATAGGACTCACATTCACACTCACAACAACTTTTCACTCGTTACTCTCTACCCCACTTTTTCTCTCATACTTCACTTTCATACTCACAAAATCTACTCCACTAACACTTTTTCTTAACCCCGTGCCCAACCCAAAAATTATAATTTGAGTGGGACCGAAGGAGTAAGTTTTAAAATAGATTTCAGACATTCATTTAAAGGGACGAAGAGAATAGTATTAATTTTGCAACCAGACAAAAGGAGAGTACTCTCCCTCTGAGTTTCACGTTCTTTAAACTAAACAAAAAAAATTAAACAATGACCCGTCAGACTCACCGCCTTGTCCCCGCATCACAGTAACCTCGTAAACTCACTCACTCAGTTGAGTTGACTAAACCCACTCCGAGTCAAACAAATGTCCCTCTTTTCACCTTCACTCTCGTCTAAACTAGTCTCACGAATCCCTCGATTTCTCAATTCTCTCTCTACCCAATCAAACCCTAGACCTCTTCCCCAAATCAACCGATCCCTATTATCAATCAGACGACTCTCGATCATGGAGAGAAATGGTGGAATCACTAATAACTCTGGCTTCAACTCTTCCAATGGAGGGGAACCTGGCGTTTCTCTATTTCGGTTGTCTCCGACGAGTTTGCTTAAGATTCAGATGGGAGATATCACTCGTTGGTCCCTCGACGGCGTCTCCGACGCAGTTGTAAGTTCTGTAATTTCTACTGATTGTAATTTTATTATTTCGATTAAAAATGTTTATCGGATGTTGAAAGTGATGTTAAGCTGTTTTAGTGTGATTCTCTACAATACAGTATTGATTTTTAATAAATGGTTTAAGTTAGACTTGGAAAACTAACTGAATTTCACTTTGAGTAAGCACTTTTAGTAACATGATCTCACCATATTGCAAGTGTGAATTGGAACTTGTTGTATGATGAGGGATCATTTAGTACCTTCTCCTGAATTGGCATTCATTTTGGGACAAACATTTTGAAGCTTTAGACATTCATTTAGGGATGGTGGGAAATACTTTTTGTTCGAAGAAGGTAGTAGTTATTCCATTTTTTATTTGAACTAATTTTTGCATGTCATGATGAAAAATAAATAAAAACTAAAGGAAAAATACTAGTTTTGGTGATACAAAAATGTGCTTGGGACAAACCTCTGTGTGATAAAGTAGACCTGGTAGAATACTATTGACATGTTACTGTTTTTAATTATGTTGCCTAGTTCTGTAATCCAAAGATTGAAAATCTGTTAATGCAGATTGCTTCCGTTGCTTAACCTTGACTTTTTGTTTTGCTAGAATTGATTTGTTATAGGGTCTAAAATGCTGATATTAGTATAACATACTCCCTCCGTCCCACCGAAAATTGCAAAACTTACCAAAATGGGCGTCCCATAGAAATTGCACATTCCATAAATGGAAAGTTTTTAATACTTTTTAATTAGTGGGTCCCACTTCTCATACTCACATCCACTAACCCACTAACTATTCTCTACCCCACTTTCTCTCTCCCACTCAACTATCAACACTCACAACACATCACCTTTTTCACTTTTTCCATTAATTCTTGTGCCATAATTTTTTTTTGAAGTTTCCGGCGGGACGGAGGGAGTAATAGATTTGGTTAGTTAATGTTATTTATGTCTCTTAGTCGATGAACTCAGTCACATGTGCAATCCTGCTTTTCATATCCAAAAAAAGAGAGGACAGTATAGAGATCACATAATCTTCTTGCAGGTTTAGTGGTGAATGATTTTATCTATTCATGATGATTATTATTTTTTTAAAAGAGCAATGCTAGGGGCACAAAATAAGCTCACAAAATCTTGCTCACATAATGAGGTGTCGATATTTTATTGGTTGCATCGATAATGGACCCGCCACACTCTACTTAAAAACACCAATAAAATAATTACACCTAGGATTTGTGAGCAAGATTTTGTGACTGTTTTGTGCCCCTAGTATTATTCTTTTTTAATTTTGTTTTGCATAGGTTAATCCTGCAAATGAAAGAATGCTTGGAGGTGGTGGCGCTGATGGAGGTTATTCTCTAGCAAATTTAAACTCGTAAAGGCATTTTTACTTGAAATCTGAAACTGATCTGCACATACTTGTGTTTAGCTATACATCGAGCTGCTGGTCCAGAACTCCGAGCAGCATGCTATGATGTCCCAGAGGTTCGACGTGGAGTTCGCTGCCCAACAGGGGAAGCAAGGATTACCCCGTACACTATCCTGTCTTAGTTATTACATTACCACCGTATAATGAATTCAGGGACCCACCCTAGTACTCATTGTTACTGGTTTGAATGTATGCAGAGGCTTTAAATTGCCAGCATCACATGTAATTCATACCGTTGGACCCGTTTATGACACAGATAGCAACCCTGAAGCTTCCTTGAAGAGCGCATACAGGTATCCTGTTAAGTGCTTGGCCAGTGTGTGTGTGTGTGTTCTTCCTGCCCTTTTGTGGTGCTTGATTGGCCAGTGATATGTTTAGAAGCTTTTGGGACATCTTGGTTGAGATATCTTCTTCCTTTTTTGTTGCAGAAATAGTTTGCGTGTTGCCAGAGAGAACAATATTAAATATGTTGCATTTCCAGCCATATCCTGTGGTGTCTATGGGTGAGTTTACGTAAAGTATTGCTTCTTTGAGTTGATCATACTCCCCCTGTCCCGAAATAATCTTCCTTACATTTTTTTTCCTGTTACTGTGAAGGTGCTTTGAGCAATAATTTCAGGTTAATTTGATGATTTTAATGAAAATTTAAAACTTATTGTTGATACAACATTATAAATACTATCAATAACAATTTTCAGATGTTCGTTAAGATAATTAACTTAACACAAAATTATTGCTTAAAGTACATTCGTAATAACAACAAAAAAGTAGGAAGATCATATTGAGACAGAGGGAGCAATCGCATAACTTAAGCTAAAGTTCATGTAGCTATTTTAATCTCTTTTTAAAATTCAAAGGACTGATAGTTTGCTTGTTGTAGCCATCTCCAAGCTGATAAAATGCGCTTGTATAGTTAAATCATCTTTTTGCGTATTTTAGTTCACTGAGTATCCAAATATCTTTCAGATATCCTTATGATGAAGCTGCCTCTGTAGCTATATCCTCCATCAGAGAGTTTGGAAATGACATCAAAGAGGTATGTCAGTTCTCCTTTAAGTTTGCTTTCAGTATTATGAATGTTTTGCATTTCCACAGATGTACTCCCTCCATCCGAAAATGAGATAAATACTTATTTCATCCTCAACATATGGACCTCTTTTCCTTTTAGTGACTTAGACATTTTTTTATTTTACTGCTTATCGTATACTCCCTCCGTCCCAGCAGAAGTGTCACCAATTTTTGGGACACGGGGATTAAGAAAAGGTAGTAGGGGTGTGGTAGAAAATGAAGAGAGAGAATGAGTGGGGTAAATATTAGTGTTGGTTGAATAAAATTAGTGGTGGAAAATGAAGAGAGAGAATGAGTGGGGTTAAATGGTGGGGTCGGTTGAATATAAATATATTAAAACATTTCCATTTTGGGTAGTGACACTTGTGCTGGGACGGACCAAAAGGGAAATAAGTGACGCTTCTGTTTGGACGGGGGGAGTATTTTCGTAGACTCTGTTGTCCCTCCGTCAACAGAACGCATAGTTATAAAAAGCGCGCCTAGGCACGCGCCTAGGCCCAGGGCACAGAGAGGCGCAACGTTGGAGCCCGGTGTGCGCCTAGGCTTCGGGCTCAGCAATTGAGCGGCAATTACATCGCAATTAAACCTAATACGCGACTAATACTCTTCCTCTCCCACGACTTTCTCACGTACACGCACTATAACTCTGTATAAGAGTAGCGATCACTAGGAGCTCCTTCAAACTAACACCAACAACCTTGGCGATCTGGGAAGAACTCCGACGACCTCTAGCGAGTATGTGGAAGATAAAGATTCAGAGGATGAGGACGAATTTGAAGGAGCAGACAAGGCGTATGTGGAACAAGATGATGTGTATGAATATGAGGATTGAGAAGGATTAAGGGATCTTAGGATGACCAACAACTGCTTATCATTATATAGGAGTTAGACTTAGAGTTCTTCTATTTGAACTTCTCTTTATGCTTGTTTGAACATCTATTCATGCTTGTTTCTTTTATGACTTATAACGTATGTTTGATTTGCTACTTGCATTTGATTTAATTTTTATCTTGGTGTTGTATGTATATTATATTATATTTATAGTATTTTAAGGCATTTTGCGGGCTTCGTCGCTCAGGCGCGCGCCCGCCTTGCGCTTAGGCTCCAGGCACACCTTTTGCGCCTTGGTGCGCCTTGGGCCTTTAATAACTCAGAACGTCAATTGTCCCGTTTTACGTGGTATGGTGACATAATCCATAAACACTGTCAAGTTTAGGGACCAAATTATTATTTAAGAGTATTTATTTGTTTCATAGAAAAAACATGTTTTTTTTTGTTCCACATAAACAAATATTCATAATGCATGATTCCACAAGCAAACGTGGTGACATCATTATGCCACGAGCATATTTAACGGCGTTTTAGACGGCAATGTTACGAAGGACTACATGGTCCATGAAAATTATACGGTGAGGGGTATAGCGAAAAGAATGTGTCAGTGAACAAAGGAAAAATGTTCAATAGCGTGAGTATTTAACTCGTCCCAAAATGAATGTGCTCTTTATCAGGTGTAAATTTGGAAATTCTTTTTGTCTGTGGTTGTACCTCGTTGGATGTGTTTTGTAATTGATATTGGATTTGTTTGTATTATTCTCTTTCATGGCATCACTCACAGGCAACCATAAATTGCAACCAAACTGTTGTCTTCAGATTTTATTTTTAAAATCTGTATTACTTCCTCTGTCCCTAATAAAAGGTTCCTCTTTCCTTTTTTGGTTGTCCCCAAAAAATAGTCTCATTTCTAAAAAGACAATTTGTTTATTTACATGTGACCGCGAATCTGTTTTGAAAGTTTCCTCTGAGATTGAAACACATAATTGATGGGTTTGGGAAACTTCAGATTCAGCCTGTGTGAACATGCATATTTCCTTTTTAGTTTGTCAAATACAAGAGAGTCATATAAATCAAAGACTCATTGTTGTGCGTGTGCGTGCACGTGAAAGAAGAAGAAGAAGAAGAAGAATAATAATTTTGTTTCAAGATTATGATGTTGCTCTTACATGTCATCTAGGAAAGATGCATGCTAGTGCAAATTGAAGGAAATGTGTGAAATTCAAATTGTATCCACTAAGAAAGTTTGTTTGACTTTCAGAATATAACGCTCTTCATTGTTTCCATGTACATGCATATGGAAAATATATCTTCTGTTGGTGATTGAGCGTCTTTGTATTGCAGCATAATCATCCTTATGGTACCTCTCCTGATAATTAGTTGGGGGCATTTAGATCCAAATAACGAGCAATGTTTCATTATTGGACTCCCAAGTGGAAACTTGATTCATTGACATACCTGATTATGCTCTATGTTTGCAGGTGCATTTTGTGTTGTTCGCGGATGATATTTATAATGTGTGGTTGAACAAGGCAGAAGAATTGTTGCACAATTAATGATTGTGATACATGGTTCAATGAATCTGTTGCAAATGCACAATGTTAATGATGCTTTATACTATTCAGTTAGCATTTTCAATAGCCATACCTTAAATTTTTACGAAAGTTGACATTCCTTACGAAATTCAACAAATGTGTTGATAAGGTAAAAATGTGCAGTTTTCAGCACTAAAAATTAGAGTGTCGTACGGGTGAGTATTTTCAAAAAAGAAAAAAAAAAATCTTAATGATTGTGGCCTGGTGGTCATGTACACTATTTTCTGCTCACTGACACGAGTTGATGACTAGGCTAATTGTGGTACAACCCTTCATGCATTAAGTACCTCTGCCAACCACCTAACTTTGCTACAAATTTGTCGTTGATATATTGTCAATCAACTTGACATACTAGTAAATGATAAACGTGTGTGGTTAAGGAGGAAAGATATGAGGCAATACATAAAACGAAATGATAAACAGCACAAGCAACGGAGATGGTTGAAAATGGAAAAGAGCACATAACCAACCCATTGTTCACAAAGTTGCAACAAAACCACCAACCCATTGTTCACAAAGTTGCAACAAAACCATTTCATTCTCTGCCCTGAAACAAATTTATCACTTGATTTTGTTTATCAGGAGTCCGTCCCGTCCATCCACGGTTTAAAACACACACACACACACACAAAAAAAAAAAAAGGATCTGGATCTGGATCTGGATCTGAATCTGAATATGAGTAGCAGAAACGTGCTTGTGGAAGATGCCGAGGTCGTTGGATTATAAATCTTTATCTTTGGCTAAACTCCGAGGAGGGAACCTACTGCTAACACTCTCATCCACTATTTTGTAATGCTTTGAAAAACTTTTATGTATCAAACCAGCCACTCTGTCAACACCATCTTCATATCTGTTGTAGAAAGCAGGAAGTGTCACACACATAATAACTCCTGTCACCATTACATGCAAAAATATGTAAGTATCCCCCTCTTACTCTTGCTACAAATAACCATGGTTATCATCAAATTTGAGATCATGAAAACTCAAACTGCAACACTCAGATCCATCTATGTAAGAAACACACACGAAAATATGTATATTGCAACGTCAACTAGAATCAGAAACAATCACCATATTAGGGGCTGTGAGTGATACGGTATAAATTATTGATCCTAATGATGCAAGCTGACCTAACACATTTCCTTTCTTAGGCAGGCTCCGTTTGTTTGACCCAACTCCCCATACAACCCCACGCTACCCACTCCAGTGTTGAAAGAACCAAAGAAGGCTGCATAGATCATATGGTTATAAAGAAATTTGGGGGTGCAAGTAGTATTCATGTGTGAAGATTTTCTTGAACGAGTTCTCAAAAGTTAACTATACAATTCACTGAAAAAGAAAAATATACGTAAAAGGCACTTGACTGGCTACTTAATGCCACTGCCAGGTGTGGCTTATGCATGATCTCTCTCTCCCCTCCATCTGTATACCCAAACCCGCACATACAAATAGACATTTTCATAAGCTGAGAACTAATCGAGTAGAAACTTTACTCCTGTTTATTCTGTCAGTGAAATGTCTAGGTATCTTTTTTAACCTCATGCTATTGCAAAATTTATTCTCTTCTCCGCAAGAGCCTGGTAAAGTTATACACTAGCCTTCAGCTAGCTAATGCTGCCTCTTCCTTCATAGACTCTGTGAGTGCGGTTATGAGAAACAACTCTGAACACAATAATGGTCAGCTTGCGAAAATTCAAAGAAACTGATGGTCACAGATGGTAACCAAAATTAGGGGTGAGCAGAAAAACCGACAAAAACCGATAACACCGAAAACACCGAAAAAACCGACACCGAAAAACCGAACCAATAAGCTATTGGTAAGGTACGGTTCTTTTAATTTTAAAAACCGAATCTGGCGGCTCGGTTTCGGTTTCACACGCTAATCCCGATTTCACATACCGAACCGAACCGATAATGTTGAACGTCGTCGTTTTTTTATTTTATATATACTCCCTCCGTCCCAGCACAAGTATGACTTCTTTCCCTTTTAGGCCGTCCCAGAACAATTGAGCCCACCCCTCTAGTACTACTTGTGCTGGGACGGAGGGAGTATACTGCTTCCGACTTTTAACCCTCTGCGTCACTTCTTTTAGCCCAAGTAGTTCAATTTGGGCCAGGCGCAACCCCAACTTAAATGGCCCATTTAATCAGCCCATTGACACCGAACCGATACCGACCGACACCGAAACCGATCACACCGAGCCGATTTAAAACCGAATCATTTCGGTACTCAAATGCTAGAAACCGATAAGATGCGGTTCGGTACCGGTTTTAGCTAGAAACCGTACCAAACCGAACCGAGCTCACCCCTAACCAAAATACACCTCTTAACAGGCCTTGCCCTGTAGGCTGTAGGGAGTCAAGTGAAGCGGTCGCCAAGCCCCTCATAATTTTAGTCGAATTAAGGGCCCCAATTTTTTTACTTTTGTGTATATATAGCACCGTCAATTTTATTAACAAAAAGTGTCATCGTTGCAGTTGCAGTGGTTCATGCGTATAGCTGAAAGATTTTGTGCACGTTATAACTCATAACCCAGGTTCGAATATTAGGTAAAGCGTATTTTTTTCTTTCTACAACACAGTTTTTTTTTCTCTCCTATTCTCCTAGTTTGGGCTTTCCTTCCAAATTAGTTGGGCTTTCAGCCTATTCTTCTCCTACTTTGGGCTTTTTTCCTATTCTTCCAAACTTAATTAGTTGGGTTTTTCTCCCATTCTTCCAAGTTCAGTTAGTAGGTTTGAAATTAATTTTCTTTTTATAATCTAATTTAATGAATTATTTGCAATCATTACTTCGACAAATATACACCTCCAATAGAAAGAACGGAAGGGGATGAAAAGACGAAGAGAGAAATAGAGATTCGAGAATGTCACCGCAATGTTGCCCGCACGGAATTTAAGGGCTCGACCAAATAGTGTGCCTTGGACCCCAAATTCTACCAGACTGCCCTGCCTCCTAACAATGCAGCATTTAGAAGGGCATGCCGTTTATTTGTAACTTACTAAAATGCAGGAGATGCACCTCAAATTTTTGGTACTGCTTGTTGGGTTGTGGAGCCAAAACCAATAAGGAAGAGGAAACTGAATTTGAGTGATTCTAGGTTTCTTGGGATTCCTTGTTTGACTAGGTTTGGAGAATATGAGTTTCCTAGTTAGATTAGGCTTTGAGGTTTTGTGTACGCCTATATAAACCAAAGTGACAGCTGTAGTTATGTGGGTGAGTAACAGAGTCAGTGCAAATGTGAGAGGGACGTGCAGTTGTGCAGTCCACGTGCAGCGGTCGTGCATGCAGAGGTCGTGCATGCAACAGTTATGCAGTCCACATGCAGCGGTCGTGCGTGCAACATGCGTGCAGTGTGTGAACTACAGAGAGATTCACGCTTGTGAGAACGCGTGTCTTGATATTGTAAACACATCATAAATACTCCCCCCGTCCCAAATGACATTTGACTATTCAAACTTAAGGATATGGACACTTGCTTCACTAATCATGTTTTGTTTATGCACATTTAAGCTCAAATTGTAGAAATGAGAACTTTTTTGGACATTGAAAAATGACGAATGAGAAAACCATTTCAGGACAAAGGGAGTACGATTTAGTGAATATTCTGGCTTGACAACTCCCGGACAAAGTCATATGTCAACGATCTGGGTTATCAAATCTTGTGTTATTTCATTCATTTATATGTGTTTATTGATTATCCTCATCGTTGCAACTTCTGGTATGGGTCGAGTGCGTGTGACCCCCAAATCCCTAACAACTGATTTCCCAACAAATTAAACTTAGAACATGCCACATGCCGTTCTACTGAAATTGCTAAAGTAAAAAGGATTTATGAACCAAGAGCAAGGAAAATATGCCATAAAAAGTTGGAAACATAAGAAACATAAATCACAAAATCAATTGACAAAGTAAGGATGGATGCTCATACCAATATATGCAAGTGTGAAGAAAGAGATAACACTACCAACAACTGATAAGAGCCACAGACCAGCCACCACCTGCAAATTTTTCATGCAAGTGTCACAATATCTTTATTATCCAGTTGAAAAGTAAAATTTACGAGAAATAAGGGATTCAATGATTGGGTTACAGGCAGAACACAGTTGATAAATTTAGCTACTCCTCGTATGTGCATTCTTAATGTGTTCAACTCCAGAGGTTTCAAAGTTCCTCCATCCTCATAAGATTCATTCGGTTATGGGGTTGGCATAACTAACCTTAAAAAAGAGCCTGAAATCCTTGCCAAGAGTGATATCATGAGCCATTAGCAGTATGTAATTGATTTTGACACGAAATGATGCAGCCGCATAATTAACCATTTCCTCCGACAAGACAAGTTCAGGTAATGATTGGAGTTGTCTGTGCAAAGGGAAAACAATAGATGCAAATTACTACCACAGTGGAACACTGAGGAACTTGAGATTGGTAAAACTGATTAACGGAGGGTATAACATTCATACTTATCTCTAAACACAGCATAATTGGCCCGCAGAAACAACAGAGCAATCAATATCAGCAACACATTGGAAGAAATTGTTAGGAATGATAAACCCGACCGCTCAAATAATAGCCAAGCAACTGTTGCAACAACAATGACGCCAAAAGAAACACGTCGCTTCTTCCATAACAAAACATCAGCAGCTAAGGATAAAGTGAACAAAGGATAAGTGAAACATCCAAGGAAGTTGAAACAGAAAAAATGTAAATTACAAGGTTACTACATGTTTTAGGTTCAAGTAAACCATAACAAGCAAACAAAGTGGATTCTTATTTCTCTCTTTCTTCCACGTTAACAGTCCAACATCCTTTTACGGATGTACCCTGTTAAGAGTCTGCTTTAAAATCTTATGCTTTAAATCTTATTGTTTTTTTGTTTGTTTTTTTTTTAAAACAGAAGAGAAATCATGTTCAAGTTATAATAGTTTTATAGCATATTGTAGAGTTTTTTTTTTAAATTATTATAAATAATATTTTTGGTACAAACTATAAGAAATATAAAAGTATATAAGTACAAAATTAAAAAGTCAAACTTTCAAACATGGACAATTTACATGGAAAGAAGAGAGTAATACATAAAAGCACTTAGTTCAAGCAAGAAACACTTTGTAATTATTTAGTAAAGTGAGAAATCTGGAGAGCAAGTAAAAGCGAGAGCACATAATTTTGGCCAGTGTGCACTTTTTCAAAAAGGCAATTCCATATATCAACACCATTTGTTTCTTTCACACTTCTCTTCTTCTTTAGAGCTTGTACTTCAATGTCCACTTCACTTCTTCATGACTTCCAACCGACAACAAATGGGGATTGCATAATACCAGGTAATCACAGATTATCGTCCTTCTATGACTCTATGTTCATGTTGTCAGCTCAACCGCTACCATTTAGTAGTAGAAAAGGTCATCAAAAACTTACTGAAGCAACATTGCTTACAGTACAGATATTGAAAAATCAACAACAAAAATACAAGTTGATCGGAGAAAAACTGAAAATCCTGAAATAGGTCAGCTCTATGACACAGTTGCCTTACCATTCATCCTTGATGATTAGAAATCTTGCAGATGTTTTAGTTTTGAAATAGAGATTTCTTGATTGGAAACCAAGGAGTCATACAAACAAATACTACCACTACAAGCTAATAATACGAAATTCAACCAAAAGAAAACAGGCAGGCAACTTTCTAATTCTAACTGTTTGTTCGGTTGACCACCATGATAACAACTCGTTCGTCACACACCTGCAAGCGCACACAACATCTAATAACTTCGATTTCAAGGAAATGAGAAATTATACCCTTTCCGCCGCCCATGGCCTGGTGCATCGGTAACTGACGGCCGAACAACCGGTAAGACGAGCTCGTCGTTGACGTCGAGGAAGAGCCGCATGTACTACTCCTTACATCTCCATCCCCACCACATTTAAATCTTGGGAAGAATTATCCATCTCCAAACACAATTCGCTCCAAAATTACAACTGCGAGAAACAGAAAAACAAGAATTTCGGAAAAGGATCCAGTGAAAATCAATCAGATAATTCAGAAACTGAAACACATTTCAATTTTAAAACCTGACTTAACTTTGCAGTTGGTTTTAAAATAGGAACAACGATTTTATATTTTAATGTACTTTGTTGATCTAATTGCGTTGAAAGGCGGCTTTTCAAGGCAACGGTGATGTCCTCTTTATGGTTTGTCGCGATATGTTCACGTTCCTAATAGCGCGTGTCTACCACGTTCCACTCTTCTTTCTCAATTATTTTCATTTTTTCTGTCCACAAAATTAAAAGCGTCGCCCGGATGAACAATCAAGGAAATCCTGAGGTGCTTTCTAATCTTCAACAGCTGGATTAGGTATGATTCTTGATCGTGCCAAAATTGTGGTGGATCAGCATGCCGGTGTAATGATAGCCTGATTGGATTGACTCCATGCCTGAAATCATTGAATTAATGACTTGCCATAATTGCCTCCGGCTAAGGCCCTCCGGTGTGCGAATCAATACAAGTTAATAGAGAAAACAGTACAAAAACCACACAAGAATAAATGAGAATACGTACTAGTAAATAGGGGATTGTCCCCGCATTTATACCATTAGGTTAATAAGGCCGGATTTGGTGGGGATATACTCGATCCATACCAATAGGACTGAGATATGGTCAATACCGAATCCTTAGGGAACACGTCTCTATAAATAAGGGAAGGATCTTTATCTACAAAGAGTCTTTATATAATCAAGAGTTATAAATGGTAACAACTATAAGGGAAGGATCTTTATCTGCTCACGGCTCTGGCAATCTTTCCCCTTAGGCCGAGCTCTTCCTAGCTCGCCATTGAGGGCCAGCTCGCCAGCGGTAGACAAGACCGATCTATAGAGTCCGCGACGAGCAAAGGCTTGCGTATGGCGGGAAAGTTAGGCCAACCCAAGCCTAAATGGTTTATTCCGTTCAGTGGGCCCATGCTTTCTTACTTGAGCTCACCAAGTAACGAAAGCATTCAATCAATAAACATGGCATCTTGCTTGGTCGATCGGACTCTGCTCGTCACTTAGTATACGTGACAACATGTCAAGCTCGGTAGAATGTGAGGGGTTAAGATAATGAACCTCCCATTATGGGACGGCTACCCTTAATGGCGTACCATTAATTTTTTTTGCACTCTCAACAGATGGGTTTGGGGATCAAACAGTCCTCAATTCCCACCTCCAATCATCGTGCTCAGGTCGCTGCCATGGAAGCCATCTACCTCGAGCTCGTTATTAAGGATGAGTTCGCAAAATGGCCCCTGCGAATAAGCAAATTGTTCTTTTACATTCATGCTCGTACTTACGTCGTTGCATAATCACTTAGGTGATACACTTGTTATGTTTGTACTGAGCTCATTTATATACCGAGCTCATTTATAGGATAAGTCGTGCTCAAGAAGAAATGAGCTCGCAGCTCGGTATGATTTGTCTTTGGTTGATTTTCTCTCACGTGTAGAACGTCTGACTTGTGTAGTAGTAACCTGCGAGCCCAACGGCACACGATGACCTAGCTCTATGTCAGCTGAGTCATAAAGTCCAACAGCCCACAATAATCACAATGATCTAGCTCCACGTCACCTGAGTCATCGAGCCCACGTTGTAAGTCTTAACTCTAGCTACGCATATGGGTGTATTGAAGCACTAATCTTCATGTCGTAAGCCTTGAGTTTCCCTATGCGTAAGGCAGCGTGTTAAAGCATCAATTACCACGTTGTAAGCCTAGTGCCCGAGCTTGTGAGGGGGCATATTAGGCCTTGAGGCCGGCTACCGTGAGGGGCTCTTGGATAAAGCATACCCATTGTAGACACCCTACCTTGGACCTCTCACTCTGATTGCATACTTAGTATTTTAATTTACTTGTTTTCTATTTGTTTATGTTACTTCCATTAAGTTCCTGACTGACATTGTAGGTCTGGGAGCTAAACTGAATAACAGTGCTAACTTTTAGAGTCTTTATGTCATTTTGTCTTTCTTATACTCGGGCGCCTTTGCCCCCTTACCTCCAAGGCGTGCGCTTTCCACCCCCTAGGCAGGAGGCGCACGCTTCCAAACGTCAGTTACAGATTTCTCCCCAAATCCTCCATTAACGCCTTTGAGGGCAATCTGTCATTGGCCATCTTTTACCAACAAAACACCCCTCCTTCACCTATAAAAGGGACCATATCTCCCTCCTTTGCAAATGACCACACTCCAAGCATCAAAACTAAAACTATAGGCAAAAGTACTCAAAACTCTCTCCAAAATACACACACTCTCTCAAGCAAGGCAAAGGCACTCTCTTTTGAAGTCTAGGTATATAATTCTCTACCTATCTTCATCTCTCTTTTACTTATTTTAGTTGTTAAAGTATGCAATCCCCATAAATTTGGGACATGACCTAAAAGCCAGTTACTTATTAAAGTTGGTCAAGGTTATCTCCATACATTCCCAACTCCCTCTAAACCCTCATATCATTAATAATGTTAGCATTGGAAGGACAAAATGGACTAGAACACACTTAATAGCAAGACCGACCATAAGACCGGGGGGGTGCCTAACACCTTCCCGTTCCGTAACCTAACCCCCGAAGCTCTCTCTGAATCTCTGGTTTGATCTGATATACATAGGTAAGTACTGTTAGAGTAATAAACAAGACTTGATGAGAAAAACAATTAATCACAAGAACACAGATTTACGTGGTTCACCAACTTGGCTACGCCCACGGGGAGGGGAGAGAATATTATTATCAATCTGGAGAAACGTTTACAAGATCACACTATTACTGTTGTACGAATTTTGGTCACAAAATTCCTAACTGTACAACTCTAGAATTATTGATCTCTCTCTGAGCACTCTAAAAATCTGTCTATGAAGTATGTTTAAGCCTAGGATGATAGCCTCTATTTATAATACTCAAAACCTAGCTCAAACTATGGTAGGAACTTGGAATTCAAGACCCAAAAGGACTTTAAACCTTTCCTTCCACGAAATCCTGGATCTGCAACAATTCTGGAACCTCCAATGCTTGGTCCGGCCGGGTCAAGGCCTTGGTGCGCCCGGACCCTGCATGGTTCGGCCGGATCTCCTCTGTTGCCCAAAAGGGGATTTCCGCGTAAACTTGGTCCAGCTGGGTCCTTCCGTAGGTCCGGCCGGATCCTCCGTTGTGCTCGTCCCGGAATTACGAAATCTTTTGTTGTCTAATCCTTTAAATCGGCGTCCCAAATTCAAAGACATTAACCCAACAAGTACCATTCTCTCGCACACAAAAAAAAAAAGAACACTTTCCGCAGAGCACTATAACATTTATATATTTAACATAATAACTAAACCTAATTTGATTATAAGAATAATTATTTATGTGACAAAATTAATTCAATCGAATTTTTATGAGAATTTGCAGCATCATAAAATAAAACAAGAGTCATAGAACTAAACTACATTAGAACATAGAATAAACAACGAAAAAGTAAAATACGAATCACAATTGATGGGGGCTTGATTGAAAGGGGGTTTGGATTCCGTGTTGAATGAGAATTTAAAAAGGGGTTTCAGATTCTGAAACACTATAATAATTTTTTTAGGGCTTTTCGATTTAAAAAAAAAGTCTTGATTTAGGGATTTGAAAATGGAGTAAGAAGGAAATCCGGTGAGGGAGAGGGAGGAGAGATACCTGTGAGGCTGTTCGGAAGACCATCCAGACGTGCTGCAACTCCGTGGTTTGTTATTGGATTCGTTGGGTTACTTTCTTTCTTGCGATTGCGAGGTCTTCGTTTCGTTAAACATTGGGCAAATCAAATTTTATACTCCATCTGTCCGGCCTAAGGTTCTTACTTTCATTTTTTTTTTTGTCCCAGCATAAGGTTCTTAGTTGCTTTATTACCTAAAATGGACGATGGGACCCACTTGTCATTCTCACAACAAAAACTCCCTACCCACTTTATCTCTCCTACTTTCTCTTCCTTACTTTTTCATACTCACAACATTTACTTTTTTTTAATCTCCGTGTAAAGTCAAACTAAGAATCTTAGGCCGGGACGGAAGAGTACTATGTCAGGTTTACAGGGAACTTATACAAACCATGTTTTACTTATATACTCCCTCCGTCCCATTACAATGGGCACAAACTTCCATTTTGAGCGTCCCATTACAATGAGCACATTACCAAAAATGGAAATAATCTTTAATATTCCTCCCACTCATTCTCTCTCCTACTTTACTTTTACATTCACAACACTTACACTTTTTCTCTCCCACTCACTTTTCATACTCACAACACTTTCACTTTCCTTAATTCCCGTGCTAGAATGCTTTTGTGCCCACTGTTATGGGACGGAGGGAGTACTCTTGAGCCTAGAAATGTGAACAACTTTTTAAGATAATAAAAAATGATAAATGTGAAGAGATTTTGGGACCGAAAGGACTACTAAAAATGCCCAATCAGCTGTTGATAAAAAAAATTAACATTCTCTCTGTTCGACACAAAAATTTAAAGAATTAACACCCTACATACATCGTAAACTTTGTCCGTGTTGTCACCCTTGAGTTCGGCTTTACGTGAGGGGGCGTGTTGAAACATTAATTAGTCCGAGCAAATACGAGTCTTCCGTCAATAAAGATCTTTCACTACTCTCTCAAAATTCCAATTGATGCTGAGTTTTGATCCCAAAGTTTTAAAAAACTTAGAACACTTATTGAGTTTCTTAACTCATCACACTCTTATTGTGACTGTGATAAAGATTTTAGGTTACACCTCTCATTGCAATTTGTTTTGAGATGAAAATCAATCCGCTGAGTTTATTTGTTTTTTAAAAAAAAAACGTATCACTTGCTTTGTCTCTGGATAAATTTTTCCAAGACTATGGTGGTTTATTTTTGAGGAAATTACTAAATTCAAGCACAACAAATACAAGTGACTATATTCCAGTGTATACTTGTTTATTTTATTTTTAAAGTCTAATACCATACAAGGAAATTTCCATCATATTGATCAACCATTCTCAGCTATTTTGAAAACCAGCCTGGGTATTGATATGCCCACCAAAAAATGGAAGCGATGTATAAAGGAAGGATTTCAACCGAGTTATATATGTACTCCTTAGAACAGAATAATGATAGAACCAGGACAGCCGAAACTGTTGGAGTAGAGATCCCTCAAAGGAACAAGGAGAAGAAAAATCTGAAGCAGTGTTCCAGGCGGGCGCCTGGTATTGACCAGGCGGGCGCCCGATTTGGACAGAAGGTCCGGTTCCTGGAATTGGTATGTAAGCGGGCGCCTGGTCCCCTTCAAGCGGGCGCCTGGAATGCCGAGAAAGTGCAGATTTTCAGGATTTCTCTTATGTTTAGGTTTAGGTCTTACTCTTGGTTTGCTATATAAACAATGTTCCGCCCCCATACTCATCGTAACTCAGATTTAACATATTATAGTGCAAGATCCTGGCTTGGTAGTGCCCCCAGACGTAGTCAAACATATTGACGAACTGGGTAAACAATTTCTGTGTCTTTTCTTGCTTTGATTTCTTGTGCTTTGTTTGTGTGCTTTTATTGTTCTTGTGATTTGCTTGGGTAGTGGAGGGCCATATCCACAACAGAAACAAGGATGCAAATGGAAGCGATGTATAAAGGATGAGAAAGAGATAAATAACCTAAATAGAGAGGATGGGTATTGATGTGCCCACAAAAAAAATGGTCAAGAAATTATCTTGGGTCAAGAGAGCAAAATGGTCATTAAAAGTGTTAAGGCAAATGCCTATCTCCCTTATAAATAGAAGACACTCTTTTTGTCAAAATCATGTTTAGTTTACTCCGTGAGCTAGTATGCTATGGGAACAGATTAGACCCGTCTCATAGTAAAGACGGGTTAACCCGTGACCCGGGTATAAAAAAAAATACTCTCTATGTCCCACTATAAGGTTTCTACTTTGACTTTTCACGGAGATTAAGAAAAAGTAATGTTGAAAGTAAAGTAAGAGAAAGAAAGTGGGCATTGAGTTTTTGTAAAGAATGAATGCTAGGGGCACAAAATAAGCTTACAAAATCTTACTCACAACATGAGGTGGCGATATTTTATTGATTGCATCGATAGTGGACCCGCCACAATCTAATTTAAAACACCAATCAAATTATTACACCTAGGATTTTGTGAGCAAGATTTTGCGACTTTTTGTGCCTCTAGAATTATTCTAAAGTAAAGTAAGAACCTTAAATCGGGACAGGGGAATAGTTTTTTTGTTTTAGTTTTTGGTCCGTCAAAAGCAAAACTTACTATAACTAAATGTAACAATTGTGTTACTTATATGTAATATTATTTGTAAGTAAATATAACACTTGTTTTACAAAAAAGAACGTTCATTTTACTCATCCGTCAACTGTACTAATAACTATAATGACATGTAACACTAACTCAATTAAATGCAATTGTCTTTAAACTAAAATGTAATAGTGTGTTTGCAGAATAAAAGAACTACTGTATTTTGGCTTTTTTTTAAAAAAAAATAAAGAAAAATTTGAAAAATAACATTTTATATACATGAATGTAATTGTTTGTACAAGTAAATGTAACACTTTGGTAGACAAATTTGTAATACATTTCTATATGCTAAATTAAACTCATTGTAACTTATTATTTCAAAACATATGGATATAAGTAAACGTAACAGTTTTTCAGACAAAATTTTATACTTTTTTTTAATTAATAATGTAACATATTATTTGAAAAATGTAACACTTTACACTTTGATAAAGAGAAAATATAGTATAATTTTCTATATAATAATGTTACATTCATTTATAGAAAATTGTTATTTTCCTATTTTTACAATGCTACTAAAACAAGTGTTTTTAGTTATAAAGTTTAAATGATTGAACTATTACTTATATATATATATATATATATATATATATATATATATATTATTTATGTATAAACACTGTTACATATAAGTAACACGTTTGTTACTTTAAGTTATAATAAATATTACTTTTGACAAACGAAAAAAACAAAAAAAAACACTGTTACTTTTATATATATATATATATATATATATATATATATATATATATATATATATATATGTATGTATGTATTACATTTATGTATAAACATTTTTACATATAAGTAACACGTTTGTTGCATTTAGTTATAGTAAGTATGTAACGACCCCAAAAATCCGTTTTATTTATTTTATAATTATTTTATATTTTTGAGAATTTTAAATTTAAAATTATGTGTGCATTTTATGTGTTGCATAATATTTCATAATTTGCACATCCTGATTTATTATTTGTGTTAGTTAAAGTGTTAGTAGTAACATTTGTTGTGGAAGTTAAGTTGAGTTAGTTGACACTTAGGGTTCAAAGTGTAACTTTAAAAGTTTGGGGGTTTAGGTGTTCAAGGTAAAAGTTGAGGGGCCTAATTGAAACTTTTAAAATATCAACACATAGTTATCCCTTTCTTCCTCTCTCCCTGCGTTAACTACACACTCACCATCATTTCCCAAAATTACTTTTGTCTGAGAAACCTCCATTGTTGAGAAAGAAAGAAAAGGTAAGATTTTGTTTTGTTAATTTTCCCTATTTTAATCTATTACTCCATTTTTAAATCTAAAAATATATAAATGTTCAGGGTGTTGAGTAGGCCACATCTACCGAACAATATAATTTTCTTGACTCGTTTCCGAAAAATAGGTAAGTTACTAATCCCCCTTTAAATGTTAAAATGGTCATAAGTATGCTATATATGCTTTATATGTTATAAAATAATGTTTTGGGTATACTTTTATACATACTTGTAATTTTGGGACGGAGGGAGTAGTAATAACTTTTTATATACTTGTTATTTGTGGGAAGTGGGTATATGGGGATAGTAGTTTTGGCTTTGGGGAAGTATGAGAGGATGCAACATTATATATGCTTTATATATTATACTCCTACTCATGGGACGGTAAAATAATATCTTTAATAAATGTTAAATAAATGTATTATAAAATTATACTATTACTTATGGGACGGGGAAAGAAGTGAAAGTATCCTAAAGTAGGTAAAATATTACTCCTGTATTACGTATGATACTGGATTTTGCTAGCTAGGTAACAGGTTCTAATGTTTATGGTAGTTTACTTATTGCTAATATTGTACCTTATGTTATACGGTCTATCAGTTAGAATTTGAGTTAGTTTCTAAACCTATCATCAGAGTTTCTTGGTTTTAAAGAGGGGCTGGGGTTGAGCTTGTAGATTTGGAAAAAAGTTATATTGTTAATGTTGAACTCCTTGCATTGATTACCAAAACATTGGGACAGTTGATAGCTCTTCTTGAAAATTACTTACTATCTCCAAGGAAAAGTCGTCGTTACCATGTACAGTACATAGCTTGTTAGTATTAGGAAGGCTATCGAAGTTGGTGTTTGTATTGTGCTTGGGCTGAAATTGTAGCCTTTGTGAAGGTTGAAAATGTTGAGTGTTGATAATGTTAGTATTTTGGGTTGGTGAGATGAAGGGAGTATATTGTTTTCAGCCAAAATGTGATTTCTGGGCTGATTACACGACTCGTGTAGGGGTACACGAGTCGTGTAAGGGGAGATTCTGAAGGAGTGTTTTCTTACACGAGTCGTGTACTGTTACACGACTTGTGTAGAAGTTGTTACACGAGTCGTGTAGTGGTACACGAGTCGTGTAAGAGCCCAAATTCTGAACTTGTGTATTTTTACGTAAAATCTTCCGGAGGTCATAACTTCTTCATCCGGACTCCGTTTTAGTCGTGTAAACTATCGTTGGAAAGCTCTTCTCGAGTACTACACGATGGGTTGGTTATTGAGTGGGGTTTTGATTTTTATAGCACGTAAATCCAGTAGGTGATTAGTACCAAAATGAGTATCCATGGTTCATTATGGTAGAGTTGGTCTTTTGTGATCAAGTTTGGATTAATGTGATTGCGTGGATGGATTGTGTGATGACTTAATGTCAATATGGTGCATACTATTATGAAAACGTGTTTACTTCTCTATGATGAGCTTGTGTGGTTCCCTACTTTGGAATCATACCCCGTTTGTTGTTTAAGCAAGTTTTCTTTGCTTCTGTTGTGTTTAAAGTCCAGCTGGTACTTTTGTGTGTGTTGGGCAGTGATAGGGATTATAATGGTCTCCGAGCCAAGTACATTATAAGGCTCCTATCATTGGTTTCCCATTTTTAACCCCCTTCCTTAGGCCAAAGGTTGGGCACTTTGGGTTATGACTTTGTGTCATTTTCCCCCCGTTGTTGTTGTTGTTGTTTGGTTCCGGAACCCGTTTCAGCTCTTCGATGCTGCTCAGTTGATGCCTCTCAGATGGCTATTGTTTGGTTTGAGAACCTTGGCTCAGTATCCACGTATGAGTGTTTATTTCCGCTTTATGTGTTGCATGATGAGTTGGTCGTTATTTCCAACCGGTATGGGACGGTTGGCGATAGGGAGCCTCTCATGTTATGTGCTATGTGTTATACGCTTATTTGTTAATATTGTTTCTTTATGATCATCATATTAGCATGTAATGTAGTTGCATTTTAGTAACTTACTGAGATTTATTCTCACCCCTTATTTGTTTACCGTTTTAGATAAGAAGGAGTCCAGGGAATAGGTCACAGCACAGGGAGGACGTTGGTAAAGAGATCTTTGGTAAGACTTTTGGGAAGTGATATGTATAAAGGATACATTATGTAAATGTAATACCTTTAGGGTAGTGTATCCGTGACTCAGTTACTTGTATCATCTCTTTTAGTAGGTGTTCGTGTTTGTAAATTTTATAAGTAAAGTTTGTTATAGCCAAGTGGCTAAGTACTCATTTGAGAAAGTTTGTTTTGTGACTTAAAGTCATGTTTTGGTAACGTTTTGGTTGTGTGAACCTTTTTATGAAAATATATTTCGAAAAAAAATTTCTTAGAGTTGCTTTACGACGTCTTCCTCGCGTGTCCCGGGCGTGGGGCCAAGTAGGACCACGGGTCGGGGCGCGACAAAGTATTACTTTTGGCAAACGAAAAAACACCAAAAATTGATTTTTTTATATCCCGGACATGGGTCGAAATTACACCAATAACCCGGATCTATGACCAGTGTTTACTATAAGACGGGTTTTATTGTTCTCATTTAAGTTATTGTCTAATTAAAATGCGCTGATTTCACAATCGATACACAGTTAATAAAACATAACCTACTCATTTTATATCTACTCCCTCCGTCCCACCCGAATTAAGATTTTTGGGTAGGACACATGGATTAAGAAAACAGTGTTAGTGGAGTAGGTGTTGTAAGTATGAAAAGTGAAGTAAGAGAGAGAAATTGGGGTAAAGAATAATGAGTGAAAAGTTGTTGTGAGTCTGAATATGGACCCCATTAAATAAAGGGCAATTTGCAAATTGGTAACCTAAGTTTGTTTAAATTTTGAAATCCTCAACCTAAAAGTTCAATTTGCAAATTGGTTACCTAAGTTTTTCAATTTTTTTGCAATGTAGTGAATAAACTAACTTTTCGTTATTTTTTTGACAGCCCGAAACATATGTGCAACGCACATGACTTTCTAAAAGGGCAATCCTGTCAATTTTCAGAGGTGTGCAGCTCAACCACCACATTACAAATGTGTTTAGGTCCGAAAATTGGCGGGATTGCCTTAGTAAAAAGTCATGTGCGTTGCACATGTGTTTAGATTTGTCAAAAAATTAACGGAAAGTTAGTTTATTCACCAAATTGCAAAAAATTGACAAACATAGGTAACCAATTTGCAAAATTGAATTTTTAGGTTAAAGATTACAAACTTTCGACAAACTCATGTTACCAATTTGCAAATTACCCTTAAATAAAACACTTCTATTTTTTGGTTATCCACTTATCCTAATTGGAATGGGGCTATGGACCTTAGGGCCCCTGGGCTAAATAAAACAAATAAATACCCAGGCGAGATTCAAAATTCCTTAAAAACCCACAGCTTCAGCGTAGGCCCAACAGATTCTATAGCCCACCCCTGACCCACGCCCACCCAGTAACCCCAGAACCAGGCCCCTTTTTACTCCAGAAACCACCCACGCCCGCCCCGCCCACCCAATAGACCCAGGCCCGTTTTTAATGCCGAAAAATAAGAATAAAATACATGTAGAGAGTGAGAATTGAACTTGAGACCAAACACTCATAAACAAGGTCTTAACTACTAAACTAACAGCTTATTTGTTCTAAACTTTACCATATTTGTTATTACTATAACAATAAGAACAAAAAAAAAATGAAAAAACTGAGATTCACAACCAATTTATGAAATTCTATAATATTTACAACAATATCAACTTCAAAAAATACAAAAAAAATTATATGTTTTATTATAAAAGTTATAAAAATATGAAACACATAAAATTTAAAATGTCTCATATTTTATTAACTAGTCCTCTCATATGTTAGGTATAAGACTAAGTTACTCTTATATCTAAGGTATAAGAGTAATTCGCAATTTTCACATTTAAAAAGAAAATCATAAGAAAGTCTCATATTATGTTAACATGTTCGCTCCTATACGTAGGTATAAGACTAAAATTACTCTTATACTTAAGGTATAAGAGTTATTTTTTTTATTTTTAACAATTTTTCACATTTCATAAAATCATTTAAAAAAAGTCTTATATTTTATTAATATTAACTCTTATATTAAAAGTATAAGACTAGATCTTGTCGTATACTTGAGGCATAAGAGTAATTACTTTCACATTTTCTTAAATACCCTATACCTAAGATATGAGACTTGTAAATGAACTTTTTATGACTCTGTTATTATAAGACCTGTAAATTGTCTCATAATATCAGAGCTACGAGGCCATTTAAAGGTCTCATAACAGAGTTATGAGCCATTTTTAGATTTCATAATAGAGTTATGAGTCCATTCACAAGTCTCATAGTTGCCTCATAAGTCCATTTTTATTTTTGTAAAAGACCTAATGTAATGGGCTTGTTTTTATGACTCTACTTTTATGTTTTAAATGTATTGTGGCTTTCGTGTAAGACTATGGTCTCATGAGACTGTTATGAGACCTGTTAATATTAACTCTTTTACATAAAGTACAAGTCTTGATTTTGTCTTATACTTGAGTTATAAGAGTCATTATTTTTTCATTTTTTTTCAAAAGCCATAAAAATGTATTTTCTTAAAAAAAAAAAAAAAATTGCCTCTTGCAGTCTAACTGTAAGACCCATTTTAGTCTTATTATTTAGCTGAGATATATGACTATAATTACTCTTATATCAAAGTATAGTTGTAAAAAATAAATAAATCACAATTTTCAATTTTTTTAATCATAAAGAAATCACATATTCTATAACTACTTCGCTCTCATACTTAGGTATAAGACTGTAAGTACTCTTATACTTAAGGTATAAGAGTAATTTAATTTTTTTTTTCTCGTAATTTTCACATTATTATTAATAAATGACTTATCTAGTGTCATTTATGTAAATAAGTGCCATAACTGAAAGGTAATAATGAAAAATATAAAAAGTTTCTCAAAACTATATTTCACATTTGAAATTTAATTCCTTTTTAGGTCTTTAATATTTTTTATTTCTAAAAATAGATTTAGATCTCTGATATTTTTTAAATCTTGTTTTTTAATTTTTTGATATTTTTTTTTACAAAATCTGATATTTTTGTCAATATTATAAATCTCATTAATTGATTGTGAAATCTAAATTTTTGTCATTATTTTGTCTATAGTTATTAGTATTACTAGTAGTGCACCCGTGCGATGTACGGTGAAAAATAAATACTCTCTCCGTCCTACCCACCTTAGTGTCAAAGGATTTTAAATAAAAAAATCATTTACGATATTTCTTTAAAATATTTTCTTTAGTATTATATCTAACAATATTTTAATAACATATTAATTCTGAGGAATAATAACTTTATTTAAAAAGAGTATTTTCTTTATTAAAATTTGTTTCTGAACGGTAGTCTAATAGCTTTCCAATTTTATAATTCCGCTCAGCTCAACAAAATAAGCACATCTTTCTTTCTCTCTCTCTCCTCCCCTCACCTTAATTTAGTGTTTTTTTTTTGTTTTTTTTTTCCTAAGAAAACCTCCCAGCTCTAAAACCCTTGAAATACGCCCCCCCCCTTCTAACCCTACAACTCTCAACCTTCAATTATTTAAAATATATCCAGTGGAGAGGTTGTAGAAAAAAATCCAATACCTTATTACCTTTTGTAAAGAGAAATCAACATATAACATTATTTACAACTCCTTTGAAAAAAAAAACATTATTTACCACTTTAAATCTTTTTCAAACAAAAATATTAATTTACATACTAAAAATTATATTTAAAAATACATCTTTTTCCCATTAAAATATTCTTTTTTAAAAAAAATTAATATGTAAATATGAAAAGAATAGTAACACACAATCATGAATAGGCAAAAAAAACAGCTTTACGTTCCTTCCTTTCGAAAAAAAAAAGCTTTACGTTAGAAAGAAAAAAGCCAAACAAAAATAACTAACCAGAAGCCACAATTTCGCGCAACTGACCCAAGAAAAAACGTCTTTACCATATCTACAATGTTTGGTTCCCAATAAAACCTCCGCTCCTCCAACACGCCTCCTCTCTCAACCCATCTTTCTTCCAGATTAGAAAATCTTTTCTAAATTAGCTATTTTAGCGCCATCCCGACCTTCGTTTGTAGTTTCAAAAAGTTTTGACCATATTTACTTGATAGCATCCTATTCCATTCCTGCAGGAAAATAAAATAAAATAATATTAAGTCACATATGCTATTTAAACTACCAAACCCATTTTTGAAATAAAAGTGATTCTTATACCAATATTCAATCATACATCTAAGAATAATTTATTTTATAAAAATCTATTTTAAAATCAATATTCTTTTTAATATATTGATTGTGGAAATAGTTGACGATAAGATGCATCCAACGAACTTCAAGAGTGTGAATTTCATAGAAATAAAATCTTTACTATTTGAAGGAAATAAAGAAAAAAAAAATTGAAGTTATATCCTTCCCTGCAAACCTGTGACTTGTGAAGTACACATTTCTCCCTTTCCTAGTTCAATTTATTTCTTAAAAATATTTTCTTTAGTATTATATCTAACAATATTTTAATAACATATTAATTCTGAGGAATAATAACTTTATTTAAAAAGAGTATTTTCTTTATTAAAATTTGTTTCTGAACGGTAGTCTAATAGCTTTCCAATTTTATAATTCCGCTCAGCTCAACAAAATAAGCACATCTTTCTTTCTCTCTCTCTCTCCTCCCCTCACCTTAATTTAGTGTTTTTTTTTTGTTTTTTTTTTTCCTAAGAAAACCTCCCAGCTCTAAAACCCTTGAAATACGCCCCCCCCCCCCCCTTCTAACCCTACAACTCTCAACCTTCAATTATTTAAAATATATCCAGTGGAGAGGTTGTAGAAAAAAATCCAATACCTTATTACCTTTTGTAAAGAGAAATCAACATATAACATTATTTACAACTCCTTTGGGAAAAAAAACATTATTTACCACTTTAAATCTTTTCAAACAAAAATATTAATTTACATACTAAAAATTATATTTAAAAATACAACTTTTTCCCATTAAAATATTCTTTTTTTAAAAAAAATTAATATGTAAATATGAAAAGAATAGTAACACACAATCATGAATAGGCAAAAAAACAGCTTTACGTTCCTTCCTTTCGAAAAAAAAAGCTTTACGTTAGAAAGAAAAAAAGCCAAACAAAAATAACTAACCAGAAGCCACAATTTCGCGCAACTGACCCAAGAAAAAACGTCTTTACCATATCTACAATGTTTGGTTCCCAATAAAACCTCCGCTCCTCCAACACGCCTCCTCTCTCAACCCATCTTTCTTCCAGATTAGAAAATCTTTTCTAAATTAGCTATTTTAGCGCCATCCCGACCTTCGTTTGTAGTTTCAAAAAGTTTTGACCATATTTACTTGATAGCATCCTATTCCATTCCTGCAAGGAAAATAAAATAAAATAATATTAAGTCACATATGCTATTTAAACTACCAAACCCATTTTTGAAATAAAAGTGATTCTTATACCAATATTCAATCATACATCTAAGAATAATTTATTTTATAAAAATCTATTTTAAAATCAATATTCTTTTTAATATATTGATTGTGGAAATAGTTGACGATAAGATGCATCCAACGAACTTCAAGAGTGTGAATTTCATAGAAATAAAATCTTTACTATTTGAAGGAAATAAAGAATTTTTTTTTGAAGTTATATCCTTCCCTGCAAACCTGTGACTTGTGAAGTACACATTTCTCCCTTTCCTAGTTCAATTTATTCCTTCTCTGGTTCAAAAGGATTGATATTGATTGCAAATTCCAAGACCCTTCAAAATTGATTCTATCAAGGAGGACTGTAGCCTTTTCCTTTCTTTATACAGCATGCCATTTGCCATTTGCCATTTGCCCTTTGCAATAAATAGACTATTCTATGAAGCAAAAGTCGTTTTAGATTTCATATATAATGCATAGACATTAATTAACAAATTTACTATTATCACATTAAAAGAAAAACTCAATGTTCCAGAGTATTCAGTGAATTTGGCGGGAAAACATGACATCAGCCACTATCATCTTTTTATATATATATAGATATAGATAATAGATATTGTTAAACTAGGAACAAATAGTGCATTGGTTTAGTGGCCAAGGCATAGTTTTTCGGCCTTTCCCCTAGGTTGGTTCAAGACCCATTGGCAACATATTTTTGCTTTGGGGTTTATATGGAATTATTATTTGGGCATTCTGAGTTTTTATGTAGAATGATTTGGATTGAGGGGGCCTCAAGAAATTATTCTAATTGTAATGGGACACCCAAAATGAAAATTTGTTCGTGGGACGGAGTGAGTATATTATATATATATATATATATATATATATATATATATATATATATATATATATATATATATATATATATATATATATATATATAGGTAGGTGCTCAAATGAGAACCTAAATATCATGAGAACCATGAGAACCAATAACCACCATTAGATTAAAATTGTTGAATGGTTGAGATTAAGACACAATAAGAAGGAGAAGCAATTGCATTTTCGAAATTAGTCTAAACTATGAGGTAAAAAATGGAGCTAGACATTCCTTTTTTTGGCTAAGATAAACGTCATATGTGAACCATCTCTTAAAGGCATGTCACGTCATCACCAATAATTTCCCTCAAATTTCAAAATAAAATATCTCAATATCTATAAGTCGATTTTTTTCCCGAAAACATTGATTTTTTTGTCTCGACGAGACGATTCAAACTAAATCCCTGAAGATAGGGTTTTGAAACAAAATATTAAATAACAATGAAATTTTAAAAATACACTTAGATACAATAGGTAAACAGCTCTTGTATCCAATATCAAATGTGTTCAACAATCCACTTGGATACAATAGCTAAACAACTCCTGTATCCAATATCTGTGTTGAACAATCCACTTGAATACATTTAGCTATTGTATCCAAGTGAAATCGGTCAACCAATTCCACTTGAATACAAAAGCTATTTTAGCTAGTGTATCCAATAGCAATGTTGACATATTAGCCTTAAATACAATAGTGAAACAATAGGGAAGTAGCTGATGTATCCAATAGTAATGTGTATGAACATTGTTGTTGGATACAATAGGTGTTTGCGTATTGTATCTAACTGAATTGTTATGAACATTGTATTGGATACAATAGGGAAGTAGCTAGTGTATCCAATAGCAATGCGTATGAACATTGCTATTGGATACAATAGGTGTTTGCCTGTTGTATCTAACTGAATTGTTATGAACATTGTATTGGATACAATAGGGAAGTAGCTCGTGTATCCGATAGCAATGGGTATGAACATTGCTGTTGGATACAATAGGTGTTTGCCTATTGTATCTAACTGAATTGTTATGAACATTGTATTGAATACAATAGGGAAGTAGCTAGTGTATCCAATAGCAATGTGTATGAACATTGCTGTTGGATACAATAGGTGTTTGCCTATTGTATCTAACTGAATTGTTATGAACATTGTATTGGATGCAATAGATATTTAGTATTTTGCCTATTTTTTCAAAATCTTATCTTCAGGGATGTAGTTTGATTCGTCTCGTCGAGACAAAAAAATCAGTGTTCTCGGATTATTTTTTCGATTTATAGTTAATGAGATATTTAATTTTTAAAATTTAGGGAAATTTTGGATGATGACGTGGCAAATTTTGGAACACATATGGTATTTTGCCTTTCCCTTTGTCTGTCAACCTAATTACAAGAATGCCACCGAATTTTTAAACTAAAAAGATAATCTAAACCCTTGATTTATGTCTAATCCAATGGTTATCCTTGGTTCTTATGTAATTGGGTTCTCATAGGAGCACTCCCTCCGTCCCGCCGGAAATTGCAAAACTTACCATTTTGGGCGTCCCGTAGAAATTGCAAAATCCATAAATGGAAAGTTTTTAATACTTTTTAATTAGTGGGTCCCACTTCTCATACTCACATCCACTAACCCACTAACTATTCTCTACCACACTTTCTCTCTCCCACTCAACTATCAACACTCACAACACATCACCTTTTTCACTTTTTCCCTTAATTCTTGTACCATAATTTTTTTTGAAGTTTCCGGCGGGACGGAGGGAGTATATATATATATTTTTTTTTTTTGGCCAAGATTGCCGCTCAGCATGCGTAGTAAAGCCTTATGTATGTCGACCGTGAATGAAAGGTGTCAACTACTCAACTGAATATCAATAGAATATACTCGCACAGCACCGCTTCCACGTTCTTCTCCATTAAAACCCCAACCCAAAATTTCTCCCAATTTCATTTCCAAAATGGCCCTCCGAACTCTATTAACCAGAAAATCCCTACCTAATGTAGGACTAGGGTTTCAGCAACAACTCCGGAGATTGCAGACCTTCTCCCTCCCCGACCTCCCTTACTCCTACGATGCTCTCGAGCCCGTTGTTAGCAAAGAAATCATGGAGATCCATCACAAGAAGCACCATCAGGCTTATATTACTAATTACAACAAAGCCCTCCACCAGCTCGATGACGCCATGAACAAGGGCGATACTTCCACCGTTGTCAAGTTGCAGAGCGCCATCAAATTCAATGGCGGTGGTACGTTTCGTCTCTAACCATCTTTGAATTTCGTTATTTGCCCTTCACTCAGTTTCAAGTAAATGTTTTTTTCTCGACCAGGTCACGTTAATCACTCAATTTTCTGGAAGATCCTTGCCCCTATTCAGGTAAGTTTCTCTATTGAGTAGTAATTATCAATGGCAATGTTATTTATCAAAGGTTGCCAATTTTCTGCAGGAAGGAGGTGGTGAGCCTCCAAAGGGTTCTTTGGGCTCGGCTATTGACAAACATTTTGGTTCTCTGGAATCATTGGTGCAAAAGATGAATGGACAAGGGCTGCTTTGCAGGGTTCTGGATGGGTGGTGAGTCCAAGGTTAATTTTTCGTTTTGGTGGATGTATGTCTCATAAAATAATTATTGTATTTTCTTGGTTTGCTTATATACATTGGCACTCCTCTATGTTGGCAGTGGCTTGGTGTGGACAAAGATTTGAAGAGGCTTGTGATTGAAACAACTGCAAATCAGGTACACTATGCCATTCATCACTAAGATTTGAAGAGGCTTGTGATTGAAACAATTATTGGTTTTATCCACAGTGCTTGCAGCTTGTTATCCCCACATGAGCTTATTAAATCTAAACTTTTTGGCCTCTCGGTGTAATACGATGGAGTATTTTTTAAGAAGCATCTAAATGTAGGATTATGTGCTTCGTAGATTCAATTTCATTCTTCTACACAGATGGTTGTCGCTAACCACTGTGTCTTCGTAACTGTGTCCTAAGTGATCAATCAATTTTCGTGATGGTGTCTGCAAAGTCCCACTTTCTTTTACTATAAAAGGAGTAATAAAAACAGATGAAGGCACTGATTGAAATGTGAATCAAGGCTGAATGACTGCGCTACTTGTAGTTAGGTTTATGGTCGTGATTTTGGAGCCAGCAGCCTCACTACCTTTTGTTCCCCCTATTAGGTTTTCTTAATGTCAACCTAGAGAAACCAATGTTTCAGAGTCAAAAATAGTTTAAGGAGTAGTTTATACCCATTACAGAAGGGTAAGGGTTTAACAGGCTACAAATACCCTCCGCACCCCTGAAAGATTTTTTTAAACATGTTTCCAATCCCTAAAGTTACGGCGTTGCGTTGTTGAAACGCTACTGTTCTTCTTCTTCTTCAATACTTTAAGTTATATATTCTTTTTTCATTGCCTTGTCTTGGATATGTTTTTGGTTGTAACTTTTTAATTGAGCAAACACATATGGACAATTATTTTTTATGTTTAAATATAAACTTGGAGAGTGAACGTGTGAAACCAGCCTCTCAATATTAAGTGTGGACAAATGAGAGGGGGCATTCAGCACTCTGCACTATAATCCACTTCTAAGGACCTATCGTTTATGTTAAACCAATAATAAAGTATCATTTGATAGAAATGTATACTTGGGAATGAGAGGACGAGAGATTTCTTGACTTGTATTTGATATCTATCACCAGGCTGCCCAATTGATTCCCAAGGGTCCAAGCTGAGGCTGTAGTAATTTGGTCATTGGATGCTAAATCCGAAGCCGTAAGTATATATACTGTTCATATATGCCTAACACCTGCTGCAGTAGTTCTGCTTATCTCAAGTACTCAGCAAAACAGAATCGGAAGTGGTAATGCATATCACCCAGAATCTTAGCCACCTTTGCATCGTAATTGCTCGCAGGATCATGTATCTTTAAGGTCAGTATCTAGGATAATGGGAGAGTGTCCAACTTTGATCAAATAGGTATGGGGATTCGACGTCAGAACTTCATAAGACTTGTTACTTTTAATTTTGGAAAGAAAATGTGAAAATCGACTTGTAAGTGGAACCAATATTTACTATGTTGGAAAGTGGAACCTTTCATGCTTTTGGTAGATTTTCCTTTCCTTTCCTTTCCTTTTTTTTTTTTTTTTTTTTTTTTTTTTTTCCCTTCTCGTTGGATGGATGTGGCTTGTGTGATGACTTGAATGAATAAAATGTCATGGAGCTGACCCAAGTGCTTGGAAAGGAGGCTGAGTTGAGTTCACTATGTTAGTTTAATTTAGAGTTGCAAAGGATTGTTTACAGATGTGAAAATATTTTCGTAAAATCTAGTGGAGACTGACAAACTATCTGGTGCAGGATCCGCTGGTTACAAAAGGCCCAAGTTTGGTTCCTCTGCTCGGCATAGATGTTTGGGAACATGCATACTACTTACAGGTACTCATAAATAAATGGTGTTTTCATGTGGCTGGTTTCCAGTTATACACTTGGAACAACCAAATAAATGTTGGGCCTGACGTCTATAGCTTTTTATTTTTTTGACTTTGTCCGCTCTTAAACGTTAACTGTGTTTGTAGCTTACAAATTAAGCCGATAATGCGTACCTTACTGTTATAGTAATTTATTCATTTGCGATGCAGTACCAAAATGTGAGACCGGATTATCTGAAGAACATTTGGAGAGTCATCAACTGGAAATATGGCAGTGAGATTTATGAGAAAGAATTGCGGTAAAGAAAGAAAGACTCTTGTGATGATGATGGTGTGAGTCATCAGAGACATTGTCTGCTAGTTGTCCCTGTATGGAAACTGAATAAAGCAATTTATTTTTTGTATCTTCTAATAAAACTCCCCGTTTTGGCATGTATTGAATGAAAACGCACACTGCAAAATAGAACGAACTCATTTTTATTACAAAAGCATGGACATTTGACAAGGGGCTTAAGTTTTACTTTGCTAAGTACAGAACATGAAAATGAGAAAGCAATCAATGGAAATTGACTAAATTTTACAAGATACATATTGGCAATGGCCTTGCCTTCACTTGATACGCACTCGTCACACCTACTAAAAAGAATGCATTCAATTACAGACCATATGATCGCTGTTGAGATCACACAGGAATACCAGAAGACGTAGTGATTGATCCAACAGAATTGCTGTCGGGAATTTCAACTCTTTGATTTTCCTGGCAACCAAAGGGAGGGAAGATAAATGACTACTCCTTAGGGAAGGGGTAAGGGGAAAGTTTTGCTGCTCCCAGATGCCATATCTTTAGAGACGCTTTAACACTAATCCCAGTCGCATTATTAAAGAGAAACAGGTGTGCTGCTTCGTATATTGCTTTAGTTGGATATACTCTTGACGTCACTGCTATTCTTCCTCCTTGAGCAAAGCTCTCCACCACAGAATGATCAACCTGTGAATTATCATCCCTTCTTAGAAAACAACTCGATTCGAGGTTAAATTACAAAAGCCACCACGAAAATATTGACTTACCAATAACCTCATGGACAGTTTTTCACCTTTCAGAACAGGAACTTTACTCCCCACAACCATTTTCCTAACACTTGAGTCCAGCGATGATCTACATTCAATATTCATCTTCAGCTTTTCATTCCTTGAATATACTCCCTCTGTCCTGTCCTAGAAAGATAGTCCCACTTGACTTTTGACAGTCTAACAAAAGTGAACTGGTCAAAGTTCACTTGTGTTGACGATCAAAAAATCAAAAGTCTATCTTTCCGGGACGGAGGGAGTAGTTAGTTCTAGAAAAAAATAAAATACTTGATCGTGAAATGGTAAGCAGCGAAAACCTTGTTTCATCGGCACAGAAGTGAGTGACGACCTTCCCATCAATGCCTTTGGCAATGTAAAAATAAATGGGAGTGAGCTCAGAAAGCAACTCATCGGCAATAACAGCAAGTCCAAATGGTCCCAAAGCTCCCCTGCCTGCAGAACCAGCACTGCTAGTGCAATTGAAACCTGTATCAGCTTCAACCACCCCCTCCAATGCCTTGTCATCAACCTCAAACGTTGCGCTTATGTCCAACTGACATCTCACAAGAACAAATCAAAAACTGACTGGATATAAACATGATTATGTTAATCCACTTTGCTTCATTGCTTTTGCGTACTAGAAAAAAAAAGGCACGTACCTGTGTTGCTGGTCCTATATCAATTGGTACGACTGATCCAGGCAAGAGCTCAACCTCTTCAAAATCATGACTGCTGGAGCTTCTCAATTTGTTAACTTCCTCAATTGGCCATTGAAGTAAATTGGTTCCCGTTTTCCCATCAAATACCACAGTCCTTGGTACATTCTGCATTAATAAACAAAAACAAAATAAAATTGAGCTACGTACAAAACATAATATTTCTATTCCTAGCTAGCGTTACATTATAAGCTAAACTACATGTATATAACTATGTCCTTAATCGCTTGGGGAAATGTTTGCAGTAGGTTGGATACGTCCAAACTAGGAGGGCGTTTTACATGATGGCAAGTAACAATTCATATATTTCAACATTTCTACCTAGTGTTAAATATTACCACTAGGATGTAATTAGATACTGCAATTTCTTGTTACAAAGTTGAAGTGATAAATATTACCAGAAGAGCTGACCATCCTTTGAGTAGATCAGCTTCGCGGGAGTCAGTTTCTCCAATAAAGGCAAAAAGTATCCTCCTCTTCTTATTTTGGTCATAAAATGACTTGGATGCATAGAACTTTCCGTAATCATACCGCCATCCACGACCCACATCCATGGCCGGATCATCTGGTGTCCACTTAATTTTTATCGGGTCATAAGTCCCAATTCCATAGTAATCCTCTCTATCAATATCAAACAACGCCCCGCTCTCTTTCAGTACGTGCTTAATACCCGGCCCAGTAACCGGCATGTCCAACCCGTTTGTCCGGTAGTTGAAACCGGGTACAAGTCAGCACATTCCCACATACCCGTATCAACAACCCATGCAATTCCCAATCCAACATCTCATAACTCGTGAAATTAGTGGTTTTATACAAGAGTACAACACCGGTTTCGTTGTGCTTGGACCCAATAGCGACAATCCATTTACCATCGGCTCCAATCCATGCTGTGGATGGATCCCTGAAGTCTGCATACCCAATACCAGGTGGAGGGACCAAGATGGGGTTACCCGGGTACTTGACCCATTCTATCAGGAGGGGATCAGATGGATCAGCAGCATAAGCCAAGCACTGGACCTGCGTGAAATCATAGGAGTTTCCAGTGTAAAGCATGATGACTTGACCATTGGGGAGGACTGTGGCAGAGCCGGATAAGACACCCTCGATCTCGTACCAATGCTCGGGTACCATGGCCAACGGGAGGTGGAACCAGTCGATCATATCTTTAGACACGGCGTGGCCCCATGAAATGTTACCCCAAACAGCAGAAAAAGGATTGTGTTGGTAGAAGATGTGGTACCATCCCTTGTAATATAATGGACCTACAAAACATTTCAATCCCCATTTGGTAAACTAATTTGGTAATACAGTATAAGCTTGCAAAGTGAAGTTGGAATCTGACGTACTAATTTGCTAACACAGCGTAAGGAAGCTCGCAAAACGAAGTTGGAATCTCTTGGTTGTTGGCAGGGGTTGGCCCCCTGCCAGGGGATTCATGGGGAACAGCCCAGGCAAAATAAAATATCACTTTTCTTATTGTAAATGTATCCTAAAATCTAGTGAAATTATGAATATCCTTGACAACCATGGTTTACAATTGTGGTGTTGTTTTTTTTTCCATCAATAACACCTCTGAGTTTGGAGAGTAACTAACTACAAGACAAGTTGTTCTATTCTAATGGAAGATGAATGATAAACAGCGCAAAATTATAGTCATACATAAAATGCTTTCTAGAGCTGTACTTTATACATAAAAATTCTGCTCATAAAGCCGCAATACTAGTTTATTTCATTCAAGAGTTTCGTAATCAATTACTACAACAGAGGAGAAAGAGAGTACGTACCATTTGGATCTGAAGTAGGCAAAATTCATCAATCATGGAAATTCAAAAAAGAAAAAAGAATCAGCAAGCAATGAGAAATTTTAAGTTAAATGATTTCAGTGGTTGTAATTAGATTAGGAATTGAAGAAGAATACCACACATAAAATTGTTAGGAGGGTGAAAATGAAAAGCAGTTTTTTGCCAAGAAAGGTTGTCCTTTCCACGAAGGTAAGCCTCCGTATACGGCCTCTTCTCCGATCTTAATTTTGGTATCCTGTTGCTGGTTGCTTCTTGTAATTGTTGGTTCAAGAAGATAATCAAACACGATGCCAGTAAGAAGACGGAGATTGTGGATATAACTGTTCGCCGGCGGTGCACAGGTTCAGGTTTTGGTTGGGCGTCGCCGTCTAAGGGAGAGTAACAACTCATATGTTCTGGGCCACTGTTCATGGTGAAAATGGTTGGTATTACACTACTACTTTCACACTCGACTCTTCTACGATTGCACTACATTTATAATTAACCCAATTTCTTTCTTTCTTTGGACTGGAACTACGACCGACGTCAAATAGCACTAAGTGCCCCAAAGTTTCATATGAATTGCAATTTAGGTTTTAATGTTTCAATTTTGGCAATTTGATGTCTAATGTTCACCTTTTGTGGCGAAATGAGTTTTTTTTTTTGGATGGTCATGGATGGAAGCTAAAGAAATTAACGAGCTTCTTGTTTGGTGTTGTGAGTATAAAACTAATGTAGGAGAGAGAATGAGGGAGGAATAGTAAAGATTTTTTGTCATACGGGCTAATTCATACCCATCATCAACATGGGCCGACTCTAATATCATGTTACAATTGAGTCTTCATCCTTTTGAAAGGCTTTGTTAAAGGGTGATTGTTAACCAATTTATATAGTTGATCAATTATTTTCTCTAAATTGATGTGGGATAAAATATGAGGCTTAACAATAATAGCAGTTTGAAATTCAATTTCCATGTCAACATGCTTTCCTTATTTTATTACTTACGAAAAATAGTTTTATTGTAATTTTTATGGTTATATGTTGTGAAAATAGTCTTACCGTAATTCTTATTGTTATGTTTGATATTCATGATTGACTTGTTTGATCTGTAACTAAAATATAGGAGTATATGAGATTTTAACTATCGTTGTGGAATTTTGGGGCAGACGACTATTCTTTGGCCCGTCAGTGGTAGAACCTGGTGAACGTCTTTGTTGTTGATACCTCGAAAACCCATTTCAACTCGATGCTACTGGCAAAGGGGACGTTGTGTTAAATAGTGTCACACGTGAGACGGGTCTCATTAAAGTCGCACGTGTGAAACCACCTCACACGAGACTTGCTCATTGGTTAATCTGCGTAGTAATACTGTTAAGAAAGGTGTCATAAGGTTGGCATCCTGTCAGGGCCGTTCTTAGCTTTTTTGGGGCCTTGGGCGAGGTCCAATGAAGGGCCCTTTCTCTTTTTAAAATAATGAACTGCCTTTTATAAAAAAAAATCCCTTTAAAACTCCTGTTTTTTACTAGCAGAATTATTTTTTTGTGTTAACTTGTACTTTGAATTGTATTTAAGTATAAAATAATTGTAAGATCAAATGATTAAAGTAGCAAAATAACAGATAAATTAAAGGTTATAATCAACCTATAAATTTTTATCATAAACAATAGAAAGAAAATATATAAAACCCAGTAAAATTATAAAAGGAAAAAAATATGTACAACAAAAACATGATGAAAAAAATGTACATATAACGTCTCAAAATTTGCAAAAGAACATATTAAATAAATATATAAAAGAGTCTTAGAAACTCTTGCAAAATATAAGATTAAATTATGTTCACCAATAATAAAATAATATAATAAGAATATGAGGCCTAAAAAAATACTCCAAAGAAGATTATACATATCTATGTCTTACAAAGATGTTTTCATTTCTACTTAAATTTATCATAAGAAAAAATAATTTTCTTTGAGTTATTAAAATAAGGGAATATGAAGGCCCCAAAAGTATGAGGGCTCAAATATAATATGAATGGGGGAATATAAAGGCCCCAAAAGTTATATATGTAGTTGTCCTTGGTTAATTATTTTTCTCAAATAAAATACTACCTCTGTCCCTAAATGAGTGTCCAAATTTCATTTTAAGGGACACTGAAAATCTCAACTTTGTTGTACAATTTGGTAGCGAATATTCATATATAATCTTGTAATCTCCTTTCCAAACATTTAGTTTTGCACGTATAAAGAAACCGGTGAAATTTTTTTCGAAAAAAAAGCATTTAGGGAGAAATTTATGCTAAAAAAAGACACTCATTTGGGGACAAAGATTTTTTAAAAATGGACACTCATTTAGGGACAGAGGGAATAGGTCTTTTTTGTGTTTTTTTTTTCTTGGGCCTCTTTTGCTTAAAAATGAACTAATAAAATGTGTCGCTGATTTTTTTTATTTTCTTAAGAAAAAATTAGTGATAATTTTGTTTTTTTTCATAATAAAGATATACTCCCTCCGTCCCATTGAGAGTGAGACTAGAGGAGTGGGCACGATATTTAAGATAAAGTGATATATATGTGGTAGAAAATGAAGAGAGAGAATGAGTGGGGTAAATAGTGGTGTTGGTTGAATAAAATGAGTGGTGGAAAATGAAGAGAGAGAATGAGTGGGGTTAAATAGTGGGGAATGATGAATATAAGTATATTAAAACATTTCTATTTTGGGTAGTCTCACTTTAAGTGGGACGGTCCAAAAAGGAAAGAAGTCTCACTTCTAGTGGGACGGAGGGAGTATATACTGTTGGATAAAATCTTGTAAATATTGAAAGGAAAACGATTACATATTGAAAGTACAATATACAACAATTATGAAAAACATAAAAGGAACGATACAACCGTATTTGATCTCTTCATTGGGTTTGTCCATCTTTGATCTCTTGTATCCGAGTCGTGTGAGAACACACTCTCCTTAAGACTAATTCGTCCTCCTCTCTACGAGTGCTTGAGGTTTTCACGGGCGTCAGTCTCCCAGGATAAAACGGATTAACCGGAACCACTTCACACTTAAGCCTTCCGGCGAAATGAACTAATATGCTTGGACGATATCACCATTGATTTTTGTTCTAGGAGGCCAAAAGAAGAAGATGAACAAATTGCTAGAGGGAGGAAGAAGATTGAAGGAAAAATTCTCAATTGTGTGTTCTTTTTCTCTTTTCTTTTCTCTTCTCTTTCAAAGAGTTGTGGGTATTTCTTTTATAGCTCAAAACTCCCCAAGAATTAATTCTCCAATTAATCCACATATTGATGATCATCTTAATTCAACAATTAACCTTGCCATCAATTTCTTTTTGGAGTTTCATTTGCCAATCATAAATGGACATTAACCTTGGAAGTTATTCTTGGAATTAATCTTGAATTAAAAGAATTATAATTCAATAAAAAATGGCAAAAACTATCAACTAGTTTTTCCATTCTTTTCACATGTGAGACAAACTCACATTTCCAACTTCCATCCATTTATTTAAGCTATAATATTTTTATCATCCAATCTTCAAATTGAACAAATAAAAATATCATTTCATGTTCTCACGGAGTAGAATATGAACCCACAATAATCTTTGTCCAACGACAAACGATTCTTCCAAGGAAATGTACACAATTTCCTTCACACACAACATATTTTTCCAACAATCCCCCACATGAAGGAAATTGAGGACGAGCTTGGTGATAAAGTCCGGCAGACAAAAACTTGCATACGAAGGTGTGGGGATATTGCCCATTGAACCTCCGCTCGAACTAGCATATTTACTCTACTCGCAAGTCGATAGACGCGATGTCCTTGAATCGATATGCTTTTTGTGTAGCCGATCATATACTAGACACAAGTAATGTCCTAACATATTTCATTTCTCATAGCTATGTTCGTTCATGGCCCTGAACATAATGCCTGGTTCTGCGAGAGGGTCTAAGAATTGAGCCTCACACAATTCTCCTCGAAGCGGCCCCACTTCTCTCTCACATAGGTGACTTCTTGAAGGTAACCCGTATTACCCCGCTCGACTTTCTCGACGCGTAAGAGTCATTAAAAGCATTTTGCGTATCCTTGTCCCTTCGGGATGTCACTAATAGGAATGGACTTGGGGGATTTGACCCCCACAGTGACGCGTGAGTCTTTTAACAGTTAGGTGGTCCCTTTTGAATCTAGTTCTTGGGATCTCCAGTCATCTAGATTGGGTTTTCCGCTGTGATCAACTCTAAGAGGCTTTATGTCTCATTCCCCTCCATAATTTATAACTAACTCTCGGTTCTAACCATTTGGTTAGCGGATCCGTTTTTCATTTGACTTCACATAGCCAAATTAGTTGAGAGTAGTTTCTTAATGGTGTTACGTCTTTGACATATAAGTCAAGACCTACCATTATACATAGTGCTTTGTATTCAATCAATCACCGATTGACTTCTAGTAATACAACCAATTGCTAGCACAAGCTTTATCCCTTGAAATATCTTCTATAAATTGGCATAGCCTCTCGGCTTTCTCACCACATTTATCTTAAGCTATAAACTCAGATTCCGCTATGAATCTATTTATAACTTATTTATTTAGAAGACTTCTTTCATGATATAGTCGCTTCCGCTAATAAGAATACGAAACCACTCGTAGACCTTAAGTCTTTGATTTCATATATCCAAATAGCATCGCTATATCCTTCAATTATCGATAGATGTCTAGTGTAATGTAATCCGTAATCTCGATTGTATCTCAAGTACCTTAGTACTTTCACTATACATTTTGGATTACTTGTGTTCCAACTCACTAGACTTTCAATAATTCTCGAGTGTTCAACTTGAGAAACAATGTCACTTCTATTCTTCAATAGATGTTGACTCATGCCAATTGGGTTTAATCATTGCTAAATAATCCTTGTCAATTTCTCAAGAATTATCCATTAGATTTCTTAGAAAATTTCACTTCAAAGATTGTATCCGCTAAACCCATATCTCGTGGCCTTTTCAAAATTTCCAAGAATTATATCTTAATTTGCTTAATGCAAATTTATTAGTTCTTCTTGAAATTTTAAATCCAAATGTCTCATATGCTAAACTTCTCTCAAGTTCAACATATTTTTGATAGATTTAATCAACATTATGACATAATCACTCATGTCATATTTGATTAATCCACTTTCTGACAAAATCAACTTTTTGATGTCATTATCTTTGTGCTTGTTTTAAGTCATCTAGTGACTTTACTAACTTGCACATTTTATTCTAGGTTTTACTTTGATCTATTTCATTCAAAGCATCACTTTGATCTATTTCACTCAAAGTATCATTTGTTCATTTTCATGAACTTGACATCAATACTTGATTTTTATTATTTTTTATTATTTTTTTTTCCTTTTCTTTGGTTTTATATATATATTCAAAGTCATTGAATCATATATAACAACCATTATGTAAACTCATTGTTTACATACTCACCATCTTGTACCCAAATATCCATTTTGTTAATTTTGGACTTTCTACTTTGCGAACCACCCCCAACATTCACAAGTGTACGTAGGCCTACGTTTCCACACTTCATATGGAATTTACATTGTTTCTTGGGGTAACCTATTCAATAGATATTTATTTTCCAAAGTAGACTCACGCCCACATCTTTGGGTTAGTCCTAAAATAAAGCAATAATGCTTTCATTATTTTCATCAACACCATTTGATAGTGGTTTCAAAGTGGATAATTTGTGTACAAGCACATGTTATACAGACACTATACTCATTAGTGTTTTATCCTTATTATCTCATTTTAAAGTTGTTTTTCAACATCTCCATTCAATGAGACAAAACTTATTGATAATAACAATAACATTGTTATTATTACCATGTGTTTGAACAATCCATACATATCACAATATATCACTATGCTTATCATATGATGATGTAGTTCAACACACATTTCACATCTTGTTTGAATTCATTTTTGAATAAAAATGTGATCCAGGTAAAGAGACATATTCTCATTATTGATCACCAACTCAACCCATCGGTTGATACAATTTACATTCCTTCATTCAAACATCATGATATCATCCTTGATGATATCTACCTTTGTCACTCAAGACACAAGGAATATGTTTAACTTTTTCAAACAAGTTTGATTTTTCATACAAGTTTAACTTTTCAAACAAGTTTGACTTTTGACCAAGTTTGACAAACTTGGTCTTTACCTTAAGCAATTCAATATGCTCCACCACATTTTCTTTCATCACAAGAAGTGTTACACAACTTCTTATCTGAAGCTCTAGTCTCTTTTCCAACACAAAGATGAATAGCAAGCATCTCAACATTCATTTCAATTCATTTATGTTTGAGTTGCTTCTTAAAATCTTTTCAAGTGAAAATTAATTTTTCAATTATTTCCGTCCCTTGAAATTTCACTTATCACCATCCATTCGACATGGATTTCATGAAAGACTATTTCAATTCTTTCATTTGACTTTTTACGGTTTATGGAGTCTACTATTTTAAATCAAGAAACGACCTGCAATGAATTTCATTGTACCAACATTCTCGATTTTATTTTATAGTCCAAAACTCCAACTATTATTTTCCTTTTTCTTGGTACTATATATTTTATATAACGAAACCAAAAATCCGTTAAATATATAGTTCCGACAAAAGAAACTCATATGGTTCAACCGCACTCACGAATTAAACATCCGTCTCATTTCCACCAACTTTGTAGGATTTTCCTTAAGAAATATCACTAAGTTCAAGGTGGTTAACTAGAACATCTTTTGTTGCCATCACATAAAGTCGAGGCCAACAAAATTTTCTAACTTCTCACAATGGTGACCAAAATACTTGGAACACCCACATTCCGTTGGAAATTATCTCCACACAGGGAGCATTTTCCAAAATATTGGCTTTAATTTTCAACAATTAAGTCCAAACTATACATTTGTTATTACAAATTTAATTCTCTAACTTAATTAGAGAATTCAATCCAAGAATAAATTGCTAATTCAATAGGAGAATTAACACAATTTATTTCTTGTAACAACTCATAATTATCACCTCTTATTTCCTTGATGAAATAATAAATTGAGATTAATTATTCCAAAGTTTAGAAGTTTCATCTTGGAGTACCTCCAAATTAGAGAAATTACATTCTCATTCACAAAATTGCACATTTTCTTTTAGAAGCCATCCTTCTAAATATTGTGTCATTTTTCATCATCAACAACAATAGGATTTAACAACTTTCAAGAAGTCCTATTATTTTTATCTTTATAACATTAGTCACTCATCCACTATTAGGTTTTAACAACTTCCAAGAAGCCCTTATAGTTCTAGTCTTTGTGACTTCACAACAATAGAATTCAACAACTTCGTTCAAGAAGCTCTATTGTTTTAATCTTTGTAACCTTTGTCACTATTTTACAATAATAGGTTTTAACAACTTCTTTCATTTCAAGAAGACCTATTATGTTAACCTTTGTGACCTTTTTCACCAATGCAAATAATAGGTTTTAACAACTTCTCGCAAGAAGGCCTATTATCTTTGTCAACGAAACATTAAATACTTAATCTTCCAACGTTCTTAGTTCCAATGAACTTTCCATTCTCTTTACTATGATTCATACGAAATGAACCATAAGAGACATATCACATGATATATAACCACTACATGAGGCATAGCCACAATTGGTTTATACAATCATTCAAACATAGTTGATGTCACGGAGCATCAATCTTTCCATCTTTGTTAATCTCATTAAACAGAAATTAAAATTAGTGTTTTACTTCACAAAAACTGCTCTGTTCCGAAATTTTTATCTTCACTTTCACATTATAGATTGGATAAAATCTTGTAAATATTGAAAGGAAAACGATTACATATTGAAAGTACAATATACAACAATTATGAAAAACATAAAAGGAACGATACAACCGTATTTGATCTCTTCATTGGGTTTGTCCATCTTTGATCTCTTGTATCCGAGTCGTGTGAGAACACACTCTCCTTAAGACTAATTCGTCCTCCTCTCTACGAGTGCTTGAGGTTTTCACGGGCGTCAGTCTCCCAGGATAAAACGGATTAACCGGAACCACTTCACACTTAAGCCTTCCGGCGAAATGAACTAATATGCTTGGACGATATCACCATTGATTTTGTTCTAGGAGGCCAAAAAAGAAGATGAACAAATTGCTAGAGGGAGGAAGAAGATTGAAGGAAAAATTCTCAATTGTGTGTTCTTTTTCTCTTTTCTTTTTCTCTTCTCTTTCAAAGAGTTGTGGGTATTTCTTTTATAGCTCAAAACTCCCCAAGAATTAATTCTCCAATTAATCCACATATTGATGATCATCTTAATTCAACAATTAACCTTGCCATCAATTTCTTTTTGGAGTTTCATTTGCCAATCATAAATGGACATTAACCTTGGAAGTTATTCTTGGAATTAATCTTGAATTAAAAGAATTATAATTCAATAAAAAATGGCAAAAACTATCAACTAGTTTTTCCATTCTTTTCACATGTGAGACAAACTCACATTTCCAACTTCCATCCATTTATTTAAGCTATAATATTTTTATCATCCAATCTTCAAATTGAACAAATAAAAATATCATTTTCATGTTCTCACGGAGTAGAATATGAACCCACAATAATCTTTGTCCAACGACAAACGATTCTTCCAAGGAAATGTACACAATTTCCTTCACACACAACATATTTTTCCAACATATACATATACATACACACGCATATATATACATATATATGCTATAAAAATTAAGGCCCTTCTATCGGCAAGGGTCCTGGGCGGGCGCCCCACCTACCCCTTCGGCCGGCCCTGCATCCTGTCACACATACGAAGATTAACGATTGTAAGTAATTCTCCCGTCACATGCACCATTGATGTGATCTCTACCACATTAATAATAAAAATCAGTAGTGCTTTACGGAAAGGCCTAGAAAAAGTTAAAAAAAAAATATCATAAAATAAACGTGACAACTAAACAATTGGATACGAAACGACCACCTAAAAGCAAAAGAACGGTTCAAAATTAAAAGGGTTTCTTTTGTGTTTGTTTTTTTCTTCTTACTACAGTACAGTATATAATAAAAATCTATCAAGACAACTGACATGATTGATTTAGTCACCCGGCCCAGCCCCTCCAGAGACAGCCAACCGCCGCGTGCGGTCCCAGTTTCTTTTCACTAACCCATACTCCCTCCGTCCCTATTTACCTTACAAAAATAAGGCTTTACACAAAAATTAAGAAAATAATTGTAAAGTTAATGTGTTGTGAGTGTAGATAGTTGAGTGGGAGAGAGAAAGTGGGTAGAGAAAAGTAAGTGGATAGTTGTTGTGAGGATAGGTTTATATACACAGCCCCTTATTTCCACAGCCCCATTAAATTACCAAAGTACCTCTATATATATATATATATATATATATATATATTTTTTCAATTTCACTCTCCCTCACGTTCGCTCCCTAACCCCCTCTCTCTCTCTCTCGGTTTGAAACGACGAAAGAAACGAACAGTCTCTCTAACGTCTCTCTCACCGTCGTCGCTCACCGTCGCCGTCGTCTTTCTCTCTCGCTCGCTCCGTTCTGTTCTTCTCTCTCACCTCTCTCTCTCACAGTAAAAAAAAAAAAAACTTTCGAAATTGAAATGGTGAAACTTAAAATACCCAAGACCGCCGCCGGGACCGCCGCCGCCACAACCGCCGCCCACATCGCCGCCGGGACTAGCTCGTCTACAGCGCCTGTGAAAAAGGTAAGCAATTTTTAACCTTATTTTACATTTCTATATTCCCAATTAAACTTAATTTGAAAAATGTAAAATTGAAATTGGTGTGTCTCGTGTAACACCACTCGAGATGAATCTCGGGTGTGTTTACACGAGACAAGTCTCGTATAAACCCACTCGAGATGCATCTCGAGTGGTGTTACACGAGATGGATCCTTCTGAATATTGTGAATTATATCAGTCAGCATTGTGTTCATTTATTTAATCTACTGTAACTGTCGCTAATGTATTGTCTCTTATTTGTGTTTTTTGTAGGCACGTGATCCTATGACCGTTTCAGCTAGAAAGAGGAAGGCTGAAGAGCGTTTGGAGAGAGGAGAAAACCGGAGCAAGGCTCGGAATGACGAGGATGCCACAGCTGATGATGAGCAGGAGGAGAGGGAGGAGGAGGCGGCAGCAGCTGATGATGTTCAGGAGGAGGAGGCGGCGGTCGATGGGGATAGTGAGGAGGAGGAGGAGGATAGTGATGATGGGGAGGAGGAGAGTGATAGTGATGATGGGGAGGAGGATGGGGAGGGGCAGGAGGGGGGCAGGATGATGATGAGGAGGAGAAGGAGGTGGAGGTGGGGGTGCAGGAGGAGGAGGATGATGAGGATGATGATGTAGTAGAGCCGCCTAGACCTCTGAGACACGGGAGGAGGCGGGGTCAGGATGCGCCACCATCATGGCAGCTTCAGAGGGACCCCGGTGGTGGGCCAGATGATGTTTCACTGATGTACGGGTTCGGTGACCACCGAGCCAGACAGATTTGGGGTGACTCTACTACTGAGGGATTTGTGACTTTCCATACGAGACTCACGCATCTTGCACAGTAAGCTTAGCATTAATGTGAAATGTTTTAAATATTGAAGTTATTTATACCACACACTCTAAATATTCCATTAATTATCATCCTATACTGCTTTTCTTGAGTACTGATAATATTTTTTGTTTCGAATGAACAGGTTCAAGCGTGATGAGCAGCCGGTTGCTGATAGAGCCTGGCTGGCCCTCGTAGATGCATCTGGCCTCCAGCATCTGCATGATTCCGTCATTCATAGGCCTAACCATGCCCTCCTAACGGCATTTTTGGAACGGTGGTCTCCTGAGACTAACTCGTTCCACATGCCGTGGGGGGAGATGACGATTACTTTACATGACAGTTTTCATATCCTGGGTATGTTTTTATAACATCGCTTCGATACTCCATTCACAATTATATAACTGTCTACATATATTATATGAACTGTCTACATTCATCTCTTATACTAAAATGTGTTATTGCATCTTCAATTTACAGGTATCAGGATTGATGGTGGAGTTGTTCGCTATACGGATCCAGCGCCTGACGTATCTGGCATCGCTAGACACCTCCAGTTGAGCGGCACTGGTTATTTATTGAGGGATGTCAGGCGTCTATTTACTCAGCGTAGAGGCGGCATGACAGATGCCCATCGTGCGTCCGCGTATATCCTGCACCTATTGGGTTGCACGATGTTCGTGGACAAGAGCGGGGATAAGGTGCCCGCAGCCTACCTGCCCCTGTGCATGGATCTAGCCAGCCTCCCCACTCTTTCCTGGGGATCAGCCACTTTGGCATATATGTACCGAGAGTTGGGGAAGGCGTCCAGATCCGGATGCAAGCAGATGGGCGGTTGTGCGGCTCCCCTAGAGGTACATCTTACTCTATTCACTATCTTTTTACTGTCTACTTCCCCCCCCCCTCTGTTATTAAATGTTGCATTTGAGTAGTTGTTGGGTATGCCCACATATCTCAGTTTTAATGTATTAGGATTTATTAGATTTGATTGATCCATCACCTAAGTTTTTATTTCATGGACTTTAGACCCACATGTAAGAAGTATTTATACTTCATTTTTTTAGGTTGTCCATTGTTATAGAATAGGCTTAGAAATAGGGCAAGAAGATCAAGTTTCAAGAAAAATCACTCAGTGAGTTTCAGCCGCGCTTATGCGCCTCCTGCGCCACGCGCCACGCGCCTTCCACATTCGCGCCATGCGCCATTTAGAGCGCGCGCATAAGGCTCTCTTCATAAGCTATGTTACGCGCCTCTGCGCCCCTTGTTTTAAGCGCACGCGTCTGTGCGCCTCTTGGCTCAAACGCGCCTCAAAGTGTTTATTCAAACTCAGTGATTTATTGAAGACTCGAAGACTTGAAGAGAATTCAAATTACGCCAATGATCCAACGGTGGTTAAAAGATGCATATGCGCCTAATCTGTTGACACGTGTCCATAACGGTCACTTTTATGTTGAGTGTCAAAATGGCCATAATATATGCATGCTCCAATCAACGAGCGACAGCTCATCTTATCCACAAGGATTTCCAACGGCTAGTTTTTGAAGTTCACTATAAATACCCCATAACTTCAACATTTGAAGTTGCTGAGTTTTGCTAAGAATTTCAAGAATTTCTCTCTCTAAGCATTTGTTGAAGATTTGAAGATTGCCTTCGTTTTTCCAGATTTCTCAAGAACATCTTCATACCTTCATCCTTAGCCCAGATCTTCAATCCTTAACACTTTAGTTTCTTGTGCTCTCCATCTCAAAGATCTAAAGAGCCTTGATACTAAGAACACACACACACCTCTTTAAGATTAATCATTTAGATTCTTCTTTAAGAGATACACCGGTTATTGTTTTGGATTTGTTCTTTCATAGTAATAGATCTTGAGTTAGTATATAAGCTCAAACATTGTAATTTGTAACAATCACTCATTATATAAGATCTCGATTAGAAATCCAAGACTAACCATCTTGGTAGAGGACGTAGATCTTTCATTGATCGAACCTCTCCAAATAGCTTGTGTTATTATCTTGTTATTTCTTTCAAGTTATTAATTTCACTCACTACTTGCTTGTTTACTCATTGTAGATTGATTGAACTGAATTGTGTTGTGTTTGTTATATCATTTGCCTTAGTTCCTTATTTCAACCACTTTGAGCCAAAATACTTAGAGTGTGTGTGCGCCCCTTTATAACACTTTGCGCCTATTTTCATTACTAAATTCCGCTGTGCATTTCACTCACTCACTTAGGCGCATCTCATAACGCTTACTTGATAAAGTGTGAATTTGCAATTGAGTTTTTCAAGGGTACGAAAAGAATTTTAAAACAGCTATTCACCCCCCCTCTAGCTATTTTTCATACTCTTGTTGCCCTTTGGGACCAACAAGTGGTATCAGAGCAAACACCTTTATAAAGCATTTTTCGTTTTTCAAGCTTAACAGCTTGGGTGCCGATTCTAAATGGCAAACTCAAAACCTATGGCAACTGCAAACTACACTCACGTCCGGTCTTCGATGAAGATCATTTTGACGTATGGAAATTCAGCATATTGACTCATCTCAACTCAATCGATGAAAGGCTCCATGACACCGTCGTTTATGGACCTTATATTCCGATGAAGGCGAATCCAAATCCACGCACCAACGCTGCCCAACCTACAATTCTCAAACCAAGGGAAGAATGGACCGAGGAAGAAATTAGAAGAGTTGCAAATGATGGGAAAGCAAGAAACATTCTTCTAAGCACTCTAAGCACGGCGATGAAACAACAAGTCATGCATTGTGCTACTGCAAATGAGCTATGGGATGCTATTGAAGAGCATATTGAAGGAGACACCGTTTGCAAGGAGAACAAGAAATACGAAGTACAAAAGAGATTCAACAATTTCTCTCAACTCCCCGGTGAAAACTTGAGGCAAACTTATGAACGCTACTGTGAAATTATCAATCTATGTATTTCACTTGGCATGAAGTTTACCAACAAAGATTTGAATGTAAATTTTCTACAAGCTTTTGGATCAAGATACCTACATAAATCTAGCGCTCTTGAAGACGCTGGAACTTTAGATGTTTGGACTTTAAGGAACCTATATGCAAATCTCAAAGTTTACGAACTCAAACTTCAACGAATCAGCGAAACTGAAGGAAAGTCAAAATCTATGGCTATGATGGCGCACAGAGAAGCTGCGCCTACACCTGCGCCTACTCCTGCGCCTGTACAAGATGAGAAAAGCTCCGATCCCAAAATTTCTACTTCTGAGCTATTAGACATGGATGATGAAGACTTCGCTTTATTTGTGAAGAAATTTCAAAAGTTCAGAAAATTCTCAAGACCCGGCTCAACCAACAAATTTCAAGGATCTACCAGCAAAGCTCCTCAAAAGTTTTTAAGGAGAAGTGATTCAAAAAGAAAGGAAGATCTTGTTTGTTTTAATTGCAGGAAACCCGGACATTTTGCATCAAGCTGCCCGATTCCCAAATTTGAATATATGCAGAAGAAGAGCAGCCATACTCCCAAATTCACTCCCAAGTTCACTCGTCACAAGGGAATGGTTGCTGAAGAAGAAGCACAAGCAAATGAGCACAATACTTGGATTGAAACAGACTCCGATGAGAGCGATGAAGATTCCGATGATGGACTCGTTTGTTCGATGTGATCTTGGAGCAAGGAACAAATTGAGAAAATGAGCATACATTAGACCACAGGTTGAACCAACTGCTCCAATCTCCAAAATCAATGATGAAGTGATTGCTGAACAAGAAAAATTGTTCAAGAAGGCTGAAAAGGTAATCACTAGATTTGATAGTATGAAGGAAGCTTTAGCACTATCATGTGATTAAATTCCCAGCTTAAGACTAGACGTGACCAAAAAAAAACCGGCAACCGGCTAACCGCCGGTTGATAACCGGTCAAAACCGGGTCAAAACCGGGAAACCGGTTAACCGGAAACCGGCTCAACCGTCAACCGTAATTCCCCGGTTCGGTTTCGGTTAGGCCTTTCTCAAAACCGGTAAACCGCCGGTTATAACCGGATAACCGCCAACCGGATAACCGGCGGTTAAACCGGTTATAAAACCGGAGGTTAACCGCCTAACGGCTACTTTTCAAAAATTTGCACCGGGCCCCCCCCATTTCCCCATGTCTGACTGACCACCACTGTCCAAAAACGGCTAGTTTTCCAACTAGCCGTTAGTTCAGTTAACTTTCGGCCTTAAATGAAAAAAAAAAAAAAAAAAACCAAAAATTGCTTACATATAAATACCCCCTCCCTCCTACCATTTTAGTTCCACATCTTCTCTATACTCTTTCTCTCTCTACTAATTCTCACACTCTCTCATATTTCCAGTTAGATTGCATAATTCCAGTCAGTTTTTTAACGCTTTCCAGTTAGTTTTTTAACGAAATCACTTTTTTAATTTATTTAGAAAATTCCAGTCACTTTGTTAACCATTTCCAGTCAGTTTCAAATCATTTTCCAGTTAGTTTTCAGAATTCCAGTCAGTTTTTGAGAGTTTCAGTCAGTTTTTTGACAGTTTCAGTCAGTTTTTTAACAAAATCTGTGTTTTTCATCATTTTCAGTCAGTTTTTTAGCGAGTTTCAGTCAGTTTCTAAACAGTTTCAGTTAGTTTGTTAACAAAATGGCCTCATCTCGAAGGAGCGGCAAGGAACATGTTGGTTCTTCCTCACTTAACCCGGAAATTGAGTCACATTTTGAGGAAAGTGAGCAAAATGTTGAAGAAAATGTTCCTCAAAGTGGTAGGGCCGGGGCCGGCCGAGCTCGAGGCGTGGGAAGAGGTGGTCGGGGGCAACGTCAAGCACGAGAATCCAAATCCGACACTTTCACGATCCATTTCCGAAAAGTACAAATTGACCCCAACGACTTTGTACATTTTCGAGCGTGTTGCAACTATTGCACCAAATCTTACCCGTTCGCAAAAGGTAATGGGCATGGAACATTGAACCATCACTTGAGATCAACACATCCTGAAAAACTTGGGATTGATAGTGATCAAGCTCAATTACAATTTGCTCAACCTAACACCCAAGGTACGTCTTCGGTCTTATTTAAGTTTAATAATGTCGTTTATAGGAAAGAATTGTGCAAATTTGTGTGTGTTAAAGGGCTTGCTTTTAACTTTGCGGATGATGACTTTTATGAACGGTTTATTAGACTTTCTTTAAATCCGGCCGCCTCCAAAGTACCACGTACGACTCTCGTACGCGATATTAAAAAAGTGGTTTTGGAATATAAACATTTTTTAATTGATGTTTTATCAAAATTAGATCAAAGAGTTTCAATTTGTGCCGATGGTTGGAGTGATCATTGGCAAAGAAATAGTTATTTGGGTGTTACATGCCATTGGATCGATAATTCGTGGACTTTACAAAAAAGACTACTTGCATATGATAGTTTTGAACCACCTCATTCCGCGGAAAATATTTGTAGAAAGTTGCACGCCATTTTGGCAAAATATGGTCTTTTGCAAAAAATATTTTCTATTTCATTCGACAATGCTAGTGCTAATACCGCTAGTATACCGGAATTGATGCTCATTTGTCAACCGTCACTTGGGGGTAAGTATTTTCATATTAGATGTTTATTATCCAACTTCCGTTTTGGTACTTGATCAATGTATTGCAATAGTTCTAAGTTTTAAAAATTTGCAAAATTGCACCATTTTAAACGAAAGCATTGCTTCCATGAGGCAAAAGTGGGTCAAATATTTTGATAACATTCCGTCTCTATTTTTGCTTGCAAAGATGTTGGATCCCCGTATTAAATTGAAAGATCTAGTCCGCATAATAACGTTTTATTATGCAAATTTATACCCCAATGGGGACGGATTACACGAAAACCCGGCGATTATTGTTGAAAATACAAAAAAAGATTTGGTGACTCTTTATAATGAGTATAATGCAATTCATGGAAATGTTTCTCAATATGGCTCAAGTCCTAATGAAGAAGATATTGATACACAATATGATGTGAATAACGATCCATATAGTTTTGTTAATGATATTTATTTTTCAAAACGTCCTAGAACGTCTCCTTCTTCTTCTTCTACCTCTAGCATTCCGTACGAGTTGGAAGCATATTTCTCTACTAGACATGAAGTTGTACAAAACACTTCAAATCCAATTTCTTTTGATATTTTGAGGTGGTGGTCACAAAGGCAAGAAACTTATCCCATACTCTCTTTAATTGCAAAAGAAGTCTTAGCTTCTCCCGCTTCAACCGTGGCCGTCGAATCGGCATTTAGTGTGGGAGGAAATGTTTTGGATGCAAGACGTTCCCAACTAACTTGTGAAAATTTGGAAAATCAACTCTTGCTTGGTGATTGGGTTAGAGCGGAAAAGAGGGAGCAAGATATGCCTTATGAAGAGGATTTAGTAAATGTAGATCCACAATATCAATACGACTTGGAAGATTCTACGGGAAGTTCGGAAGGGGACGGAATGTAGATAGTTTTTATTTTAATTTTTAGAATAGGTTTATTTTTATTTCATTGTAATAGTTTAGTTGAGGTAATAAGGCTCCATTTTTTCCTCCCTTAATTATAAAAGGGCAAGGATTGGTTGTCCCCCTCTTTGTAATTTTAATTTTAATTAATAAAATTTAAGGGTACCGTCCCTTTTTACTTAAAAAATTTGTGTTATACATTATAGTTATACACTTATACATTTTAAGTTTTTAACTTAAAAACAAAAAAACAAAAGAAAACTGTTTAATATATGTATGACTCATACATATACTCCCGTTTTTTTTTTTTTTATAAAAACTGTTTAAAAAAAAAAAAAAGTTAAAAAATCTGTTAATAAAACTGTTAAAAAAATCTGTTAAGAAAACTGTTTAAAAAAACAGTTAAATTTTTTTTTTTACTTGAAAAAAAAAAACTTTACTTGAAAAAAAAAACCCTTTAAAAAAATGAAGTGTTTTTTTATTTTATCTTTTTTTTTTAACAAAAAACTGTTAATAAAACTGTTTTGAAAAAAAAAAAAAAAAAAAAAAAGGTAACCGGTTTAACCGCATTAACCGGTTAACCGGTTAACCGTAACCGGACATAACGGTTAGACGGTTAGGTTACGGTTAGCATTTAACGAAAAACATAACCGGCGGTTATAACCGTCAACCGCCGGTTATAACCGGATGGACACGTCTACTTAAGACCGAGAAATCTCTACTAAAATCTGAACTCACCCTCCTTAAGGAGCAGATAAAGAGCATGACTCCTCTTACTGTTAAAAACACTTTTCTAACAGAACAGAACTCACTTCTTAAAGTTCAAAACGATGAATTGGTTGCTCAAATTACTGATCTTAAAAAGATTACAAATGAGTGGTCCAATTCTCGTGTCACTATGGAAAATATATTTGAGTCCCAAAAAGTCAGTGGTGATAAAAGTGGGTTGGGATTCTCATCAACTAGTGACAACTTTAAATGTGATGTCTGTGCTGAAAGAGATAGTGAATTTACCAACCAACAAACTTTTGAAATTCCCAAGGAAAAACATTCGAATTCAATGGGTAAAGGACAGGAAAAAGTCAAGAGACAAACATTCCATTATGTCTACCCAACGAAGCAATTTGGGAAAGCTAATGGGAAAGATATAGCTACAGATGAACCATCTCCTAGCAAAATCATTCTTGAAAATAGGCACGCTCCTTCTCCGAGTGCTCATTATGCGCCTAAGAGCCACGCGCCTCATCGCCGTGCGCCTCCTAGCCCTATGCGCCCCCCGAGAAAAAGCGCTCCAAAATTTCAAAAGAAAGATTTTGTTAAGTCTAGTTCATCTGACCCAAAGAAGAATGCCATCCCCAAGAAAAGTAAAGAGTTTGTGAAAACTCACGTGATTGGTGGCTTTCATCATTGTTCTATTTGTGATTGTTCAGGACACAAGGCTGTGGAATGCCTTTTGCGATTCACTCCCAATGCCAAAGGACGTAAGAATCCTAAGGTCAAGCAAGAGTGGGTTGTCAAAAGTTGCTAACCCTAGGACCCAAAAGGAATAAAGGGGACCTGCTTAAATGTCTATATTTCAGGTTCTTTGTTTCATGGCTGGATCTTCAAAAGCTAGAAATTACGAATGGATTCTCGATAGTGGGTGTTCAAGACACATGACTGGAGATGAATCCTTATTAGAAGATGTCCATGAAGAAAGAGGTCCCTCCGTAACATTTGGCGATAATAACAAAGGTCAAGTTGTAGCATATGGAAAGCTCAAGAAAGACAAAGTGTGCATTGAAAGAGTCTCACTCGTCGAAGGGCTCAAGCACAACTTATTATCCATATCTCAATTCTGCGACAAAGGATTAGAATGCCATTTCACTTCAACGCAATGTCTTATCAAGAATGGCAAAACTGGAGCTATCTTACTCACGGGATATCGTAAGACAAATATTTATATTATTGATTTCCATAGTATGAACTCTAGTACTAATCTTTGTTTTGTAGCAAAAAGTGTGAACGAAAATAGTTGGCTGTGGCACAAGCGCTTAAGTCACTTGAACTTCAAGTATCTATCTAAACTCAGCAGGAATAATCTTGTCAAAGGACTTCCCAAGGTTGCTGATCATCATGACAAAAAGTGCGCCGCATGTCAACTTGGCAAACAACCGAAGCAGTCATTTTCAAGCAAGTCAAATCCTTCAACTACAAGATGTTTGCAACTGCTTCACATTGATCTATTTGGACCAGTTTCCACCGCAAGCATTCGAAGAAACAAGTATACTCTAGTTGTGGTGGATGATTATTCAAGATATACATGGGTAGAGATGATGATTACAAAAGATGATTGTTATGAGATTCTCACTACCTTATTTCGACTGCTCCAAACCCAAAAAGAAGATGACATCGTTAGTGTTCGATCCGACAATGGAACAGAATTCAAGAACAACGGTGTTGCTCGATATTGTGAAGATCATGGGATAGATCACAACTTTTCAACCGCCGGAGTTCCTCAACAAAATGGCGTTGTTGAACGAAAGAATAGAACGTTGATTGAAGCGGGAAAGACGATGATAGCTGAAGCTAAATTGCCTAAGTACTTTTGGGAAGAAGCTATCAACACTGCATGTTTTACTCAAAATCGTTCCCTCATCAACAAACTTCACAACAAGACTCCGTATGAACTTTGGCGTGGTAGAACTCCCAACATTGCATTCTTCAAGATCTTGGTTGCAAATGTTATATCCTCTACAACGGAAACGAACATAGAGGTAAATTCGACGCCAAAGCCGACGAAGGTATTTTTATTGGGTATGCCAAACACTCTAAAGCTTTTCGTGTTTTTAATAGAACTACATTAGTGAGTTGAATCTGTACATGTTACCTTTGATGAACATTCTCTCCTTGAGCCACTTTTGGCTCCAAATGTTGCTAATGATTCTATTGAGCAAAATGATACAGGTGCTCCTATTTATGTTGCGCCCACTCAAAGTCAGAATTTATCAACTCAAGGAAATCCTTCTACATCAAATGCGCCTAACTCACTGTATAATGCGCCTGGTGAATCATCTATTGCGCCTCACTCAAATGATGCGCCTCATGATTCTTCTCACGCGCCTATTTCTACTGCTGCATCTGATGTAAACCCAAATTTCAATTCTGAGCCAGTTCAACCCCCAAATTTCAATGACTTTGAATCTGGTGAAGATGTACCTATTGAAGACCTTCAAGTTTCTACGACTCAACCTAACTTACCTCCTGAAATTCGTGAAGTTAGAGGTCACCCAATTGCTAATATCATCGGTGATCTACAAGTTGGTGTTCGTACAAGGAGAGCTACAAACTTTGATGCTTACACTGCTTTTATCTCTCAAATTGAACCGAAGAAGGCTGACGAAGTGCTCCAAGATCCTAATTGGATTGTTGCAATGCAAGAAGAACTCAATCAATTTGAACGATGTAAGGTTTGGACTCTAGTTCCAAGACCAAATGATCATGGAGTGATTGGTACGAAATGGGTGTTCAGGAACAAGATGGACGAGAATGGAACCATCACGAGAAACAAAGCAAGATTGGTTGCACAAGGCTATAGGCAAGAAGAAGGAATTGATTACGATGAAACTTTTGCGCCCGTAGCAAGACTTGAAGCTATCAGATTATTTCTAGCTTACGCCGCTCACAAGAACTTCACGTTATATCAAATGGATGTGAAGAGCGCGTTTCTAAATGGTGAACTCCAAGAACAAGTCTATGTGGCTCAACCACCTGGGTTTGAAGATTCACAATTTCCAAATCATGTGTACAAACTCCAGAAAGCTTTGTATGGACTCAAACAAGCACCAAGAGCATGGTATGATACACTATCAAAGTTTCTCATCGAAAAGGCTTCACTCGCGGTAAAATCGATACAACTCTTTTCATTGCCAAACATAATGGTCATAATTACTTGTTCAAATTTATGTTGATGATATTATATTTGGTTCTACTAATGAATTGTTGTGCAAGCGTTTTGAGAAACTAATGAAGAGCAAGTTTGAAATGAGCATGATGGGAGAACTCACATTCTTCCTCGGGCTTCAAATCAAGCAAATGAGTGAAGGCATATTTATCAATCAAGCCAAATACACAAAAGACTTAATCAAGAAGTTTGGTCTTGAGAACGCTAAATCATACGATACTCCAATGGCCACCGGCAACAAACTCGACAAAGATTTAAAAGGTAAACGTGTTGATCAAACGCTCTATCGAGGTATGATTGGCTCACTCCTTTATCTTACTGCTAGTAGGCCTGATATTATGTTTAGTGTTTGTGTTTGTGCTCGTTATCAATCCGATCCTAGAGAAGCACACTTAATTGCTGTGAAACGTATTATAAGATATCTCTCTGGCACTGTTAACCTTGGACTTTGGTACACCAAAGATTCGAATTTTAAACTTGTAGGTTACTCAGATGCGGATTATGCAGCATGCACAATTGATAGGAAAAGCACAAGTGGCACTTGTCATTTCCTCGGATATCGACTTGTGTCATGGGCAAGTAAGAAACAAGCTTCTGTATCTGTTTCAACAACCGAAGCCGAATATATTGCTGCGGGAAGTTGTTGTTGTCAAATACTCTGGATGAAGCAGCAATTGGTGGACTATGATATCATCGAAGAAAATTGTCCCATCTACTGCGACAATACATCAACAATTGCGGTTTCTGAAATCCTGTCATGCACTCAAAGACCAAGCACATCGACATCAAATATCACTTCCTCAAAGACCACGTGGAGAAAGGCAATATTCATTTGAACACGTGGGAACCGACTATCAAATCGCCGACATTCTAACGAAAGCACTTGACGCGAAACGGTTCATGTTTTTGAGAGGTGAAATGGGTATGCTTGAACTCAACTAAATTCAATATAGTTTTGTCAATACTAATGATTTTATGTTGTGTTGAGTTATGAGTATTTTAGGTACAAATGATTAAATCAATTTCTCAAAGTTTCAAGGAAACTATGCGCCACCTATGCGCCTCGCTAACTGCGCGCCCATCTCTAAATTTCTGCGCGCACAATATCTGCGCGCCCATCTTTATGCGCCTTGAGATGTTATGCGCCTTGATGAATAATGCGCCTAGATGAGTATGCGCTTTGCTGAAGTAATGCGCCCCTTCATGCGCGCATTAACTATTGCGGCTCAATCAATTCTCAAATTTAATTTCAATGATTGAACGTATTAAATACACAAGTACCAGGTATGTTCATTCTGTTCATTTATTATAGGAATCTATGTCTTTTGACATTCCTTTAATTGTTCAAGGGTACTTGTGCAATTAAATTTTTCCCTCGTTTTAACGCTTTTCGAAAATTTTATTTTCTGGGATATATTTCTTGCACCCCAAACTTACACCAAAATAGATGTTTTTGGTGTTTGTGCAAAAATTAGTCAAAATTGCTCAGACACTTAAAGGAAAAGTGGAGCAGTTTTCAAAAACCTAAATGTCACATCATGACACTTTGTGTCATTCAGCATTTAATGCACCTGAAATGATTAGCCGCCTTTTCAAATCCCTCATTAATGCCATCTTTTCATCTTCCAATTTTTTTTAAATTTTTGACTGTATTTTTTGCTTTATCAGTGCAAGTTTTTAAACCTAAACCTATAAAAACATCATCACCTTCCTCCCTCCTACCAACTTCCCGTTTCTCTCTCTCCCTGTCTCACTCTCTCCCCGACTCTCATCTCTCTATCTCTCCATCTTCTTCATTTGTCCTCTTCATTTTACATATAAATATATAAGTTTATGGGTCCTAAGAAAGCATCAACATCTACACAAGACGATATGGTATGAATTCTCAACTTTAATCTCCTTATATTTCTGAATTTTTTCTTTTTTCGTCATTTTCAGTGATTTTTCGTTTTACTAAACCCGGATTCATTTTCCTTTGATTTCTCTTATTTCGATGATCCGTTTTCTATATCGTTTGTTGGGTTGTGTTCTATTCTTGATTTCGAATCTTTAAAACCAACATTTCAACGATCAATGCTCTGTTTGTTACAAATCTGGATTTTTGTTTTCAAAATATTTCAAAATTTTCGGTCATTCTTTTGATCTTTGTGCTTTCATTATTGATTTGTTCATATTTTTGTTTACATATTTAGATTCCTTGTTTTCATGCGGTCATTTTGATATATTATTTGTCTAGTTTGGTGAAGTTTCATGATTTTCGTGTTCTTGGTGTTCTTCGAGCATTCAAGGGTCGTTCTTCGTGTTCTTCGTCATTTTTGCATGTTTTGGTCTCTAAAAATTTCTACCTTGTTTTCGAAAATTTGAACTTTTTGATTTTCATTTCTTTCATTTGAATGATTGTTGTTTGTTTTTCTTACTAAGTTAAAATCTCACGATATGCGCCTATATACCTCTTTATGCGCCTATTCTTTTATGCGCCTGAATGCTTTCTGCGCCTCTACTTGTATATGCGCTTAAATCATTCTGCGCCTAAAACCTTATGCGCCTAACTTCGTACTTAGTCAAATTTCGTTGTTCTATTTTCCTTAGTATTCACATAGAACCATATTATGCGCCTTGTAACTCTATGCGCCTTTAATATTTTATGCGCCTAATTCAATCATGCGCCTTGATTCTCTATACTTTGTGCGCCTGTTTCAATTATGCGCCTATCTATTTCATGCGCCTATGTTACTTTGATCATTTTATGTTTCTATGCGCCTATGTCATTTCTAATATCAATCATTTTTTTTCAGGACCTTGCAAATTTCAAATTAGAAGAATCTCTTGATCTATTAGAGCTGTCTGGTGAAGTGATGGGAAGAGAAATAATTGAAACCCTGCGCGTTGCTGGTCTGCTCCCCTTATTCACCATGGACCAAGATTTCTATTCTGCGCTCCTCGTGGATGAGTTCTTTTCCACTGCTGTTCTAGTGGAAATTGATGTAAATGGGCGCACTCACTACCGGATTGAGGCGCGCGTTCAAAATGTTGACGTCCATATTTCATCTTCTGTGATTCGACACTTGCTTGGTTTTCCATCTACCGGTGAAGATCGCATTATTGGGCGCCCGATGACTTACTCTATTGATGATCAGAACAAGATGGCTGCCTCACTTTTAAATATTCCCACGCTTCAAAACAATATCAAAAACACTGAAATTCGAGATGGTGGAGAACTCTTGACTCACATCGCGCACTTGGTGGGAACTTCAATTGTGTTCAAAACAGGAAACGTGAACCGATTCACGGTTGAACAATGGGAATACACAGCTGCCATCATGGCCAAGGAGAAGCTTCACTGGCCTCACATTCTGTTCAAGACTCTGCGTGAGCAAATTGATAATTTGTGAAGAACAAAAGTGATGGAAAAACCCGATTCCGCTCACACTGCCTTCTTCTCACAAACTTTTTCTAACTTACCCTGAGTTAGTTAAGTTTTTGAATGAGAATCCTGAATACAAGATCAACGATGTTCCAATGTGTGGTAAAGCTAATTTGGACCTCAAGAAGCGCAGAAAGAAGCCTACAAAGCGCGCCAAAGGAATTCAAATCAAGACTGTTGAAGGCTTAGTGGATGAAGACACAGAGTCCGATGATGCGCCAGTCCTTAAAAGCGCACCTTTGATAAAGAGCGCAGTGAAAGCAAGCGCTAGACAAGGCGCTGATCCTTTGGCAGGCGCAGAGAAGAGCAAAGGAAAAAGAGTGGTTGATGACCCTCCTCGTGCGCCTATCAAACGTACTAGATTTGAAACTGATGAAGAGCGAGATCTGAGGCTAGCGCAGGAAGCCAGCAGGCTTGAGGCTCAAAGAAAAAGAGATGAAGATTTTCTAGCCAAACAAGCTGCTGAGTCAGAAAAGTTAGAGCGCATGAAAGGCGCCGGATCAAGCGCAGATATTGAGAAAGGACCTTCTATTTCCGCGCCTACCCAGCGCGCTCCTTCTCAACGCGCCCCCACTCCTCGTGCGCCCTCATTCAAATTTCAACCGACCAACGTGTCAAGGGTACAACTCCTCTCTGATTTCTTCGGAGATGACATTTCAGACATAGAGGAACCTGTTCAGGGGGAGCAAGAAACCATCCCTCAGCGCACTCCTTCTCCTGTTGCGCCTCCACCTGGACCTGATCAGATCACAACAGCAACTATTGATGTTGAAACAGTTGTTGTTGAAATTGTTGATGTTGAAACTGAAGATGAATTTGAGTCTCCTACTCATTCACCTCCTCTTGCGCCTCCATCTCCTTCTGCGCCCCTTCAAGATTCTGCGCCCCTTCAAGATGATGCGCCACTCTCTACCCTGCGCCTCCTCCGTCTGCTCCTGATTTGAGCGAGTACTTTCAATTCTTCATTCTTTACGGCAGGGGCAAGCCAATTTAGAGCAAGGACAGACGCATATAAAGTCTCAATTTGAGCTTCTTACTTCCTTACTCACTGATCAATCTGAAGAGATTGCTGCCATTAAGGGGGAGATGAACTCTCTCAAGGCCAAACTTTCTGCTCATTCTCCTCCTCCGCGCAGACTCAGGTTCAAGCTCATACTGATCAGGCGCAAACCACCGCTTCTGCGCCTACTTTCATACCTCAGTCTCGCTGCGTCTCAATCCAACATGAATGTGCTAGTATCTAAGTTGGATGTCCTGAAAGAGTTGGTCGTCACTCATTTCACTGCTGCTCACTCAAGCTCTGACAGACGCGCTGAACATATTTCTTCCGATATTATCACGGCTCAAAATGCCATTGAAGCTCACATTCAAATCTTGGAAGAAAATATTTCTCAACAGCAGCAAATCACTCAGCGTTCCATTGATGAATACCAAACATCAATGTGAATCACTTGAGTTACATTAGAGACGGTATCACTGCCACTCACTCCAGTGTCACTGACACTCAAGGGTTAGCGAACCGTAGTCATCAGCTCGCAAAGCAAATTCAGCGTTCTGTTTCAGAGATTGTTGAAGGTTTGAAGGAAGATGATGCGCCTCCCAACCCTTAGTTTCTATTTTTTTGTTTGTAAGTTTTTAGAACCTTTTTGTAATAGAATCATCTCTTTGTGATAGTGATTTTGTGCTTACTTGTTTTAGCACCTTTTGTTTTGTTCTATTCAAAACTTGTAATTTGTAACTCTTACACCCCAAGTTTTAATGAGAACAATGCATCACTTATTATCAAACCTTGTTCACTCAAACTCCTTGTTTGTAGAACAATGAATATTGTTTAAATTCATATGCATCATATTGAATTGTTTCATTCTTTCATGCATTAAGTTTAAACTTGGTTTAAACACATTTCAAAACTAAAAATCATATATCATCTTAAATGTGTTAAACTGTTGTTTCTATCATTCCATATGTAACTCTTTATTCTTATTGGAATAGATTAGGAATCTATATTTTGGACTAGTGTGTACATTATCTTGAGACATAAATTACCAATTTCATTCATTTGGACATGTTTTTATCAAGTAAAATGTTTGTCCTTGATATAGTAGGTAATGGCATCAATCAAATAGGGGGAGATTGTTGGGTATGCCCACATATCTCAGTTTTAATGTATTAGGATTTATTAGATTTGATTGATCCATCACCTAAGTTTTTATTTCATGGACTTTAGACCCACATGTAAGAAGTATTTATACTTCATTTTTTTAGGTTGTCCATTGTTATAGAATAGGCTTAGAAATAGGGCAAGAAGATCAAGTTTCAAGAAAATCACTCAGGAGTTTCAGCCGCGCTTATGCGCCTCCTGCGCCACGCGCCACGCGCCTTCCACATTCGCGCCATGCGCCATTTAGAGCGCGCGCATAAGGCTCTCTTCATAAGCTATGTTACGCGCCTCTGCGCCCCTTGTTTTAAGCGCACGCGTCTGTGCGCCTCTTGGCTCAAACGCGCCTCAAAGTGTTTATTCAAACTCAGTGATTTATTGAAGACTCGAAGACTTGAAGAGAATTCAAATTACGCCAATGATCCAACGGTGGTTAAAAGATGCATATGCGCCTAATCTGTTGACACGTGTCCATAACGGTCACTTTTATGTTGAGTGTCAAAATGGCCATAATATATGCATGCTCCAATCAACGAGCGACAGCTCATCTTATCCACAAGGATTTCCAACGGCTAGTTTTTGAAGTTCACTATAAATACCCCATAACTTCAACATTTTGAAGTTGCTGAGTTTTGCTAAGAATTTCAAGAATTTCTCTCTCTAAGCATTGTTGAAGATTTGAAGATTGCCTTCGTTTTTCCAGATTTCTCAAGAACATCTTCATACCTTCATCCTTAGCCCAGGATCTTCAAGCCTTAACACTTTAGTTTCTTGTGCTCTCCATCTCAAAGATCTAAAGAGCCTTGATACTAAGAACACACACACACCTCTTTAAGATTAATCATTTAGATTCTTCTTTAAGAGATACACCGGTTATTGTTTTGGATTTGTTCTTTCATAGTAATAGATCTTGAGTTAGTATATAAGCTCAAACATTGTAATTTGTAACACTCACTCATTATATAAGATCTCCGATTAGAAATCCAAGACTAACCATCTTGGTAGAGGACGCAGATCTTTCATTGATCGAACCTCTCCAAATAGCTTGTGTTATTATCTTGTTATTTCTTTCAAGTTTATTAATTTCACTCACTACTTGCTTGTTTACTCATTGTAGATTGATTGAACTGAATTGTGTTGTGTTTGTTATATCATTTTGCCTTAGTTCCTTATTTCAACCACTTTGAGCCAAAATACTTAGAGTGTGTGGCGCCCCTTTATAACACTTTGCGCCTATTTTCATTACTAAATTCCGCTGTGCATTTCACTCACTCACTTAGGCGCATCTCATAACGCTTACTTGATAAATGTGCATTTGCAATAGTTTTTCAAGGGTACGAAAAGAATTTTAAAACAGCTATTCACCCCCCCCTCTAGCTATTTTTCATACTCTTGTTGCCCTTTGGACCAACAGTAGTATTTAATACTTTTTTACATACATCTCAGGCCTGGATATACGAGTACTTTCCGCGTTTTCGGCGAGTTACTGACCCCCATTGGCAGCAGGGGCAGCCGAGAGCCCGTAGATGTCTCGTGATGATTCGGCTGGGAGGACGTTCGATCATCTTGTGCAGTATCGCCGCATTCTTGACAGGATGGGGGCTGACAGTGTGAGTTATTCATATTAAAACTAT